>CM033651.1:17519586-18097095 GCA_019512145.1 Engystomops pustulosus
GTGCACGGCTTGTTATATTTCTGGTCATGTGATGCCACACTGGTGCACGGCTCATTATATCCCTGGTCATGTGATGTCACACAGGTGCACGGCTCGTTATATCCCTGGTCATGTGATGCCACACTGGTGTACGGCTCATTATATCCCTGGTCATGTGATGTCACACAGGTGCACTGCTCGTTATATCCCTGGTCATGTGATGTCACACTGATGCACGGCTCGTTATTTCCCTGGTCATGTGATGTCACACAGGTGCATGGCTCATTATATCCCTGGTTTTGTGATATCACACAGGTGCACAACTCGCTATATCCCTGGTTATGTGATATAAAATGAGCTACGCATCAGTCACATCTGGTCATGTGATGTCACACAGGTGCATGGCTCGTTTTAGCATAGAGAGTAATCAGAGCTGTGTATAATAATGTGTATATAATGTGTTGTGCATCTGTGGGACATCACATGTTCAGGGATTGTTTTTTTCTCCATTGGAAGCAAACAATGAAGCTTACTATAGAATGACAGCAAGCAGAGATTTTTTAAAAACTATGAGGAATTCATGTAGAAAGAATATTTGAAAATCGTATAAGTTCTCAGTTCACAAACAATATCAATTATTTACTTTAAGAGGACAACACCTTTAACACACAGATTTTCCATTTTACTGTTATTTCCTATATTTCAGTTTTTTTCTGCAAACACATAGTACACAAAGAATTTCTGTAATTCAAATGTCGCCTCAACATTTGTATAAATCCTAACAGGGTCCAAATAAGCACCGTATAGCGCAGTGGCTGAATGTGACTACGGACAATGGATTTGCAGAGATGAGCTTTCACCTAGCGGATGAGGTCATGCTTGGAGAATATCTCATTCACTTACCGACTCTTTGTGAAAAAAAAATTACAGTTGGGGAATACGGTAAGTGGTGGATGTGAATTATAGATATGTTATTAGTTATACGGCAGTGAAAGGGGTTTTCCCGGGTAACAGGATTGGGCCTAACTTGCTGATCGGTTGGGGGTCTCCATGATGAGACCCCGATAGATCACAAGAACGGGGGGTTCCAATAGGGCCACAGGTACCTCCATTGGACCCCTTGGTGCTCCCAGAGATGAGCGGAGCAGATGGCCGTGCATCTCCGTTCTGCTCCATTCACCTTTATGGAGCTCTGGGACACTGCCTACACCACCTGACCCTATATCATAGTCCCGTATACTACAGAAGTAATCAGTTAAGAACAAACCCCTCTCCACTTTAATGTGCTATGAAAGGCACCTCTGGCACTTCTTCCTGGCCTTGATTGTATAAATAAAAAGTAATTGATGACGGTAAATGGTGGAGGCTCCCAAAATTCCCAAGGTGGTGAGGGCCACAGGGTGGAGGTTCCTCTGCAATTTATTTCATTGCTTCACTAAGAAACACAAAAAATCTGGTTCCATTTGTTGACTTGTCCATTCCTTAGTGATTGTCCTACTGCTTTTATATCACAATGTTGAAGTATCACATTTATACATCATCTTTATAGGTCAAGTTGCCATAGAATATAAAACTGAAAAGATTATAATCTCTTTATCTTTCAGTGCTAAAAAGATTTGAGATTAATATCAATGCCCCACCAGTTATTGCTGCAACAGACAAATCCTTTCACCTGGAAATCTGTGGCAGGTAGGATTTTTGTCCCGGCAGGATTATTTATATTGAATTAGATATAAGCTTTATGAGGTGACTTATGGCAGACCAGATGACATCCTTAAAGGTGTTGTTAAAGCATCTGGCTCCCTGTATAGCCCCAACAGTGTGTGTCCAAAAAGACCCAAAAAGAACAGCATGGTACATCATGATGCTGCGGGGCAGCTTAAGTTTAGAGGTGTTGAAAGGACAGACAAGGACAGTGCAAACTAAGGCTTAAATCCCCTTCTCCGCTGTCAATATCAAATTTTCCTACCTACCCTAAGCGATAGGTGACAACTGGTCGACATTCCCTTCCTTCGCCAAAGTACAAGCAGGAAAATGCAAAAAACAAAGTAAAGTCAACAAAATATGAACCAGAATCGACAAATGCAGTACAGAATATACAGCAAATGATTTGTCAGGAAACAGGCAAAAGCTCAAGGAACCCAAAATACTGTGGTCAAGATAAACACCAGTGTGCTCCAAAGAAGACTTATAGCCAGGAATGAGATGTTAGTCCAGAAGATGATTGAATCGGATCGGATGAGATCACATCCGACAAATCTATGTGTGTGTGGAGGAAGATTCTGTCCATCTTGCTAAGTTAACTGATTGCCATCAAGAGAAATCTGCAGGATACAGGGTAAATAAGCCAAAAAAGGAGTAAACCAGTGTTCAGACTACTAAATATAAAATGTCTCACCTGTCTTTTTTATCTGTGGTGAGTGAGAACAATTATTTGAACAAGCAAAACTTCTGGTAACTGGATAAAACACGTTGGACAAAATTCCAACATGGTGAAAAAAACGGATTCTGACTCTATTTCTATTAGAAATAACATAAAGACAAGCAGCAGTATTATTACATCAATAGCAGACAGTCCTTTTAGACTAATTTATAGAAAATTCTGGGTATAGATGTAATATGCAAATCAGTAGCCTGATGCCAAAAACAGGAAAAAACTTTGAAACTTTGTAACATCAGTTTTGTAATTTGTCTTCATTTTCCAGATACACTTATGGAAAGCCGGTAGAAGGATCCATGGATATTTCTATCTCTTCTAAGCATGGATGGAGCAGTACAGACTCCAGCAGTGAAGGCAATGAAGAGAACCCCTCTGTAAACATAAAGAGTAGAAAGGTAAATTTCAAAGAGATTGTCCACTAAATTGTATCTTATCCTTCTCTTAAATTTACCATGAAGATGCAATTTTCTCTTGGCATTACTGACCCGTCCCTCTCCTGGATCTCTTAATACCTTTCCAAGTGAACGGTGAGCGTTCTGTCCTGGGACCTCAACTCTTCTCCATTTACACCGCTGACGTAGGAAAGTCGCATGACTTTCAATACCACTCCTATGCAGATTCATATTTCTGGTCCAGGTATCTCCCCTCATCTCGTCAGAATTCCATTGTGTATTTCAGCCATATCCTTTTCTTCCCGTTTTCTAAAAGTTAACATGGACAAAACAGAACTCATAATCTTTCCCTCCATCATAATTCATGTCTCTGGTCCCTAAAAATGCCTTGGTATCATCTTTGACTCTACTTTATCCTTTAAGCCTCACATACAGGCCCTTACTACAACTGCCTCCATCTGAAACACATCTCTCGCATCCAACCCTTCCTTTAGGGGGCAGTATTATAGTAGGTATATTCTTGTACATGGGGGGCAGTATTATAGTAGGTATATTCTTGTACATAGTGGGCAGTATTACAATATATTTTACTTAGGGGCAGTAGTATTATACTAGTTACATTCTTGTTTATTGGAGAAAGTATTGTAGTATGTTTTTAGTGTACATATATGGCAGTATTAAGTTGTGTGCTCTTAAAATAGAAGTGTTATTCCTTTACAAGGAGGCAGTATGAGTGTCATTCTCTGTGATGTACATGTTGATTTAGTTTGCATGAAGTTTAGTAACTACACCCACATCACAGGGCCACTCCTACTTGTTTTGACCCCGCCCACAGAATGGGGCCACTTTTACAATTTTTTCCAGGGCCACTTTAAATTCCCAGTCCGCCCCTGGACAAGACCACAGTCATGCCAGTGCTGCTTGCTGCTCCTTGGTTTCTACAGGTTTCAGGTGGAACTCCGGTCTGTTTCGCCCTCCAATGTTTTTTTCCAATAGGTGTTGTAGCCCCAGTCCCATTCGGCCAGGTCATCTTCCCGCTCCATAAATGCCGGCCGGATGTGCTCTTGTGATAGAGAAAATATATGTTACACACAGACAGCAAATAGTTGTCAAGGAAACAGGTCAAAAGCTAAGGAACCCAAATGACTGGTCAGATAAACACAGTGTGCTCCAAGAAGACTTATAGCCAGGAATGAGATGTTATGTTAGTCAGAAGATGATTTGAATCGGATCGGATGAGATCACATCCGACAAATCTATGTGTGTGTGGAGGAAGATATTGTCCTTCTGCTAAGTTAATGATTGCCATCAGAGAAATCTGCAGGATAACAGGGTAAATAGCCAAAAAAAAGGAGTAAACCAGTGTTCAGACTACTAAATATAAAATGTCTCACCTGTCTTTTTATATAGGGTGGTGTAAACAATTATTGAACAAGAAAAACTTGTGGTATACTTTATAAAACATGTTGGACAAATTCAACATAGTGTAAAAAATGGATTCCGACTCTCTTTTATTAGAAATAACATAAATCAGTATTATACCTCAATAGCAGACAGTCCTTTCAGACTAATTTATAGAAAATTCTGTGCATAGATGTAATATACAAAATCAGTAGCCTGATGCCAAAAACAGGAAAAACACTTGAAACTTTTGTAACATCGTTATTGTCATTTGTCTTCTTTTTCCAGATACACTTATGGAAAAGCGGTGGGGTAGAAGGATCTATGAATAATTTCTATCTCTTCTAAGCATGGTATTTGAGCAAGTACACAGACTCCAGCAGTGAAGGCAATGAAGAGAACCCCTCTGTAAACATGAAGAATAGAAAGGTAAAGATCAATGGGATTGTCCACTAAATTGCATCTTATCCTTATCTGGAAGTTGCCATGAAGATGCAATTTTCTCTTGGCATTACTGACCCGTCCCTCTCCTGGATCTCTTAATACCTTTCCAAGTGAACGGTGAGCGTTCTGTCCTGGGACCTCAACTCTTCTCCATTTACACCGCTGACGTAGGAAAGTCGCATGACTTTCAATACCACTCCTATGCAGATTCATATTTCTGGTCCAGATATCTCCCCTCATCTCGCCAGAATTCCATTGTGTATTTCGGCCATAGTCTTTTCTTCCCGTTTCCTAAAAGTTAAAATGGACAAAACTGAACTCATTCACTCCAGAACTAACCATCATACTTCATGTCTCCGGTCCCTAAAAATGCCTTGTTGTCATCTTTGACTCTACCTTATCCTTTAAGTCTCTCATACAGGCCCTTACTGCAACTACCTCCATCTCAGTGACATCTTTCGCATCCAACCCTTCCATTATATTAAAATTACTAGACCCCATCATTTCCTGATTGGACAACTGCAACATTTTTCTCTGTTGTCTCCTAGTAAACTCTCTAACACCACTCCAATCTATCCTAAATTTTATCCATCTGTCTCCTAGCTTCTCCTCTTTGCCAGCCTCTCCACTACACCTTGCACAACTAATTCAATTTAAAACACTAACCATAACCTACAAAGTCATCCACAAGTTTTCCCCTCCGTGTATCTCTGAACTTATCAGCCAATACCTTCCCCCACGTAATCTCCATTCCTTACAGAACCTTCAGCTTCACTCCCGAGCATCTCCCATACTGTGGAACTCTACCAAAATGGATCAGATTTCCATCTAACTTCCAATCCTTCAAATGTAACCTGGAAACACTGTTCAGGATCGTCTACAGCACGCAATAACTGCACTGCTCTGCTTCCTCACCTTGTGACTCCATTTACCTTTCCATATAGATTGTAAGCCCTCACGGCCAAGGTCCTCCTCCCACTTGTCCTCTAATCACTGTAGTTTTGAACTTGCATTTGTTCTTGTTGTAATAAATGTGAATCCCTTATTGCATGTACAGGCAGTCCCCTACTTAAGACACCCGACTTACAGACAACCCATAGTTACAGACAGACCACTCTAACCTCCCCTGGATGTTACTATAGTCCCAGACTGCAATGATCAGCTGTAAGGTGTCTGTAATGGAGCTTTATTGATAATCCTTGGTCCCATTACAGCAAAAAATGTTTAAACTCCAATTGGCACTGGGCACAACATTTTTTTTGTCTGGATCTACAATTATAAAATATACAGTTTCGACTTACATACAAATTCAACTTAAAAACAAACCCTATCTTGTACGTAACCCGGGGACTGTCTGTACCGCCCCATGGAATTAATGGTGCTCTATAAATAAATAATAATAATACGAGGAGAAGTCTAGATTGGTCTGGGTCAGAAAATTATGAGCTGACTTTACCCCAACCATGGGTAAAAATTCTGTTTTTAAATGGGACTATGTTTTAAACCTACTTTTAGGCCGACAGCAAAGGATGCTTGATAAAAGATATCAATCTCGGATTATTCAATTTCTCAAAAACAAAATCCCATCAGGCTTTGGAAATTAAAGCATCACTGATAGAAGATGAAACAGGTAAAAAATTCTGATGCCATCAAATCAATCTGTCCACACCCGAATTCTGGAGTAATTTGTACCTGAGATGCCTTGCGGCACATTTACATTTAGGCTGTTTTACAATTTTTCTGAAATAGGACATGGTCTCTAATAGCTGTTCTAAAGTAGACCCCGCATCTATCCTTAATTCTGCTGCCCAGCTAATCCATCTGTCTCCTCCCTTCTCCTCTTCGCCAGCCTCTCCACTACACATTGCACAGCTAATTCAATTTAAAATACTAAACATGTCCTACAAAGTCATCCACAAGTTTTCCCCTCCGTGTATCTCTGAACTCATCAGCCAATACCTTCCCCCATGTAATCTCCATTCCATACAGAACCTTCAGCTTCACTCAATGGATCAGATTTCCATCTAACCTCCAATTCTTCAAACGTAACCTGAAAACCCTGTTCAGGATCGTCTACAGCACGCAATAATTGCCCTGTTGTGCTCCCTCACCTTGTGACTTCATTTACCTTCCCATAGAATGTAAGCCCTCACGGGCAGGGTCCTCCTCCCACTTGTCCTCTAATCACTGTAGTTTTGAACTTGCATTTGTTCTTCTTGTAATGTATGTGAATCCCTTATTGCATGTTCTGCACCATGGAATTAACGGTGCTCTATGAATAAATAATAATAATATGAGGAGAAGTCTAGATTGGTCTAGGTAAGAAAATTATGAGCTGACTTAACCCCAACCATTGGTAAAAAAATTCAGTTTTTAAATGGGACTATTTTTTAAACCTACGTTTAGGCCGACAGCAAAGGATGCGTGAAAAAAGATATCAATCTCGGATTATTCAATTTCTCAAAATCACATCAGGCTTTGGAAATTAAAGCATCACTGACAGAAGATGAAACAGGTAAAAAATTCTGATGCCATCAAATCAATGGGGGAGATTAATCCATCTGTCCACACCCGAATTCTGGAGTATTTTGTTAAGTGTTTTAGACCAATTTTAGGCTGTTTTACAATTTTTCTGAAAAAGGACATGGTCTCTAATAGCTGTTCTAAAGTAGACCCCGCAGTCTAAGATGACTCTAGATTAATAATCCAACATGAATTATCTGGCAAATAATATGAATAAGACTGTTTATTCAATGACACTTTGATAAATCTACCCCATTCGGTTTTCTTTATACTATTTCCAGAGCCACATGATAACTTTTCTTATACGACTGGTCCATGATCTAGGGGTTGGTTCAATACAAAACAGTTGTACAAAACAAGTTCATTTCATCTACATTTGGGAAATGTAATTTCTAATCCAATTTACAAACTATGGGCGGCCTCTTCTCTCTTTCAGGTCATGTTGAACAGGCAACAGTCAGGATCAAAGTGAACGTGCATAAAATTATTTCATTTCCTAAAGATGTATATCTTTATCAGAAAGGAGTGCCATATCATAACATGGTAAGGAGAAAATGGTGAATGCAATAATAGTATTGCCCTAGCGCTGGCAGTTTCATGAGACCAAGGTCGAGTCCTTAAATTTTTGTCTAAGAGTGAAGTAGATTTACAGTAAATGTGATAATCTGTGTGCTTTCTGTGATTGTGTGCATTCCCAAACTCTGAACGTTTATCTGTTGTTTGACCTCGAGTGTTCCCCACAAACCTGTTCTGTGATTCTGCTCCGTTGACGACCTCCAGCTATTTTTATAGAATTATGTCTGTTTGCAAATTGCCATGATCTTAGGTTTGTTTGACTATTTTCATGCTTTGGACCTCCTTACTCTGACCTGCCCAAGCCACCAGTCAACTACATTGGGACTGCTCAAAGAAGTAGCGGCTTTGTGTTTGTGACACAGCAAAGTCCTGATCCCTGGAGATTAAACCAAAGACAAACCACCTGGATGATACAGTGGGTCCATATTGAGGTGTCGGTTCTTCTAGCCATTATAAAAAGTCATCACTCAGGCTTCCCATAGAATAAAGGCTCATATTTATGTAAGCAAAAAAGGGATACACCTTTAGGTTGCAACTTTCAAAGCAAATATCTCAAATATCTTTAAAATAAAGAGGAGCTTACCATCAACACAAGAAATCAAATTATAAAGAACCCAAACACATATAGCATGGCTGCAACTATGCATCACCTGCCATTGAAGGGGTATTCCCACAAAGACAAAATTCTTAAATATACTCAGGACAACAAAATAACACAATGGGGCTCATTTACTTAGGGTCCATCTGACTCATTTTCGTCGGGTTTCCCGACAATTTCCATTTTCACGCCAAATTGCCCGTGGATTTTGGTGCACGTGATCGGATTTTGGTGCATCGGCGCCGGCTTGCGCGCAACAGAAATTGGGGGGCGAGCCGTCGGACAGCGCAAGGGATTTAACATTTAGAAATGTGCCGCAAGACACGCACTTACAAGCACCGGGAAGATTCTAGCCTGTCTCTAACAGTCCTGGTATTTACATTTTGGTTGAAGCTGTATATGACCATAAACTCCTGACTATGGTCGGGCAGATCCCTGTGGCATGAACAGCTTCTCTTGTACTTCAGGGGAAGGAGTAGGAGGCAGAGATCACTACAGACACAGGCACTTCCTGTCCAGCTTTGGATCCGAGGGCAGGGGGTGACATAGCCAAGCTATGTGTGTTTTATAGGTAAGGTATCAGAGCTGAGTGTGTCACTGTGTCTTATATCCATCTCATGAGCCTGATCTGTCTCATCTTTCTTTTTCTATGTGTCAGATTAGTAGAATGTTCAAAAGCTAAATAAAAGTGTAGATAGACTTTTTACCCTGATAATCTAAGCACACTGTCAGCACACTGCATCTTATAGCACAGAAGAACCATGAAGTGTCCATCCACACTGCTGAATCTTATAGGAGCAAAAACAGCAATACAACTGATTAAAGTTTCAAAGTAGGGGTTAAAAGTGATCCTTATTGTGTAAAATTCACAAGAGGAATAAAGGACATCTACCACCAGGATCAAGTATGGCAATCCAAGCACACTGACATACCAGTGTGTGCCCCCTCTGACAGGATCTGCTCTTCTCTTAGCTTCTTATGCCCTGGTTTTTACAGAAAAAGGCTTTTAAAGTTATGCAAAGGTGTTAACGGACCTTGGAGCCCCTCAGGATCATTTGCATAATTGTTAAAGTCTTTTTCTTAAAAATAAGGGCATAGGAAGCTAAAAAAAACATAGAACCCTACAGAGGGGGTACACACCAGTATCTCAATGTGTGCTTGGTTTACAAAGCTTCATGCTGGTGGTAGATGTTCTTTAAAATGTAGAACAATGTAGAGCCAGTGTCGGACTGGGTTTCCTTTGGCCGAACAGAGAAAATTAATTTGGGGGCCCACATTTCCTTATCCCCCAAGAAATATACTCTAGCATCTTTCAAATTGTGTTATTTTCTAATGGACCTCAGGGGTTCAGTATTGGGTTGAGCCAGGGCCCACCGGAGGATCCTCTGCTACTCTGGTGGGCCAGTCCGACACTGTGAAGAGCTAAGTAGAAGCTGGTTGGTGTAGCTTCACCTTAGGAAATTTGTAACTTATAAATAAACAGTAAATGTAAGAATGTTCTGGTTACCCATTTCCTTTCTATAATTTCAGGTGACAGTGACTGACGAGAAAGAACGGCCCATGCCTAATAAAGCCGTTTATCTATATCTAAAATGGGAAAGTGGAGAAACATCTAGTAAGCCAGAAAAAACGGTGGTAACAAATGAGAAAGGGATAGCTCATTTTTCTCTAAACACCTCAACATGGGAAAAATTTATGACTGTAAAGGTAAGAAGGATAATTTAGTGGAAAGTTGTTTCCATGTACGTCGTATTTTATTTTTGTGCTTAAACCCATAAATCTATCCAGTCACTTATGAAATATGGGCATAACAGTTTACGGAATAAGGTTAACAACATATTTATAGTGATGTAGCGCTAATGAGGGATAAATTCTGCTTTAGTGTAGAACCACCCACCTGACAGTGGAGAATATTATTATTAGCAACTTGGGTCGAAAAACTAAAGAAAGTGGGGGAATTCATTAGGATTTGTGTTCTCACCACCAGTCTTTGAAATTCCCCAAACTTGCAGTCCGGTGCCAGTATCTACTAAGAGGCTCTGGCCTCTAAATGGAGTTGGATGCAAACTCTTACAGTTCGCTCCCCTGCATGCATGCCCTCCATCTGCCCTGCTCCCCACCTGCACAAAGTGGCTTTAGGGACGGAGAACTACAAAAACTGGTGGGTAGAGGGAGTTTCACATGCCTTCTCCAACAGGGAATGGACAGAGAAGCCATAATGAACCTCCCCAGTGTTTGTGGTTATTCCAAAGTTGAAGAGTCAAAGTTGCATTAAGAGTTACAATATACTTTAGAGAAATGAGGGGCAGATTTACTCATCAAAGAAACCCATGCAATCACTTAGGGTGTTTCCACACCATGGAGGGACACAGCCGACTCTCCTAGAATGGGAAAAAGTGGGACGCTGACTAGTATCATTCCAGTTCTAAATTAAGTGGCTTTCATAGGTTGTCTACACAACTTTAAGCTGAACCAGCTCATCCATTCAGAACAGAGCTGTAGAATATGGGTGTAGAAAGACTTTACATCGCTTGGGGCTCCAGAAATGCTAAATATGCCCGCAAAATCACAAAGATTGACTTCTCTTCTTTTGTCTCCCTCAATGCTTTCAGTAAAACATATTCTCTCCGCTTCTTACCTCATGTAGACGTAGATGTCTTAAATAAATTAATCTGGAACTTCCACGAGAAAATTGCAAGGGATTGGATACTACATGGACAGAATTGAGGCGTCTTTCAAACCTTTATTTCTAACACTTTTTTTAAGGCTACTTTGTCACCTCTACATGATGATGATGAAAATGATGAAGATACAAATGTAGAAGATCAAACTGATGCTAGACCTTATTATTCCGAAAGTGAAAGCCACGTTTCTATGGTAAGAGAAGCAAATGAACTGGAATGTGATTCTGATCAAACGGTGACAGTGGAATACGACATCCACAAGAAGAATCTTCGTTCTGATACTGATCATCTCAACTTTTTCTATATGGTAAGTGATGACTATAATAGCAAATTTTAGGTAAACAAGTCCAAAGATTGCTGTGCGTGGGTTATTATGATGAAGAGACTAGGTGTTGCTGAGCTGAGTCAGACGGAGTCAGTCTGACAGGTTCCCTTTAAGATATTGTATCATTTTCTCACTTTTAAACCAGTACCCGAAATTAGATAACTCCTTTTGGTATTATAATTAGTGGGTTTGTCAAAATTTCGTTCATTGGGTTTGGCAAAACATCAGGAAAAATTTGGTTCTGGACCTGGACTTGACACAAATTGTACCACCTAAAATGTCTGGAAAAAAGAGGTAATAAGAGGAAGATGGTTAAAAAATATAGTTTATAACAGGGTAGTTGCCCTGACAAGTAAATAAAACTAAATGAAACATGTTTAAACTGAAAACTTTATTAAAAAAAACAATAAAATACTCTTAATGTTATTGAGGTTAAAGGTGTTCTGTGTATTTAGGCCAAATTATTCTCATAGCGGTAAAAAAAAGGGAATGGGAAAACATCAAAGCTTTCTTTCACTGTCATTAAAATCCTGTGTATGCACAATTTGAATTATTTGGACTCTCTAACCACTCATCCAGGACCTCGCAAAGACAAGTCATGTGGGATCCATAACTGGTTTGTGTGGATGTCCATTTTGGCTGTATACAGGCGGATTCTCTTGTTGGTGATGACATATCCGAAGGTGCTGAACATGTGCTCTGATAGTACACTTACTGCAGGGCAGGATAGCACCTCCACGGTATAGAGGGCAATTTCTATACAATTATCTGGACATTTTTGTGTCCAATTTTCCCATCCACAAATTGAGTAGGGAGGACCATCCTTCAGTGCCAGAAGACATGTTGCCAGATAATCTTCCACCATGTGAGTCGCAGTCAGCATCCTGGTACTATGTGCAGTATCCATTGTTGGCAGAGGTTGAGGTTGTAGCCATGCAAACTCTCCCTCACGAGGTGGTGCTAGTGGTCCTGTGGAGATTACCTCCTCTTGTATTGCCACTGAGCTCTCAATGTCTGATGGAAACTCCGCCAGTAGTGCTTACACCAAAGTTTGATTTCTCATTTTTCTATCATGCCTTTATGGTGGAATGAAGGATGCTACACTATCCTAGTAGCGTTGTCCTTGCATTCTTTACATTTAACTTTGAATCTAGGCACTCTCTGTTGACTATCCAGACAACTTTTGGTGTCATTGCATAAGCACAAACTGGCAAGAGGCAAGAACAAACTGTCCCCGGTGAAAGTTGTCTCCCACCCCACCGCATCTCCTTAGCCACAATCCAGTGATGCCTATGAGCTGCTCTGAGTGTCACACTTCTGGTAGGAAAACTCCTCTTCATCCTTCACTTTCAAAACTGTCTACTAGCTGGACAGTGAAGCACCTGACCACTATTCTAGCAACCCACCCAGCAAGCTGTGTGTGGACTTTCCTGAAACGTGTACCTCTTCTTCTTCCTCTGGTGAAACCATTACATCTTCTGTCAGGATCTGAAGAGCTTTTTTTGAGCAGGTGGAAGATGGTGATGATAGCGCTGACTGTGACATTATCAGTGCTGACCATATTGGTGGCATATTGGAAGCACTGCAGCTGCTCAGGTTAGCTTAATGGGTACAAAACTTAAAGGGAACCTACCACCATGATTCTACCTATAAAGGTAGAATGGGTGGTAGGTGCATGTATGGGACATGAGGATAGCCCTTTTTAGAGCTAATCCTCACGTCCCCGCTATCTTTTTGAAATCTTTATTGCACTAATATGTACATTTTGTAAAGCGGCTACTGGGGCATGGAGTAGCTGGACATGAGGCTACACGTCGCGGATACTCCACTCCCCAGTAGCCTCTTTGCTCCTTCTACCCTGAGATCTTCGGTGCGCAGCTCCTCATAGCTGTGCGCCCTCGTCTGAGAAGCCAGAGTTCTGCACATGCACAGTAGCTCCAGCATCGGAGCTGTGGACGCGCAGTAGCGGGCCTGCGTTCTGCGCATGCACAGTATGTTGGCTTCTTGGATGGGGGAGCGCAGCTATGAGGAAGCCGAAGATCTCAGGGTAGGAGCAGCAAAGATGCTACCGGGACGTGGAGTAGCTACGACATGTAGCCTCATGCCCGGCTACTCCACGCCCCAGTAGCCGCTTTACAAAATTTACATATTTGGGCAATAAAGATTTCAAAAAGATAGCTGGACGTGAGGATTATCCTCACGTCCCATACATCCACCTTCCACCCGTTCTACCTTAATAGGTAGAATTGTGGTGGTAGGTTCCCTTTAAGAGGTAGCACTGGTAATGCAATTCTTTTTGAATCTTGTATAAAACATAATTTCTTCACATTTAACTTGGAATCTAGGCAGCAGTTTTGTTAAAATGGAAGAAAAACTATTAAATACTATAAAAAATTATGTTATCAATTATTTAGAATTATTGTCTGATCAGCATCCATTATAAAAAACGTTTAACTTTCTTTCAGTTACGGACCATTTATGACATAAAATTTTACAAGGAACACAAAGTAGATATTAAAGACCAATTAAATAACCCAAGTAAGTAAAAATGAATGTATTAAAAAAGATTGAACCTGTGTGGTGATAATTTCCCACAAACCTAGTTATGCTGTCCCTTAGAAACAAGATTTTTGTCTTTGGATATGACCACCCCGTTTTCTGGCACTATTGAGGCAGCCTACTAACTGGATTCAGCAATCCCATAGGACGACTGTAACAACTCTTGGACATTTCATATGCAAAAACTATTTGTTTCTTTGTGCAATGTCTTCAGCAGCAGTGGCCGTATCCAAAGACATCAATCTCTTTCCTAAGATTGTGACCTTTATGGGAAATTATGCTTACATTTTTTGAATCACATAAAATGGAAAAAAGTATATGGAAGATACCACTTCAAAGAAGAAAAGCTGTTGTACGCTCCAAAGTGAGTTTAATTAAATCTACTGAAATAGCTGTATGACCTATGTATCTGATGTTCTGCCATTTGCAGCTCCTCACTGTAAACTGCTCGACTATCAACTCGCGACTATATTCCCAGAGCAGGAAAAGAAATTTCAAGAAAAGTTCTAGGAACAACATCAAATATTACAGACAATTATAGTGAAAGGCTAGAGGCCACAAAGTGCCTCTCCTACTAAATCACAATGACCAAACTCCATCAAAATCTCCAAAACCCAAAAACACTCAGAGTATAATGGTCCAACAAATCAATTTTATTTAATCACATATAAAAAGGCCACATATCACAAACAATGCATAAAAACACGTATAGAATAGAAGTCCAAATAAATATATTGCCATCAGACCGGGGACATATACAGGAGTAAATTCCCAATATTATAAGTGCATAGTGCATGTAAACTCATGAGTAAATATTTGCCGAAACTAAGTTCTTATTAAAAAAGTAAATATAGTGTAAAAGGACTAATGTCCATAACTTGTAAACCTTCCAGGAAACCACATGGAGACTTTGGGGGATATTTATCATACGCTGGCACCGCTGCTTTTGTGCAGCATGATACACCAAGAGGCTTAAGCCCCCGATGTATCCGTCGGGATCTTGCTCGGCGTTTATTTCACATGGAAAAAGTTGCTGGCTGCAGCAAGTGCGCAGGCGCGGGGACAGTAACGTCCCGCGCTGGGCCACTCCCGACCAGCCGTGCCGCCCCTTTACGCCCCACCGGCATCCAGGTGGAAGATTGGGGAGAATAATCGTAACTGTCGTGGCGCAGAAGCCCTGATAAATATCCCCCTTCATCTAGAACCTTATTGAAAGATTTACTTTTACTTGTCTTTACATGATGCAGATCATAACCTCATATTGTTATGTATGGCCGTGTATCCCTCTGTAACAAGGATACAGGACAGACTCTCTTGTACATGTAATGTTTCTATTTCTAAAAAAAACTATGAAAATTGTTTATTGAAAATAGAAAAATGCTCCAGTGAAATCTCTGTATTATTTACTGTATTGTGAGGTTTATACTGGTTCCAGTATAGCAGGATGTAATGTGAGAAACATCTTCATTATTTTTTTATTTTCCTTTTGTTTCCAGCAATACACGGTTCTTTTTCCTTAAGTTTTCATGTAGATGCAGATTTGTTCCCTCATGCTGGTCTGATAGTTTTTTCAGTGCTGCCCAATGGAGAAACCATTGCAAATTCATTACTCTATATGGTTCCGTTCTGTACAAAGGAAAAGGTATGGGAAAAAAATCTATGTCCATTTTCAACTGAACAATTAAAGGGGTGTTCCTGTTTCAGCAAATTGTTATTGTTTTTATGATAAAAAGTTATGCAATTTCCAATATACTTTCTATTGTCAACTCCTCATGGATTTCTAGCTGTTTTTTTGTTGTTTTTGTATAGGAAACTTCTATGTTTACTTCCTGTGGACAAAAATCTGACCATGGGCACACAGGTGCACAGCTCGTTATAACATAGAAAGTAATCAGAGCCGTGTGTTATAAAACAGGACGTTTTAGCAGTTTATTTTTTCTCACTTAATTAAATGAAAGTGAATAAAAAATATATATATATATATATATATACACTCATTGGCCACTTTATTAGGTACACCATGCTAGTAACGGGTTGGACCCCCTTTGCCTTCAGAACTGCCTCAATTGTTTGTGGCATAGATTCAACAAGGTGCTGGAAGCTCCTCAGAGATTTTGGTCCATATTGACATGATGGCATCCCACAGTTGCCGCAGATTTGTCGGCTGCACATCCATGATGCGAATCTCCCGTTCCACCACATCCCAAAGATGCTCTATTGGATTGAGATCTGGTGACTGTGGAGGCCATTTGAGTACAGTGACCTCATTGTCATGTTCAAGAAACCAGTCTGAGATGATTCCAGCTTTATGACATGGCGCATTATCCTGCTGAAAGTAGCCATCAGATGTTGGGTACATTGTGGTCATAAAGGGATGGACATGGTCAGCAGCACTACTCCTGTAGGCTTGGCGTGGCAACGATGCTCAATGGTACCAAGGGCCCAAAGAGTGCCAAGAAATATTCCCCACACCATGACAACCACCACCACCAGCCTGAACCTTTTGATACAAGGCAAGATGGATCCTGCTTTCATGTTGTTGAGCGCCAAATTCTGACCCTACCATCCGAATGTCGCAGCAGAAATCGAGACTCATCAGACCAGGCAACTTTTCCAATCTTCTACTGTCCAATTTCGATGAGCTTGTGCAAATTGTAGCCTCATTTCCGGTCTTAGCTGTAAGGAGTGGCACCGCGGTGTGGTCTCTTCTGCTGCTGTAGACCATCTGCCCAAATCAAGTTCGTTGACTGTGCGTTCAGATGCTCTTTCTGCCTACCTTGGTTGTAACGGGTGCGATTTGAGTCACTGATGCCTTTCTACAGCTCGAACCAGTCTGCCATTCTCCTCTGACCTCTGGCATCAACAAGGCATTTCCGCCCACAGAACTGCCGCTTACTGGATGGTTTTTCTTTTTCGGACCATTCTCTGTAACCCTAGAGATGGTTGTGCGTGAAATTCCAGTAGATCAGCGGTTTCTGAAATACTCAGACCACCCCTTCTGGCACCCAACACAGCCAGGCCACTTTCAAAAAGGCAACTCAAATCACCTTTCTTCCCCCATACTGATGCTCGGTTTGAACTGCAGGAGATTGTCTTGACCTGTCTACATTAGTCTTATATATAACTCACCGCCACTGTATAGGACACCTGCCAACTGCGTTAACACTTTAATTTTCTAATCAGCATCACATGGGGCGCAACTCAGTGCATTTAGGCATGTAGACATGGTCACGACAATCTCCTGCATTCAAACCGAACATCAGTATGGGAATAAATGTTATTTTAGTGCCTTTGAACGTGGCATGGTTGTTGTGCCAGAAGGGCTGTCTGTATATCAGAAACTGCTGGATCTACTGGGATTTTCCACACACCATCTCGAGGTTTAAGAGAATGGTCTGAAAAAGAAAAAAACTCCAGTGAGCGGCAGTTCTGGGCGGAAATCCTGTTGAGCCAGAGGTCAGAAGAGAATGGCGACTGGTTCGAGCTGATAGAAGGCAACATGACTCAAATCGCCACCCGTTACAACCAAGGTAGCAGAAGAGCTTCATCTAACGTCACAGTAGTACTAACTTTGAGGCAGATGGGCTACAGCCAAAGACCACACCGGGTGCCACTCCTTCACCTAAAACAGGAAACCGAGGCTACAATTTGCACAAGCTGATCGAATTGGACATTATGAACACTTGGAAAAATGTTGCTGGTCGTGATGAGTCTCGATTCTGCTGCGACATTCGGATGGTAGGGTCAGTAATTGGGCGTCAACAACATGAAAGCATGGATCCATCCTGCCTTTTACACCGGTTCAGGCTGGTGGTGTGGTTTCATGGTGTGGGGAATATTTCTTGGCACTCTTTGGGTGGGCCCCTTTTCACCATTGAGCATCGTTGCAAGACGCCACAGCCTACCTGAAGTATTGTGTGCTGCCGGTCCATCCCTTTATGACCACAATGTACCCAACATCTGTGGCTACAATCTGCGGCAAACTGTTGATTCCATCATGTCAATATGGACCAAAATCTCTGAGGAGCTTCCAGCACCTTGTTGAATCTATGCCACAAAGAATTGAGGCAGTTCTGAAGGCAAAAGGGGGTCCAACCTGTTACTAGCATGGTGTACCTAATAAAGTGGCCGGTGAGTGTATATGTACAGGCAGTACCCGGGTTAGATACGAGAGGTCACAGTGGGCAGAGGGGATCGTCTGTAACTAGGGGTCATCTGTAAGTCGGGTGTCCATAATTAGGGGACCGCCTGTGTGTATATATATATATATATGTATATATAACATTTAAAATTGTTGTCTCCACTCTTTACCTTTAAAAAAATCTGTTCTTCAAGATATACTAGTGCACAGTTCATATATAACTAGCTCTGCAGGGAAGTTGCCCCAAACCTCGGAAAACTAAGCAAAGGACTTCTCTGGATGAAGACATGAATAAAATTCTTCATGTAAGCCCAGACAGACTGGATGATGTTGACACCAGGTTCTGTGGATTATGTAATCACTATTGTTGAGGGAACCTGAAACCACCCAAATGCCTCTTTGCCTCGCTGCCATTAATGCATGGGAATTAACTCTTTAAATGACTCTGGCTTGTTTCTGGCAAGATTGCAGTTATTTAAATGTTGTTGGCAACTTTGGCAGCTGTATTTAGAAATTTTTCGCCCACAGTCGGTGCCAGCACTGTAACAGTTATGACTAATGGGGGGTTCAGAACCAGATTTGATAAAATTTGGGTTAGGCCGAATTGTTCCCTAACCCAAATTTTAATGGGTCTGATAACACGACTGGTTCATCTTAACTCTGAACACAGGGGTTGTATAGGATTTTATCCTAATGTCCATCTTGTACAGATGCAAATGAATCTCCTTTAACCTCAAAGCCCTTAGGAAAGGCTCATTGTAATTGTAATTAGAATATAATTCTGAAGCTCTTATCCTATACCATACAGATAGAACTGAAGTTCTCCGAAGAACAAGTCCAACCTGGGGAAGGTGTAAATTTGGAAGTGTCTACAAGTGCTGGATCCCTCTGCTCCATACGTTCACTAGATAAAGGATATTTCCATCAGAGGCCCGATGGGAAATCACTACTATCCCATCTTGTAAGTTTTACTATATTTGTTTGTTGAAATAGTTACATAAATTGGTAAAACTTCATTCAGAATTGTATCAGAAGTGAACACTGGAATCTTTATCCTTGTTATTTATATGAATTCTGGTTGATAATACGTTGATACATTAGAGGTTCCCTCTTCTAGTCAGAGCATAGGTTGTATGTAGGGGGGGATGTAACCTTGCTACTACCAAAAACTACATGAACATGAATACACATTATTATTCCTAATCTCATAAATGAAATCTCTGATAAGTAACATCCAGTGTGAAGAACCCTTTTCTATGACGGTGCGTTCACACGTGGCAGTAGCGCATGCGTTTTCTCGGAAGAGCTGAGACTTTATTGTACATTCCTGTACAGGCATCTTTTCCCTAGAGGAATATCGTTTCCATTCTACAGAGGACACTTCCATAAATGTTTTATTGTGTTAAAAAAACAAAGCACTATCATTTCGATCCTTTTTTCAAGATTGAAGATTTCAAGTGTGCTGTCTTTTAGCATGCACATTTCCCCGTTCAGTATGTCGACGATGCTGACCCGCCATTGCCCAGAGTCAGACCGCTGTAACTGTGAGAGTCTCTTTATTTTCGATGCATCCATGATATTTCTGGTAGGTCAAAGTCAATACAGATTTCTTAACTGTATTTATAATCATGACTGTATATTTAGTTTGTTTGTATGCGAGCCATTGAAGGGCTCAGTCATTTTCCTCTTAGGCCTTATTTTATTAAGGGGTTTTTCCCACAAACTAAAGTTTGGACCTATTCAAATAATAGGGCCTAACTTGCTGACAGTGGGGGTTTCAATGCTGAGACCTCCACAATCACAAAACGCGGTGTTCGCAATTTTCCGTTTTTCCGCTGAACTGAATAGGCAGAACAGGTCATGCTTGGCCGGTCTGCTCCATTAGTCTGAGGAGTGCTGAGGGACTGACGGAGCCCTTGTTTTCATGATCTGAGACCCCCACTGGATAGGTCCTTACTTTAGTTCATTGGGAAAACTCCTTAAATAGAGCGAGAGTAAAAAAAAATAGTGAATGTGGCCGGGAACTGCATAAAAAAATAGAGATTACCATTTCCTCTTGTCTCTCCCGGTGTCCTAGAAAATCTTGTTCACCTATACTAGTTATTAGATAACTTAACATGGTCAGATTTTTAATTGAATTTTTATGGGATGATTTTTACTTTTAATGATGTTTTGAAAGTTTCTGTACTCTACCTATGCCAGAAGTGGCTGATTGACCTGAAGTGCGGAGAGACCCTTTTTCACTCTTTTATAGCCTGTAGTACTGAACCAGCCCATTAATATAGCCTTGTCTGTAACAGGCCTCTTTTTGGCTCCAGATATTTTAAGGGTGCATCTTGGCATGGTTGGCCTTCCCCCTAGGAGTTTCTACAGCGCACTCACCTGGGTCCTGTGTCTGTCACAGCCAAGATCAGTCAGGACTTCATAATGGAAGATCAACTGTTTTAGTACCATTAGATCCTCTGGGCTGTGTATTTGGAGGCAAACACAATCCCATTACAGTACTTCCATTGAGAGTTCCCAAGATCTCCTCATACGAGGACTACGACCATATTGACAACAGGCAGGTGTTTGTCCCAATTCTGGAAACATACCCAGTAGCCTGTGCTTAGTATCATTTACAAAGTTAGACATCATTACCGTATAACATTATTAACTTTTTTTCAATTATAGGCTTCGAGTCAAAAGTTTTCTCCCAATACTGAGATAAGAAGACCCGTACAATGTATTGAACGTGGACTTGCTGCTCGTATGTGGTAGCAAAGTGGAAGAATCCGTCAATAAAGTACCAGATAGTCCAATCTCAAGGTTATTTAGTCCTAAAGAAAACCAATGGGGGGGAATTAATCCCACTCTCACCCCCCTTCCCGCTTGCAGATAACGCCTCCTTTACAGTACAAGCCCTTGCCACTCACATATTTCCCTTCCAGTTGGGTGACATCATCGCTCTTGAGCAGGGGGGTGGGAGTGCGACGAGGATACATTAGTCGTGCATAATTAGAAGCTGAAAGGCACCTATGTAACGTCCACAGTGCACCCGGATGCTAATTAGCCCGTTTAAAACTCATTTTTCTGTAGAATAAGGGCATTTCAGCACTATTCAATATGTTCTCGGAGTCCAGACAGCAGTCCCACAAGTAGGTGTATTTGGTTGAAATCTTGTCTACCCCAGGGGTAATTTCCTCTGAGCCACCCAACTCATGCCTGGTGTTTTGTGTGCCTGTATATTACTTCATGAAGCCCAGAGGGTACCTGTGCCTTCGCTGCATGTAACCCTAGGTTGGTCCATGGGCAGTAAACTGGGTTGAACTCACTGTGGTTTCACAAAACTACTCCTTAAAGGGAACCTGTCCACAGGTTTTACCCCACTAAACTACCACCCCTCAGGTAGGAGAGACTGTCCTCTCTAGAAATTCCCATCTTTTTATGTGAAATTCTCACCCATTTATGTCCAATGCATGTCAATCACCGAGGAGGAGGCGTTAAGATCTCAGACACCTTGACTGCAGTGTTAAACTCTCCTCCTCCTTGACTTTAAACAAGCAATTCACATCCCACTTCAATGTGAATTTTCTGGATAGTGCCCCCACATGGTATCATGAAGAGAAAAATTAGAAGGTGTTTACGCATCTTGACAGTAATCTCTTATTGGGTTTTATTAGGCCAATTGCTGATGACAGGTTCCCTGAACCACACTTAGAATACCAGACCAGATAAGTCCTATTGTAGTTTTTTTTCTAAAGGGGCCCTTATTTGAGGACCTGTGTTTGGTTTGTTTTCCAAATCATCTTGACTATTGCCTTTGAATTATCTATAGTTATACTGCTGTTCACTGCAATGCCAATTTCCTTATCACAAAATATAGCATTTTCTTGAAATTATTTTAATGTCTTGTTCCTTTTTCTAGGAAAAGTATGAAATACACACCTCACACAAAATCACTTTCCAGACATCTGGTTGTTTGACCTGGTTTCCTGTGGGGTGAGTTTTCAGATGGAGTCTGATGGATATGGATACTTTAGTTGTTTTAACACTTAGGTCTGATTCTCTTCTCTGTTGTTTATGATAATTTTAAATTTTTTAATATAGGTCAAATGCCCTAATCCTTATATTCACAGTGATGGTGAACCTTTTAGATACAGCGTGCCCAAACCACAACCAAACCCACTTATATGTCGCAAAGTGCCAACATGATAATTTAGCAGTAACCTATGAGCTCTGCTGGATCACAGGTTCTTCAATCATATTGGTATCCTGAGGACCCAATACAATAGAAAGCAGGAGACATTTGGATTGTAGCTTCCCTCCAGGTCCCCTGAAGAGGAAAAATCAGGAACCCAGACAGGGAGCTCCAACGTAATCCATCTCTGTCCACACCTTCCTCCCTCCTCCTTGAGTCCAGGCCTTGAGTCCTATCTATTAAATTTCTGTGCAATTGCCCACAGAAAGGGCTGCCGAGTGCCTCCATCTGCCACCCGTGATATGAGATCTGTTTGGGTCCAGTTTGGTCATCATGTGAAAGAAGGTCCTTATACCTTGCTATGAAAGAGCACCGTTGTTTCAGCCATGTTTTCCACTCGTTTGTCTCTTTCAGGCCTCCTGAATAGCAGAGCATTAACTTGTCTTAGTCTACAGTTACATACAGACTACGCTACATTCACATTGACGTGTCCCCCCGCGTACTGTAGCCCTGGTGGGTAACGCTCGGCAATGGGGAGAGAAGGAGTGGGTGAGCGCTGCTCACCCCCCGCCTCCTCCATGAGAGGAACATTGCGCATGGTGCCGTGAATCTGGAGAAAGATAGGACCAGTTACCGTACTGCTCCCATAGGGCACCGTGTGCCCATAGCATGTATGTTTTTGGGTGAATGTACCTTATAAAAAGGATTTGTATTCACATGCCTAAAATAACTTCGGATCCATTCAGACTCACGTAACAAACGACCCCTTCATTGGGGGTTCATATTTGGGGGTCCGTCACATCATTCTCAACCACTCAAAGTGACAACTTTTTGGCTTGGCAAAGCCACTTTAGTACTGGGATCCTACCCTGACATGATATTCCATAAAGATTAGCTTGCTTTCAAGAGTAAACTAGGAGTACAAGCAAAATTGTCCCCCTTGTTACATACTAACCAATACAAATATCATGAGTGGTCCCACGAAAATATATACGGCCATGCCATGTGATTGTGTGGCGGGAAGGTTAATATGCAGCCATTGGAGACAGATATTTTGATTATTATATCTTTTTTAATTAGAACTTGGCCTTCACACTGCCAAATTTTTTTCACATTTATCACAGATATTGTCCTCAACAAGCTCTGACGGACACCGGTACTCATCCGCAACACACCTCAATAGTTTCACCATAGGGTGACTGACGCCTTCTGCTCTGTGGGAAGACCCGTTTTTGGCCGCTGTGGCAATGTTTGAGCTCACCACATTCCAACCCTTACTTCATAGACCTCATTGTCCCCTACTCGTAGTACACAGAAGAGATTTACACTGAGAGCCGTGGTCTAAGCTTACTGCAGAAAATGCTTCTGGTAAGAAAAGTAACACCCACAAAGTACAAGGTAAAGGCTGAGCTTATAAAGATTTGAAAGGACATGAGTTTTTGTTTGCAGTACATTCAATTTTTGAGAATTAAAATTCTAATTTTAAAATCTAGCTTCTCATATAACTCCCCCCAGCCAAAAGTTGTTCTTCTCAGCTCATTTTCAATGAAACTTGAAGATTTTAAATAAAAGGGGGCAAGATTTACAAAAAAGAGTGATATTTCATACCTTACCTAAGGTATATTTAGTTTAAAAAAAACAGTCAATAGGTTCCCTACAAAGGCCATATGCAAAATGTAAGTGCAAGTATCTTATTAGAGAAGTGTGATGAGAGGAGATTGTCTATTATCATTATTACAAAATTGTTATTAATTATATAGTAATAAATAAAATAAATTAAAAATTAAATTATTTCTCTGATCTATCAAAACTCCCACAAAGTAATTTTGATTTGATTTTATACATCGTGTTAGTTGTAGGTATAAAGTCAGAATTTCACATAGAGGAGCATAATCATGAAGCCACATGGTTTACTCTGAATGTACTGGGCAGCTCGTGGTGAATTGTAATACATAGAACCTGGGTCAGAGTGGAGAAACATTGTCCTATGATATCCACATGCCCTAACAAGGGCATATGGACAAAGTTGCTATGCATGTATAACCTGCAACAAATAAAATGTTTTAATAATCGAATTTTTTTGTAATATATGATAATTAATGATCGTTTTTTTATTACAGTATATATTTCTAGCACTGTATACATTTGATATTTGTTTCTAAAGTTTATCATTTATGATATTATTTGTGTTTCTTATTAATACAGTTGTTGTGGCATTGCAGATTCAGAGGACCTAGTCCGCAGGCACAAACAAGGAGCAGCCAGATGTGTCTGTGAGGGACATTCACATAGTTTTCACGGGATGTTTCGGCTTGTAAAACCAGTAATGTATCCACGTACTCAAATTTAGTTCCATATCCACTAGACACTGAATTTTTAAATCAACTATACATAAATTTAATAGTACAAGTGACTACAGAAATGCGCTTCAAGCTACTATATTAATCACCAGCTATGACAGTGTACAAGACCTTTCGAGTGATCCGTGGAGCCCCATCACTGAGATTTCCACCGATCAGCAAGATAGACCCTATCCTGTGTCATAGGTCCTAACTGGAGAGCCTCTTTAAAAGGACCTGTCACCAGGGACCATGCATTTTCACCTAAAGACCGGTTGCATAAGCCCTTTTACAAACTGCATGCATTTCTGCCTTTCTACTCTCTAAGCATTTGCATCACAATATAATTGTGTGTTATAAACTTAACCTTGCACGAGTGACATACATCCTCTGTGTATCCCCAGAGTTGGGCTTTGGTTTGAATGCTTTCAAAACACATGTGACTTGTGTGTCACAGACTCCTCAGCTCTCAGCCCTGACCTTTGTGCTCCTCTTTCAGCTCCTCCCTCCCCCACCACACGTGACCCTTGGAAGGAGCTGTACAGAGCAAAAAGGTTGGGGCCAAGATCTGATCAGTCTGCAGCACAGACAAGTCACATCCAAATGCATCCAAACCAAACCCAACCCCTAGGACTACACGAGGATCTGTCCTCACTGCAAGGTAAGTAATAACACCAATTATATTGTAATGCAAGGCTAGAGAAAGAAAAAAGACATTGCACTGCAGTTGTATAATCTTCGTCTGTAACTTCTTTAGTGAAATGGGTCTCCTGCTGACAGGTTCCCTTTAAGGAGAACAGAGGGTTCAGGCATTGAATTCCGCATGTCCAATCCAACTATTCCTCCACATCATTTGTCACAGGAGGGTCACGAGGCCCCTATATCTTTATAATAATATAAGAATTTTCTCTTTATCATATTTTCGGACTATAAGGTGCACAAAAAAATCCTTGATTTTCTCAGAAATCAAGGTGCGCCTTATAGTCCATGCGGCCTTATTATGAACTGTATTACAGACAATAGCTGCCTTGACTGTGCCACAGGCTCACCTGCTGGTTTATTCATCCTTATAATCAGTGCACCTTTATCCAGTGCGCCTAATATGAACCTAGATGTTTTAGCAGGCATTTATTGATGGGTGCACCTATAACCCCAGTGGCGCCTTATAGTCTGAAAAAACGGTAACATGTGTAATATGAATGATATCAATTTGTATATGTTCACATTTTACAATTTGAGATAACGTTGAATTAGGCTCTGTAGAGGTGGACGGAAAATGCACTGAAGATACCGTACTGATTAATAAAGATGGGAGGAGAGATTCTATGGAGAAAATGATTTTGGTTAAAGAGAGTGAGGGTTTGTAAACACTACACCATCAGTACGAAACACATGTCACCTATAGCTGGTCGGTATATTGTCTTCTACCATATGAGTCAGTATTTAATATGCGTGTTGGACCCACATTTGAATTTTGTTTAACCTTCACGACCGTGACGTAATAGCACGTCCTCGGTTCGGCCGCGGGTGCATGGAAGGGCTCACGCGCTGAGCCCTCTCCATACCGGTAAGTCTTTGCTGCATATTGCATCAAGGCTTTACCGGTAACACCCCCGCGATCGGTGCCAGCACGATCGCGGTGTTTTTCCCCGCTGATCGCCGCCGGCCAAGCTGCCGGCGCTTCAAAGATTCGGCGCAGTGGCGGCCCACTTTTCGAGGATCGCCCGCTCTCTGACGTCATCGGGGAGCGTGCGATCCGTCGCCCGGTAACCTCGGGTCTCACGTAGACCAAGGCTACTTCGGTTAAACCCATGCCTTCCATGTGCTATCAGCACAATGTAATGTATGTAGTATAAATCCCCATATACTGCCATACTGTAGTATGGCAAGTATATTAATAGGATCGTGCACACACTAGGGTTAAATAACCCTATGGTCTGAAAATACTAAAATAAAAGAAAAAAAAATTATATAAAAAACCCTAAAAACTCAAATCACCCCCCTTTCCCTAGAACTGAATAAATAAACTAGAAAACTCATAAACACATTAGGTATCGCCGCGTCCGAAAATGCCCGATCTATCAAAATATCTTAACGTTTTTAAACTGCGTTTTATCCCTTACGGAAAATCGTGCCCAAGTCGAAATGGCATTTTTTGTTCATATTAAAAAAATAAAAACATTCTATAAAAGTGATCACAAAGGCGGAACAGTCCTAAAATTGATAACATTGTAAACGTCATCAAAACCAACCCACACGCTCCGTACACCAAAGTATAAAAAAGTTATTGCGCCAGAAGATGGCAAAATCCCCCAAAAAATTTTTGTACGGAGGTTTTAATTTTTTAAATTTATGAAAACATTATAAACCATACAAATTTGGTATCCCGTAATCGCACAGACCAAAGAATAAGTAGACATGTCATTTGGGGCCACAGTGAAATCCGTAAGATCCAAGCCCACAAGAAGACGGCACAAATGGCGTTTTGTTTACCAATTTCACTGCATTTTTTTCCCCGCTTTCTAGTACATGGCATGGAATATTGAATACCATCTATAATGAATGCAATTTGTTATGCAGAAAAATCCGTCACACAGCTCTGTAATGGAAAAAAAAAAGTTATGATTTTTTGATCATGGGGAGTAAAAAATGAAAATGAAAAACAAAAGGGCCAGGGTCTGAAGGTTAATCTACCCATGTTGTTTGTTATTGCTATTACCTCCACCATTAGGGTTCTTTAGCTTCATTCATTTATTGTGATTGCTTGAATTTTGTTCTGTAGGATGACATACTAGTTTTTATCTTTATCTTTTCATTGTCTGCCATTGTTTAATATTGTCTTTTAACATTAAAATAAATATTAGTATTTTGGGATTATTTTATGTGTATGATTTAGATTTTACTTGCGTAGTGTCTATGTATATCAGGGATTCACAAGCAGCGGCCTGCAAAGCCACAAGTTGCACCCGGCACTCTGCTACCCAGAAAACACCAATGATCGCTTCCACCACTTGCTCCAGTAGTGATTTGTACACCTGACTTTAAAGGGAACCTATCAGAAAAAATTGGCCCAATAAATCTCTACCAGTATTTTGCCCAGCAACTGACCTCATTCCAGATCGGTTTTCTTTCATGACGCAGTGTGGTGGTCTCATCCAAAAAAATCTACTTTGAAGTGAGATGTAAACTGGTTGTATAAAGTCAAGGAGGTGGAGATTTTGACACAGAAGTCAAGCTCTCTCTTCCTCAGAAAGCCCCCATCACTGTAATTGATGGCCCTGCATCCTCCCTGAGGGATTCTCTGCAGGAAGTCATACAGAGATAACATCTCTCTCAACTCCCTCATTTCCCCTCCTATACAAATTCAATATTCTTGAGGGGGGCTGAGTTAGTGGTGTCAGCGCCAGTAAGTAGCGGGGCGCTTGACTTCATGCTGGAGCCCTCCCCCCTTCCCCATATCCATGATTGGAATTTTAGTAAGTGCATCAATAAAAGTCTTTATAAGAAGAATGATGGCTCTAATAAAGTCATCTAAAAGACAATGGGGGTGATTTACTAAGGGCCCGATTCGCGTTTTCCCGACGTGTTACCCGAATATTTCCGATTTGCGCCGATTTTCCCTGAATTGCCCCGGGATTTAGGCGAACGCGATTGGATTGTGGCGCATCGACGCTGGCATGCACGTGACGGAAATCGGGGGGGGCGTGGCTGAACGAAAAGTTGACGGATTCTGAAAAACCGCTGCATTTAAAGTAAAAAAAAGTGTTGCATGGCTCGCGCTTACCTTCACTTGGTCCGGCTTGCTGAACATCAGTGCATTCCGGGGAACTTCAGCGCAGCAGCGCCACCTGGTGAACATCGGAGGAACTGCCTTAGTGAATCCCGGCCGGCCCAAATCCGACGCGGGGGATTGGGCTCGGGATTGGGAATGGACCGGGTAAGTAAATCTGCCCCAATGTTTTTAGTTGGTGGGGGGGGGGGGAGTAGTGGTTGCTGGTGACAGGTTCCCTTTAACTATTTATAGTCTGCTCTACAGCAATGGTTTGAGATTTCAAGATGCACTAATGGGAGGTTAAGCAAAGTTTAATTGTTCCTCAAGATCTAAGGTATGTTCTAAAGTACTTACTTGCTTTACATACTTATTACGTTTTTGCCTTCTTTTTTAGAATAAAGGTGGCTCTAATCCCATGGATAGAGCAATCAGTGAAACATGTATAAAGAGGTTTGCTGGTGACAGCTTCCCTTTAATTCTGAGATACATTTTTAGCCAAGGTTTAACTAAAGCTTAGGTGCATATTTTTATTTAGCACATTTGCAGTATTTGACTTCTCTAAAGCAAACCTTGCAAAATCTTAGTAGGAAACGATCCAAACTGTTAAATTTGGACTCTTTAAAGTAAATATTAATCTTAAGGTTAATGGAAAAACTTTCTTTACTATGATGAAATAAGACAGAAAAAAAGTGTAAAATATAAAGATGTTACTTGATATGAGATTCTGTAGATTTTAGGATGAAAAGAAGACTTGTAACTTTTACGGCTAATTTCAGACATCCCTGTTCAGTCATGGACATAATATAATTGCCACATTTCACTGGGACTGCTCTCCTTATATACCTTCTACCAGGGGAAGAGTGGTTTTCAGCACAAAAACAATGACAAAACGTTTCCTAAAGATTTACATTGAGTTCCCATAATATGCTATGGGCGCAAGATTCTAACACGCAAACAACTTTCCAGACAGCACCTGTCATTCTAAAGATCATGCTGTTTGCTTTTCTGGTAAACAAGTCTGTTTTTATAATGCAAAACAATCTTTACTAAAACTGGGAAATTATTGGTTACTCTTTATTAAGACATACACAGTCAGAAATGTCTCTCAATATTCATTAACCCTTTCTACCTCATATACAGAATGCATATAACAAAACACCATAGATCAATGCAAGTTAACCCTTCATGCATAATTTACATTTTTTAAAATGTATTAAACACACAATGTTGCCTGGGGTGCACAGTGAAAGCCGTAAAAACTGAGCCCACAAGAAAATGGTACTAATGAGGCAGCACATTTGGAATCTATTCCCTCTTCCCAGTACAAGGCATGGAATTTTAAATACAGTCACTACAAAGTACAATTTGTTACACAAAAAACAAGCCACGGAGACTCTGGAGTGGCTTCTGGGAAAGCTGAAAACTCTGGAGTGCCTTCTGGGAAATCCAGAGGCTGTGGAGTGGCTTCTGGGAAAGCCGGAGGCTCTGGAGTGGCTTCTGGGAAAGCCGGAGGCTCTGGAGTGGCTTCTGGGAAAGCCGGAGGCTCTGGAGTGGCTTCTGGGAAAGCCGGAGGCTCTGGAGTGGCTTCTGGGAAAGCCAGAGGCTAGGGAGCGGCTTCTGGGATAGTCGGAGGAGAACTTGGAAGCTGTGGAGGCAGCCAGCAGGAAGGGTTCTTGGAAAACTGGAGTAGAGCTTGGAAGCTGAGGAAGCACGGCGGCCGGCTTTTAGAACACCGGAGCCAAGCGAGGGTGACATGGAAGCCGGACTTGTAGTTGCTGGCAATCAAGCAGCTACTGAGGCATGGAAACTGGCTGGAGTGGCTCTTGGAAAGTTGCAGCAGCACTGGGAAGCTGCGGAAGTGGAGCCTGCGGTAGCTGGGAGTGTAGCAGCTGTCGGAGCAGGGTGGTAACCCCACTCAGATCCTTTCTCCAAGAAAAAAATCAGTTGAGACTGCTGGGCGAGAACCTCTGCCAGAAACTGAGTCATTAGAACAGTCCATGACCTTGATGGGGTCCATGGCCGGATCTTTCTGTAACGGTCACACAGACTGTAGAGGTGGACGGAAAATCTACTGAAGATACCGTACTAATTAATAAAGATGAGAGGAGAGATTCTATGGAGAAAATTATTTTGGTTAAAGAGAGTGAGGGCTTATAAGATCATAGTAATGATGTGATTAAACATGAAGGAATATTCTTTATTTTCCGATCATACTGTTTGTTTAAACACTACACCATCAGTGCGAAACACATGTCACCTATAGCTAGTCGCTATATTTTTTGCTACCATATGAGTCAGTATTTAATATGTGTGTTGGACCCACATTTGAATTTTTTTTAACCTCTTGATGCTCAGCGTCTGATATATCAAGATCTGAGCCGAAGTACCCATGCCTGTTTTTCTTGCCAATGCAAGTTTTTAACCAAGATTGAAATAAATATTTTTTGAAATTTTTTACTCCCAAAAAAACCTATTCTCTCATATTTCGATTGCTGGAGTCCGCACCTGTGTTTTTGCCTTTGAACATTTGCCTCTTCGGCGGCCCCAATACCGGATGGGACCCAGGACTCCGTGCAACATGCCGTTCCCAGGCCATACAAAGATCTAATCTGGGTGAGCTGTTTTTCTCTTTTTTTCTTTTTTGTGTACTCTGACATATTGTCTCCTGACTTTGAAATTCTGTGCTCCCCAGTTATCTTTGCTACAACATTTAAAGGGGTTGTCTTTTCACTGTAACTAGACATCCCCTTGGCCTCTTTTATATTTTTATTTACAAACGGCAATCATATAACTATACAGCATGGACACACCATCCTCTCAACTTCCTTCCACCTCCTATACATCTTCGCTGGATAATCCAGATCGTCTCAATAAGGTGCTAGAGTTATTTTCACAAACAACTCAAAACAATGATTCAGAAATGCAACTTCGCACTTTGTCTCACAAACTTGAGAACCTGCTTATTAGCCAGATGAAGCTCTGGTGGGACTCTACCACACTTCAAACATACTCAGACAAAAACATGATCCCTAGGGGACTAAGAATCAGAAAATTCCCCTCGACAGAACAAAATGCTGAATGACACTCATCATCAAGGATGAACAAGAACGGCTCGTAACACTTGAAAATGAAATTGCAACTATTCAAACACAAATGAAACAATTTGAATCTTGCAGCAATTATCAAGATTTACTAAATATAACACAGGAACGTCTTGATTCTCTCGAAACTGACATTATGCAAACTAAAGAAGAAAAATTTAAAAGAGACTTAGACGATTATGCAACAAATCAAGTCTATACGAAAACGTCCCAGTCAAAATACAGACCTATTCTACGTAGGAGAAACAAACGTAATAAACCTAAAAGCAAAGTGACATTTTCGTCCTCGGAGTACGAGTCAGACCTCAACACTGATATGTCGGACGCTGAAAATTCCTCTCTCCCAAAAGAGCAGCGGCCAAAAAACTTCAAACCTGTGGCCAAAGCGGCCACAAAAAATACCGCAGAGGAGGCAGAAAACATAAAGGACGCTGCGGCACAACGCACCTATACGACTCGACAAACCAAAAAGTAAACGACAATATGCTTGTAAATTCTTCTATACTTAGTCCATCAACAAAGGACACTGCCATCTCCAGCGTTGTTAATCTTTCTGCAAGCATCCTTTCTAAGGACCAAATCAATGTACTGAAAAAGGGTCTCAGCTTTGCCCCTACTACCAATATGGATCTTTATCAGACCATTAAGGATGTCAACAAATTTATCAGACTCTTAACCGTTAAAAAGCACTTCTTTGACCAGAATAACACTCAGAACCCACCGCCTAGCAATCCTCCTACTATGACCAACAGCACGGGTCAAGAATCTTTTGACCAGAAACTTCACTTTGAGGAACAAGTTCTACTCCTGAATCTGATATCGGAAGACACCAGAGCAGAATCACTCATCTCCTTTTCAGACACTTCCAAAATCATTAACACTAAGAATCCCACCTTCTACCCGGTTCACGCCAGATCCGTTGAAATGGATATGTTCCAAGAAGCTGTAGAGCTTGAACTTAAAATATTACGAGATTCCTCTCTTGCAAACCCATGTGAATGTAATCTTACTTCTAGGGAACGTAGGGCTATCACACAACTTCGGAACAACCCAAATATCTATATTAGACCCTCTGACAAGGGCGGTTCCATAGTTGTTCTTGATAACGAGTTATACAAAAGAGAAGTTGAGACGATGTTAAATAACCCTCTGGTATACACTAAAATATTGTCAGATCCTACTGAGACCATTGCGGACAATTTAAAATCTTTATTACAGGAAGGCAATTATTTAGGTATTTTTGATAAACATATGGCTGAGTATCTTTTTCCACCTAATCCTGTCACTCCATCTTTTTATGCCCTACCAAAAACACACAAGGAATTGTTCCCCCCACCTCTCAGGTCCATTGTGTCAAACATTAATTCTCTTACTGAACGACTTAGCGCATGGCTTGACAAACTACTACAACCTCTGGTGTCTCGCCTCCCAGGTTTTCTCCAGGATTCCAAAACTGTCCTTAATGTCATGAATAACTTCTCTTGGCATCCATCATACAGCTGGCTCACATGTGATGTCACCGCATTATACACCTCCATTCCACATCACACCGCGCAAACAGCAGTCAAATACCATTTAGGTAAATACAGTAATTATGATGACATTCTGCAGGACTACATTATTACAGTACTTGTTTTTTTACTTTCCAATAATTTTTTTACATTCAACAATGTTTTCTATTTACAGAAACTTGGCTGTCCCATGGGGGCTATTTTTTCCCCCTCACTAGCCAATTTGTATATGGCATACTGGGAGGAACTCTACCTTTTTACCTTTAATAATCCATTTCTCACATCTATTGCCTGGTATGGCCGGTACATAGATGACTGTCTCCTTGTCTGGAATTCCGACCAGGAGGCAGTCAAAAATTTCATCTCTTACCTTAACCAGAACCCTTTCAATTTACAGTTTACGTTTTCGCATCATTCCACAAACATGCCTTTTCTAGACATCATGTTGACAGGTGACACTCAAACTCACACTGTCATCACAAAACTTTTTCGTAAATCTACTGCTGGAAATACTCTATTACATGCAGACAGCTGTCACCCAACACACACTGTCAAAAATCTCCCTATCGGAGAGTTTCTTAGAGCAAGACGTGCTTGCACTTTATCCAGCGATTACAGTAACGAAAGCCAAACTATTGAAAAAAGACTCACACAGAGAGGCTACACTCGTAAACTGTGCAAAAGAGCTATAAACATAGTGGACAGTAAAACCCGCACTACTTACCTTGAACCGAAACAAAGAACAAATGTACAGAACCAGTCTCGGGTAACTTTCACTACTCAATATAGCCTACAGTTTCATCAAATAGTTGACATCATTCAGAGACATCTGCCAATTCTTAAACATGAATCTACATTGAGACAAATACTACAAAACGGTGTATCTTTTTCATCTACTCGAGCCCGCACCCTAGGGAACATTTTGTCCCCCAACACTTTCTCTGACAAAAATCCCCATAAACATTGGCTCAAAGTCAAAGGCAGCTACTGCTGTGCTGGCAGCCGCTGCAACCTCTGTAAATATATGTGTAAAACCACATCCTTTGTGTCCGTCACCACAGGTTTAAGTTACAATATTTCTACCTATATCAATTGTGAGACTACACATGTCATTTACCTTGCACAGTGTTCAACCTGTTCCCTTCAGTACGTGGGCTGCACTGCCCGCAAGCTGAAGGATCGTATCAGTGAACACATAACAGGGGCCAATCCACGTACTATAGCTAGTACACGCAACCTCTCTGGTTTATCCAAACATTACAAAGAAGTTCACTCGGGATCCATGAGTGGAATGCGTGTCACAGCTATAGAACAGGTCCACAAACCTGCAAGAGGAGGAGATTGGAAAAAATTACTGTACTCTTGAGAAGCGTTTTGGATTTTAAGCCTCGAGACTCGTTTCCCCAAAGGATTAAACTCCAAACAGGATCTCATGTATTTTTATTAATTTCACTTTGTATTCATAGTAATTACTTTACACATGGGTCTTCTTTCCTCCCCCTCTCCCCTCCTTTTTCCTCCGTTCTCTATCACACTATATCCACGCCCGTGGAAGGGGTGTGTCCTCATGACCTCACCGGATACCTGTCCAGGATCACCACTTGGTATTATTTAAACCCTGCTACAGGTCACTTGAGTTAGGTATGAGTAAGGACTACACAGCTTAAAGTCCGAAACGCGTTACCGCAAGCTCCGTGTTTTGTCATGTCTTGGTGTGTACCCATGCCTGTTTTTCTTGCCAATGCAGTGTTTGTTAACACCAATTTAAATAAATTTTTTTGAAATTTTTACCTCCCAAAAAAACCTATTCTCTCTCATATTTCGATTGCTGGAGTCCGCACCTGTGGTATTTTGCCTTTGAACTGTTGCCTCTTTGCTGGGTCGGCCCCCCAATACCTCCTGGATGGGACCCAGGACTCCGTGGCACCATGCCCTTCCCCAGGCTACAAAGATCTATCTGGGTGAGCTTGTTTTTCCCTCTTTTTTCTTTTTTGGTATTATAGTAGTTATATTCCTGTACATAGGGGGCAGTATTTATAGTAGTTATATTCCTTGTACATAGGGGGCATGTTATAGTAGTTATATTCTTGTACATAGGGGCATGTATTATAGTAGTTATAGTCTTGTACACGGCACATTATAGTAGTTATATTCTTGTACATAGGGGCAGTATTATAGTATTTATATTCTTGTACATAGGGGGCAGTATTATAGTAGTTTATAAGTCCTTGTACATAGGTGGCTCATTGATAATTAGTTATATCCTTGTACATAGGACATATTATAGTATTATATTCTTGTACATAGGGGCAGTTATATAGGTATTATATTCTTGTACATGGGGGCAGTATTATAGTAGTTATCTTATTCTTGTAAGTTACATAGGGGGAGTATTATAGTAGTTATGTTCCTTTACAATAGGGGACTATTATAGTAGTTATATTGTCTGTACATAGGGGGCAGTATTTAGTAGTTATATTCTGTACATAGGGGACATGTTACTTCACTAGCTAGTTATATTCCTGTGTACTATAGGTGGCACTGTATTATAGATATTTGTTCCTTGTACATAGGGGGACACTATATATAGTTATTTCTTGTACATAGGGGCATATAAGTATGATAGTAGTTTATTCTTGTACATTGGGGGCAGTATTATAGTATTTAATTCCTTGTACTTGGGGCAGTAATATATAGTAGGTTATATTCTTGTACTAGGGGCAGTATTAAGTAGAGTTATATTCTTGTACATAGGGGGCAGTATTATAGTAGTTATATTCCTGTACAATAGGGGGGACAGTATTATAGTATGTTATATTCTTGTACATAGGGAGGGGCAGTATTATTATATTAGTATGCTTATATTCTTGTACATAGGTGGGCCATTACAATAGTAGTTTTCGTCTATAGGGGCATATTATAGTAGTTATGTTCGTGTGACATAGGGGCATATTATAGTAGTTATATTCTTGTACATAGGGCCAGTATTATGAGTTTATATTCTTGTACATAGGGGCAGTATTTAGTAGTTATAATTCTGTACATAGGGGGAATATTAAGTCAATTAATGATAGTATTTTCCTGTAACATGGGGGACACTATTATATGTCAGTTTATATTCTTTGCATAGGGGCAGTATTATAGTAGTTATATTCATGACATTGGTGCAATCTTTAGCTATTTCCTGGCTGGGCAGTAATTTATATAGTTATAATTCTTGTACATAGGGGGCAGTATTATAGTAGGTATATTCTTGTACATAGTGGGCAGTATTACAATATTTTTTACTTAGGGGCAGTAGTATTATACTAGTTACATTCTTGTTTATTGGAGAAGGTATTGTAGTATGTTTTTAGTGTACATATATGGCAGTATTAAGTTGTGTGCTCTTAACATAGAAATGTTATTCCTTTACAAGGAGGCAGTATGAGTGTCATTCTCTGTGATGTACATGTTGATTTAGACCATCTATTAACAGTTTGCATGGAGTTTAGTAACTACACCCACATCACAGGGCCACTCCTACTTGTTTTGACCCCGCCCACAGAATGGGGCCACTTTTACAGTTTTTTCCAGGGCCACTTTAAATTCCCAATCCGCCCCTGGACAAGACCACAGTCATGCCAGTGCTGCTTGCTGCTCCTTGGTTTCTACAGGTTTCAGGTGGAACTCCCGGTCTGTTTCGCCCTCCAATGTTTTTTTCCAATAGGTGTTGTAGCCCCCAGTCCCATTCGGCCAGGTCATCTTCCCGCTCCATAAATGCTGGCCGGATGTGCTCTTGTGATAGAGAAAATATATGTTACACACAGACCATCAAGAGTTGCACCTATCCTTGACACTCCTCATTCTCATTGAGCAGTGGTCACAACCGCTACTACAGGAGGCGGTCCCTTAGACGGTAGAATACACCTCCTCCTGTGGTGGTCAGCGAGGGTCCCAACTTTAGTTCCGTCCCCGGTGGTTCCCAGGGCTCTGTAAGCGATGACGTTTAAAGCCGCCACTCCATGATGAATATAGCTAGGGGCGGTTATAGCTAGAATGAAAGCGAATATTTCTATAACTACCCCAGGAACCCAATCTAAGTCATCTGCAAGGATTGCTGAATCAGCTGGTTTGCTTTTTCAGGATTCTAATTTTTGTGGAGTTGCCCCATTGGGCAGACATATTCCTGCCATTCCATGTCCAGTTCGGGTAGATATGTGTTGGTGGATAAATACCATCTGACGCAGGAGGCAAGGGTGCTGTTTGAAGCTTTTACATTTGTTTTTTTTGTTCCCTCTACTCCTCATCCGAATAGTTTTGTCTGCCTAGGAGTCATCTAGGGATAATGGTAGTTTGGTTTGGGATAAATTGATGAGAAAGGTTGAGTTAGGCAGGATGGCAGTTCCCTTCCTAACCCCTCCACTGTAGAATCTGCAGGTCTCTCCGCTTGGTATAGTCCCTAAAAAAAGAGCCTGGTAAGTTTAGAATAATACATCATCTATCTTACCCACCAGGGGAATCTGTAAATGATGACATTCCCAGGGAGGAGGTGGCGGTATCATATACAGGCGGTCCCCTACTTGCGAACACCCAACTTACATACGACCCCTAGTTACAAACGGAGCTATGGATATTGGTCATTTATTGTACTTTAGCCCTAGGCTATAATAATCAGCTGTAACAGTTATCAAATGTGTCTGCAATTAAGGTTTAGTGTTAATCCTGGTTCTTATAACAATCCAACATTTTTAAAATTCACAGAGACCAAAAAAATTCTGCCTTGGGTTACAATTATAAAATGTACAGTTCCGACTTACATACGAACTCAACTTAAGAACAAACCTACAGAACCTATCTTGTACGTAACCCGGGGACTGCCTGTACATCTTTTGACCAAGCGTTTTTTTTAGTCAACAAGGCCGGTCTTGTGGCCCTTTAGGGCCAAATCGGACAATGAATCCGCTTTCCACCTCCTTCTTGTTCATCTGTAATATTTTCATTTACCAGGCTGCATGATTTTAAGATTACTGACGGGTTGCTCCATATCCTGCCTATTTTTTGGAAATGTTCAGCAGTTTTCTGGAGCTCTGGAGGATCAAAGGTCATCCATTACTTAGATGGCTTCTAGTTTGTCGCCCCCCGCACTCTCACAGTTGCTTACATTTGTTAAATTGTTTTCATTACATTGCAGAGTACTTTGGTGTGCCTTTGTTGTCGGAAAAGACTGAGAGTCCTTCCTGTGGTCCGTATCCTGTGGTCCGTGTCCGGTGGTCCGTATCCTGTGGTCCGTGTCCGGTGGTCCATATCCTGTGGTCCTTATCCTGTGGTCCATTCCCGTACGACTGTGCTCCTGCTGTACCATCCAGGGTTCCAGCCCAGTGGTGACCTTCTGCCTTCCTGTGCCTCTGCCGTGCCTTCCAGGGTTCCAGCCCAGCAGTGTCTTCATCCCGTACCAGCATTTCCAGTGCTCCTCTGCGTTCCTGCTGTCATCTCAAGTTGTGACTGTTTTCTGCATCCATTGCCTTGCCGCCACCGTGGGTCCCATACCAACCCCCGCGATGGTCCAGTGGGTCCACAGACTCTGCCCTCAGAGACTCTCCTCGCTTGTCCCCCCCTCAAACGTGACACATATAAAGTTAACATCTGTTCTCGAAGACGATCTTAGGATTTGGAAAGCTGTGTTTCTGCTATCCTTGTACCAGAGTACTATCAGTAATATACTGACGCAGCTGGGTCTTTGGGTTACGGTGTGATATTGGTCTACTTTAGGTTGGCCAGTATTGGGAATTCAATTGGGGTTGACAAAAATTCTGACCCTTTTTTTGTTCAATTATAGAGGCAGTTGAGTTGTGGGGGCAGGAGAAGAGTAACAAGAGAATGCGGTTTTGGTCGGACAATGCGATACAGCCTCACATTCAGCTCGTTACAGGTACTGGTGCGTCACCTAGTTCTCTGTTATTTGCAGAGCGGATGCTTTATTTTATTTTCAGCTCCAGCGTGTCAAGGATTTCCACCCCTTGGTGGACCCGGAGGTGTAGCCCTGCCCCTCTCCCCGTAAGACCTGGTGATGTCACCTGACCTAGTTATTGCAGTCTTTGATGATAGCTATCACATGAAACAATCATGGTGAGGTGTAGGGGGAATGGATTTCCATGCTGTCTTTGGATTGAAGGGATCAGGCATCAACAGCCCGAGATGCTACACTAATTTATGGAGGCCAAGTGTGTTGTAAGGGTTTGTCATTGGCTGCAGCCAGAAGGCATTTAGCTGGAGTTTCCCGTGTTCTTAAATTGTGGGGTTTGTACAATTTTACCAAAGATTTACTATCCTTTTGCTATCTGGATGCCCAGATGACCAGTGTCCAATTTCATTTCTGCTGCAATGTTTCTTTTTAGCTGTAACTGATGTGCATCCACTTTCAAGGCTCTTTTGCTAATGCTTTCTTTAGAGCCCTGCAGGTCAGTGAATTGGTTCCTGCTTCCCGTCTTAGGCTATATTCACACTGCTATTGCCCACCTGTACCGTACCGTAGCGGGCAACGGCAGTGCACGAGGAGAGGAGGAGGAGGTGAGCGCAGCTCACCCCTGCCCCTCTCCATAGGAAGTTATGGCGCACGTCGCCGTACTACGGGTAAAGATAGGACAGGTCCTATCTTTTTCCCGGGTACGGAGCGGTACGGTGCCGCACGTGTGCTGCACCGTACCGCTCCTGTAGGGCGCCGTGCGCCCATTGCCGTCTATGGAGGACATATGTCGGCCGTATATACGTACTCAATACGGTAGTGTGAATGTAGCCTTAGACCTGCAGATGTGTAACCATATCACTCACTACCATATCCTAAGCTAAGACTGGTATTTATGCTGCAGGTGTTTGGTTATCGTTAGTGAAAATGGAAGTGTCATACTGCCCAATAGTGCATTTATAGCTCAACTCAACAAGGCTCCGGCCTTTTTTGGCCACCAAGATGAGACACCTCTAACCAGGTTCCAATTCAACAAAAGGGCATCTACCTCCAGGATGAAGGATTGTATGCAAATGAGAATGAGGGGCTCCAGGCTTCGTTAACACCTATAGAGCATGGAGCCCCTCAGGCTTATTTGCATACATTCCTTCGTCCTGGTGGTAGATTCCCTTTAATTGTTTAAGAGGGCTATTGCCATGGTGGAGGTGCCCCCGGCTACGTCGGGAACATTCTGGATAGGCACAGTCATTCATATAAGAAGGTGGAAATTAGAGTACCTTGATTGTTATGTTTTTCCTAATCTGTCATACTACTTTTTCATCTATGTTCGTCATGGCCTAAAATTTGGGTGGTTTAAATCTGGGTTTTTTACAATGCAGGGGTCAAAACCCAGAGGTCTCCAAATTTTACTGGAGTTCGTGGCGGTCAGTTAACAGGGCCTACAATTTTGGTGCTGCATGCTGCAAGCAATGACTTGTGTTTTACCCATTTGGCAGAGTTTATTTCAGTTATAAAATCAGACGTTGACCGTTTTTCTGCCTTTTTCTCACATCTAGTGGTGGTCTTTAATAGTGCAAAGGGTCATCTAGAATCGCGCTCACAACCCTGACTCAATCAAAAGGTCGTGCTGCATGCTTAAAATGTGTGGCCAGATATGTCAAGTTGAAATGTGGCATTGTCATTCCCCATAGACAATTGGAAGGTGATAACACGGGCCCTCTGCTAAGGGATGGTGTCTATTTAAATGATATTGGGCTCAACATCATCCTTTCTGGCCTGTAGGATGCCATCTAGAGGGCCATATTCCTTTTGTATGAGGGTCAATGTTCAGTGTAGAGTTACATTGATCTCCTAAAGACCTATGGCGGAATCTTGCCCCTCTCACTATTGGTGTCAAGCACCTGGTGGAACAACTAGGACATACCCCCCCCCAGAGATGGGGTCTTGACATTCAAGGTGACATCTCATAAGGGTCATGGTTCCCTATTTGCTTCCTTATGTGTTTTCTAAATAAAGCTCAGCCAACCCCCACATTTATTTACCCCACACAGGTCTGGTGTCTTCTTTATACCTGAGTGAAGTTGGCCCCCCCACCTTGTTCAAATCAAACAAAATTGGTGTCAAACATTTGTGCTACGTTTGTGCTGGTTTGTGAAGCAGAAATTTTCGTTTGTGCCGCTATCGTTTTTAAGATTTTAATGAAAGTTTCCAGAGGTCATCAGAGGTCAACCAGCCCCCCCACGTTGCCCAAATCAAACAAAACTGGGACTGAACAATTCTGCTACGTTTGTGCTGGTTTGTGCTGCTTTTGTTTTGAATATATGAACAAAAAATGAAAGTTCAAAAGTTCAGCCAGCCCCCCCACATTAACCGAATCAAACAAAACTGGTGTCAAACGTTAGTGCTACGTTTGTGCTGGTTTGTGCAGCAAAAATTTTTCGTTTGTGCCGCTATCATTTTTAATATATTCATACTTTTTTGCAGAGGTCATCAGAGTTCATTTCTTCCAAAGTACAATGTGTTTGCTAGCTCCCCCTGGTGATCAAACCAGGGAAGTGTCACTAGGTTTGTTTTTTACCAGTTCATCCTAAACACCTCAAACACCTGAACATACCTTAAAAATTATAGCAGCACAAACAAAATTTTTTGCTGCACAAACCACCACAAACGTAGCACTAACGTTTGACACCAGTTTTGTTTGATTCTGTTAATGTGGGGGGGCTGCTTGAACTTTTGAACTTTCATTTTTTGTTCATATATTCAAAACAAAAGCAGCACAAACAAAAATTTGCGCAGCACAAACTAGCACAAACGTAGCAGAATTGTTCGGCACCAGTTTTGTTTGATTTGGGCAATGTGGGGGGGGCTGGTTGACCTCTGATGACCTCTGGAAACTTTCATTAAAATCTCGAAAATGATAGTGGCACAAACAAAAATTTCTGCTGCACAAACGTAGCACAAACGTTTGACACCAATTTTGTTTGATTTGAACAAGGTGGGGGGGCCAACTTCACTCAGGTCTTCTTTATTCGGTGTTGGGTGAGGACAAATGGCTATGGTTATTCACATTAATACTGTCTAAAAAAAAAGTTGCAAAAGTGCACAAAATGTTGCATAAACGGGAGAAAAAGCCAAGCCTAAACAGAGGTACATGTGCCCCCAAGTCTTGTTTTGAAGTATCTACCTTTTTAGTCCCAGAATTATCATCTTAATATTTCTTTAGTGATCAGAGCTCTGATTTTTTTTAAAATTTTTAGTTGAATTGAAATTTCTTTCAAACCAGGTGAAAACTCCCTCTCTTATTCTTCTCTTAACTTCTCTTATTGGTTTGTTCTGTGCTCATGTATGCCCATCTTGCCCAGTATTGCAGCAAAATTATAATATTTTGAATTTTTTTTTTTCGAACTCTGAAGTTTTACCCTGTTTTTACTCATGTCGGGATTCACTGATTAAGAGGGATGCAAATAAATTATTAAAACACAACGGGGCTTATTTACTAATGTCTGCATTTCCGTCGGGTTTTCCGACTTTTCGGGGATCGCGCAGCTGTGACAGGTATTTAGTATGCGATTGTGTTGCACGCGATCGGATTTAGTTGCAATCGCTTCGGCTTTCATGCTACACAAATCGGGGGCGGGCCTTCGGATGATTCAACGGATACTGACAAACCGCGGGATTTAGATTGTGTCGCAAGTCATGCACTTACATGCACCAGGAAGAAGAAGGTGAACTCCGGCGGACCTGAGCAGGGAAGCGACAGCAAATCGGGCACACGATCTTAGTGAATCGCAGCGATGATCGTTGGACAATGCACTTTCGGGAACTCCTCCGGAACAGGTAAGTAAATGTGCCCCAATGACTTAATCAATTAAAGATGTCACAGGATGTAGCGAGTGCTGTTGGGCAGGAGAGCTCCGTTCCAGCGCACTCCGATCCCTATTTTGGCTGGAGGTGGTGTAAAGGGGGAAACAATCACAATGCCCAGCGATTCCCAATCATGATTTCCGGGCTTCTACAACAGAAAACTAGTGACAAGCCCTGATAGAACTCCCCCGTAGAGTTAGTATAGACCATACCCTGTGATACACTGTAACTCCTCCCATAGCCTCCGATAGGGGTTAGTCTTACTCCCAGAGTGTATGTTAAAATTGTCTAACAATCTCTCTCTCTTTCAATACAGGTGACACGCCAGGCTCATGAGGAGTCCTAGCACCTATCCTCACTAACATTTTTATGAGTTTTAAATATGGTTTCATGACGAAAGACAAAAAAGATCCAGAGCACTGATGGTGGACTACGGAGATGCAGCATAGCAAGCCGCAGCAAGGTCATCGGCTGCCTACAGAGGTGACCAACAAAATAATAAATTCACTTGCAAGCTCCAAACACATTTTTTAATGCAAACCTAAAGAAAAAAATAAAATACAAGCACAATAATATATTTGGGCCAGTGAGTTTGTGATGGTACTTGTGCAGTTCACCTTGGGGAAAAATTATTTCCTTATTATTGGTCCCTTCTTTCACCAGCTGAGGGGACCGCCAAGGGGAATTCGGCAACCCCAACTTATGCTCATTTTTTTCTTGGCTGCTGGGAGGAACAGATTGTTGTCACTGAAGAGATAGAAAAGTGAGCACAATGGTTTGGTTATGGCTGCGATATATCGATGATGTACTTTCACAGATTCGTGGAGGTCCTAAATGTTGATGATATAGGCTTGAAATTTATTACAGAAATTGATGAACAATTAATTTTTTGGACTTGTGTATTGACATTGAACAAAGTGGTGGCATAAAGACTACGGACTTCACTAAATCTATGGCCACCAATGGCCTCCTCTGTTGACATAGTCTCCATCCGAAGTCCCGAAGGCGCGGCATCCTGAAGAGAAGAGGTCCTTAAGTAGGGGATATCCCTCAGGCATTTTGAAACCCACTAGAGAACACACTCTAGCTCGGAATAGGACCGACCTACTGTCCTAAGGCTACGTCAAAGTAAATAGACAATGGGGCTCATTTACAAAGGGCTCCGCGGCAGCACTTTCGACCTGGTGGGCATTGTGCGCACGCCCTTAGTGAATCGCCGGAAGACCCTAATCCCCGTCGGAGAACGAGCCACTGGATCACGACAGGACCGGGTAAGTAAATCTCCCCCATTATGTCTAATTTGCACATTTAATGACACATTTTGGACAGTTTTGGGCATACTGCAACATGATTTGGATCTAAAAGAGAAAATAACAGAGAAACCCTCCATTACATTCAGGGAGGGCAAAAACCTTGGTGATTGCCTCATTCGTAGCCACTTTGGTGCCCTCCGACTCAATAGATAAATGGCTGGGACCGAGTAACATCATGGCTACTTTCTGATGTGGTTTTCCATTTATTCAGAGTAGTAAAACCTTCTCTAGCACTGGCCACATATATACTAACTGTGAAGGTACCTCCAGCAATCAGACAATACAGGAACCATATGTTTTGGACAATATGGGGGATATAAATGTCTCAGTGGTGATCCCAAAGCCATACTTAGCTTTCAAGTCATTGAAGAAGTCAGACCACCAGTGAGAGGAAGGACTAAATGGGGTTCATTTACTTACTGCACTTTCATTGGGCTTTGCACTTTTTCCGGTGATTGCACGGCTTGGACAGGTATTTAACAGGTAGCTGCGCAGGGATTATGTCGCAGCTGTGCTGGCTTCCATACAGCACAAATTTAGGGGTGTGCCATGAGAAGATCCAACTGATTTGGACTGAGCACGGGATTTAACTTTCAAATTATGTCGCAAGCCCAAGCACTTACATGAACCACTGAAAAGAAGGTGAACTCCGTCGGACCTGAGCGGGGAAGTGACACATGCAGGATCTTTGGTGCACGATCTTAGTGATTCGCGGCAACTCATCGCAGTGAACTCCCTCAGGTAGGTGAATGTGCCCCAATGGATCTTTAGGATGGAAAGTGTTGAACCTAAAGGTAATGACGCTATATCCTTTATACCCTTCATTGAAACCATTAAAAATCTTTTTAAAATTCTTTTATCTGATTCCAGATTTTAACAGAATGCCTCACATTGCGAGTGAGAAAACAACACAACAGACTGAGGGCTGGAAGCCGTAAAGTAGATACTTTTAAGCTAAAAGATAGAGAATGAAGATCCACATACAGTACAAGCAATGTGTACTATATAGCAAGATATATACATTTTTGCCTGGAGTTATAATTATAAAATATACAGTTCCGACTTCCATACATATTCAACTTAAGAACAAACCTAAAGAACCTATGTTTTTCAGAACCCGGGGACTATAACTGATTCGGAAGTGGGTCAGCCATAGTCTGGGAAGGTGTATCCTTGGTTCTCTGACCGCTGTTTGGCACCGAGACTAAATGTAAAGAATCTACCACTGAGCGGCTGATGTGTGTGTGTGTCTGTGAAAGTTACTCCTCCTCTAGAGAGACACATTGGGGGTCATTTACTAAGGGCTCGATTCGTGTTTTCCCGACGTGTTACCCGAATATTTCTGATTTGCGCCGATTTTCCCTAAATTGCCCCGGGATTTTGGCGCATGCGATCGGATTGTGGCGCATCGGCGCTGGCATGCACGCAACGGAAATCGGGGGCGTGGCTGAGCGAAAACCGGACGGATTCGGAAAAACCGCCGCATTTATAAAATAAAAATTGGTCGCACGGGCCATACTCACATGCACCAGGAAGAGATCAGTGAACTCCGACGCAACTCGGCGGACCTCGGCACAGCAGCGACATCGGGCGCAGGACCTTCATGAATCGCCGGAAGACCCGAATCCTCGTCAGAGAAGCCGCCGCTGGAACGCGAATGGACCGGGTAAGTAAATGTGCCCCATTGTTTGGTATTAGCATAATTTTGGACAGTTTTGGGCATACTGCAACATGATTTGGATCTAAAAGAGAAAATAACAGAGAAACCCTCCATTACATTCAGGGAGGGCAAAAACCTTGGTGACTGCCTCATTCGTAGCCACTTTGGTGCCCTCCGACTCAATAGATAAATGGCTGGGACCGAATAACATCATGGCTACTTTCTGATGTGGTTTTCATTTATTCAGAGTAGTAAAACCTTCTCTAGCACTGGCCACATATATACTAACTGTGAATGTACCTCCAGCAATCAGACAATACAGGAACCATATGTTTTGGACAATATGGGGGATATAAATGTCTCAGTGGTGATCCCAAAGCCATACTTAGCTTTCAAGTCATTGAAGAAGTCAGACCACCAGTGAGAGGAAGGTATTAGGACTAAATGGGGTTCATTTACTTACTGCACTTTCATTGGGCTTTGCACTTTTTCCGGTGATTGCACGGCTTGGACAGGTATTTAACAGGTAGCTGCACAGTGATTGTGTCGCAGCTGCGCTGGCTTCCATACAGCACAAATTTAGGGGTGTGCCATGAGAAGATCCAACTGATTTGGACTGAGCACGGGATTTAACTTTCAAATTATGTCACAAGCCCAAGCACTTACATGAACCACTGAAAAGAAGGTGAACTCCGTCGGACCTGAGCGGGGAAGTGACACATGCAGGATCTCTGGTGCACGATCTTAGTGATTCGCGGCAACTCATCGCAGTGAACTCCCTCAGGTAGGTGAATGTGCCCCAATGGATCTTTAGGATGGAAAATGTTGAACCTAAAGGTAATGATGCTATATCCTTTATACCCTTCATTGAAACCATTAAAAATCTTTTTAAAATTCTTTTATCTGATTCCAGATTTTAACGGAATGCCTCACATTGCGAGTGAGAAAACACCACAACAGACTGAGGGCTGGATGCCGTAAAGTAGATACTTTTAAGCTAAAAGATAGAGAATGAAGATCCACATACAGAACAAGCAATGTGTACTATATAGCAAGATATATAAATTTTTGCCTGGAGTTATAATAATAAAATATACAGTTCCGACTTCCATTCAAATTCAACTTAAGAACAAACCTAAAGAACCTATGTTTTTCATAACCCGGGGAGTATAACTGATTCAGAAGTGGGTCAGCCATAGTCTGGGAAGGTGTATCCTTGGTACTCTGATTGCTTTTTGGTACTGAGATTAAATGTAAAGAATCTACCACTGAACGGCTGATGTGTGTGTGTGTCTGTGAAAGTTACTCCTCCTCTAGAGAAAGTTCTTCTCTCAAAAGTTCAAAACCCTAACGGAGCTAATGAGACAGATTAATGACAACAAGTGACCCGGTCCCCCGTCAGTGGTCAGCCTCATGCACGCACATTCCACTAGCTACAAGTACAAGTTCACACACGGCACCAGACTTTCGCTGCCCAGCATGATGTTCACCCTGAGGGGATGGAGCGATGCACAACACCGAACGTTACCATTCCTGAAGGTTATCTTTCATCTCAGCTCCTTACAATAGTATTTGTGTTTAACCTTGGCCCGGGGCATCGAATACTGAGCTAGGTGTTGATAGAAATGTGTGATATCCTAACATTACACTGCGGATGGAGGAAATTATACAAAACATTGCCAGTTTCTTACATCTACAACATCATATCCTAATGCCATAAGCTTAGCTTCCACAGCATTATACAGAGATCCCCATCACGCTGCGTGGCGACTTCTACTTGAACTCCCAAATGACACCAATACGATTTTATATATCAGTATACTGTGGAATAAGCCTAAATCAGGTGCCCCATGCCAGGTCTGGAGAGAATGGCAATTGCATTGGTCACATTAAGTTTAGTAATGCTGGGATCACTAAGGCCAGTGATTTGATCAGCTTTCACATGCACAAGGTAACAATTGCTCCTGCCTAGGGGCAGTCACACGGCCATGGCCGGTCATGTACAGTTTCACGGACCAACCACAGTGCCGGGGCAGAGCTTTATGTATCAAAGTGATATAAGGAGTCCCTTTTTCCTTGCTGTAATGCAGATCACTGCCAACTGTCAGGGAAGAAGGGACTCCTTGTATCACATATCACCATGATACACTTTGGTTAGTCGATGAAACAAGACAGCACAGTCCGTGATTTGCAGACTGACCACAGCAATGTGTTTTAGCCTTAACCCCACTGATCTATAAACTGACCGTCCAAAATTGTCCTCCCTAAACATCTCTGACCTAAACAGCCAATACCACTAGGTACAAGTATCACATATTAGTCTATGTGACGGGAAAAAGCACAAACCTTCCCATCACATCGGACAGCACCTGCAGGGGAAAGTATCGTATGTTGTCCTCCATATAGATGGGAATGACTTATTTACATGTATTTAAAAAAAATGTTTTGTTTTTTTTTAAAAACAGATAATTGCAAAAATGTAAAATATGACTATATTAAGCTTTTAAATATGTGATTCCACATTGAAAGTATTTGCCTTAAGTCAGAATGCAAGGCTCTGGTTTAAACTTGATATTTTTTCTTAAAGGTCTACAGTAAAGTATTTGCTCCAGGGCTGATTTTTTATGATTAATATGTTTCAGAATTCCCACTGCTTTTTGTCCATTCTCGACACAGACCCTTAACATTCAGAGAAAAAGACTGAGTGGGGCGCATTTACTGAGGGCCGTGTGCCAGTTTTCTGTCGGACTTTGCATGTTCTTCTCAGTGCAAACTGCTTGCACAGGTAAGAAGGGTCCGCGCCACAATTCTTAGTAAATGTGGGCCAGGATATTGTTACTTGCTCCATCCTTCACCACAGAAAGAGCAACACATAAACCCTGCACATGGAACATGTCTGAAGTTGGAATCACCACCAAATAACTTACAACACAATAAGACATAAAGATTCAATTAGATTTAGTAACAGAAATTATTTATTTGACATCAGATGTAAGTATTGGGTCTATGGTTTAAAATGTTCTCTCTAGTAAGTTGTAGTAATTTTAAAGGGAACCTGTCATCAAATTTTACCCTATGAAACTAGCAGCCCTCTCACACATTCAGCCCTCTCATCTTTTATGTGAAGTCTCATCTGTTTACCAATAAAAAAAAATAATAACTCCTCCAAAGTCACATGAGAATAAGCAAAGAGTCGTATTTTCCTGGAGGAAAAGGCTGCAGGGGGTTGTCAGGGTTGTCACAAATCGCTCCAATCTTTGGTTCTATAGCAGCTAAAATTATGTTTTATTAACCATAAGAATCTCAGTTTCAGATGGCAACAGAGTCACCTTAAAGGAGTTTTCGAAATTGTTGGCCTCTCCTATGGTGGTCTCAGAGCCCACTCCTAAACTCCAGAGGATAAGCCAGCATTGGTCACTGACACAGTAGAATAGACAATTCATGTTTGATCAGTGGGTACCCCTGGCAATTGCTACATTTTGGGAGGATTTCTATTGGGTAGTGGCCTGGAGTTCACACTATGAAAAGGATGCACAGCTATGCATTGTATAAAGCCATGTGTCCTTCTATACCAGACAGGTTTCAAGAAAGATTTCAGTCTCTGGTTTAATAAATTTCCTGAAAAAAGCATCGCTCCAGAATACTGCAACAGTAAGGACAGGAAGAACAGTGGCGGGAGGATGCGGGGGAAGAGATTGACCCATAAATTGGAAAAATGGTATATGGGAAAGTTACTAATATTAAAGGGGTTTTCCCACAAACAAAAGTTAGGCGCTATCCACAGGATAACGAGGGGACCTTCGTTCTGCTTCATTAATCTCTGTGGAGCTGATGGAAATTGCTGAGCGCACTCACTGATCTCCATCAGCTCCATAGAGATTAATGGAGCAGAACGGTAATGTGCATCCGTCTGCTCTATTAGTCTGACGGAGCAACAAGGGGTCCGACAGACCCCCCCCCCCCTGCGATCTGTGGGGGGGGGGGCCCTGACACCCACCTTGAACAGGCAGGTAAGCCTTATCCCGTGGATGGGGCCTAACTTTCGTTCGTGGGAAACCCCTTTAAGTCCGGACATTTTTCTCTACTTTCCATCTGGTGTCTGCTTCCACATTTAGGACTCATTCATATGACCGTTATGGGAGCCGTGAACTGGTCATATCATTGGCCCTCATAGACTTTTATGGTTCCCGGTGTGGTGAGCACACATTGTGACCACACCATCACAGAGTCATTGGTCATGCCACAAAATATAGGACTTGTCATATATTTTGGCAGATTTGAGGTGCGGACGATCGTCTGCCTATGGAGGAAGGAGAGGTGAAGAGCATGCACCCGTCCTACCTCCTCCTCCTGTGCTTACCCGGGATCCAGTCCAGGCAAGCACCTGGCCATCTAAATGTACCCTTACATGGAAGCTCTATTAATGGCCTCTGTGTGGACATATATTCTTTTCTCTTCATGTAATGGATTATGCCATCAGACAGGTCACAAAAATAACACCGCGTTGAGTTTGGGTGAGCACATATTCTAATGTGTAACTTTATACTGCACAGCAGTCCATGAAAATCAATTTATGCATTGGAGAATATCAACACATTCCCCCAGTTCTCTATATTGTGACATTATGAATCAAAGTCCTCCTCAGCTTTATTGTAGCGCAGTAATTTCTCATCCAGGCCGCAGCTTTCTATCAGTTGTGTTAAACTGATCTTCTTGTTCTCCGCAGACAAGGCTCTCTGGATCTCGTACAGTATAAGCTGGCTGCTCTCCCTCCACTTGTCTATGAGAGACTGGAGCTCTGTCAGATTGTTCTAAATGGGAGTCAAAATGTAACAATAAATAAAACATCATATACCTAAAAAACCTGAATTTTTTATTTCTTTGTAGAAGGTCAGAAGGTAAAAACTAAGCATAGTGTACTTGTATTTTTCTTCTTCTCTGCTTTCAGCAATTTTAGCCAAAAAGTGACAGAGAGCAAGGATATCATTGTGAACCCTGCTCAGTGTCTGCAGGACTCAGGAGGGTAATGAACTCTGCATGCTCCGTCGTCTGTAGCAATGAATTGACAGTGAAATCGACTGTGAAAATGCAATTTTCAGGACCACAATCTCCTCACATATAGAACCGTTTTACAATACCCCACTTTTTTGTGCATACGTGTTATATATATATGCATTTTTAAATGAATGTGTTGCAGGGAGTTTTTTTACTGTGCAATGTGCAAAATGTAGATGTAGCAAAAACGTGACAATTGCTAGCACAAATCCTGCCATGGTTCACAAAAAAAAAAAATTCACACCAAACTAGCTAGAACTAGCAACTCTGCAAAAACGGAATATAGAAGTTTCAATAGCAACAGGACAATGATCACAATCATCCAGTCACAGTCAGTATAGAAGTATTTTCATTAAGAGGAACAAAGGGAGACATTTATTGTTTTTAGCGCTAGGTGTCGTTTTTTTGGCGCCCGATTTTAGCAGCGTTTCCGCTGTGATGTTATATTGTGGTGTACGACCTTAATGTATTTGGCGCACCGCGAGATGAACTAATGAGCTTCAGAAATTACAAACCATATACATGAAGGGGTTTAGAAGTTTTAATTCTTGCTTTTTGTTGGTCTAATTATGCAACAAAATTGCACCAAAGAAATGTGACAGGGATGTAGAATTTCATGAATAGAGTCCAAATTTAAGAGCTGCGCCAAACTGAGCAACAGTTGTGTCTGTCAGAAAAGAAGCTAAATTGTGGCACTGACATATAATAAATATGGCGCGCAAACAAAAAAAAAATGGCCACCAAATATCTGGCACAAAGCCAATAATAAATAATCCCTAAACGGTTCTCCCTCGCAGAGCCCTAATCTCATCATCCAGTCTGTTTGGATTGATGTTTGGAACAAACTCCTTCAGAGTTTCTGCTAAACTGTCTACCAGGCTACATAGAAGAATGTATGCCATATTAAAGGTAAAGGTAAAGTAAACGTATGTGCTAAGATCTGTACAGCAACTGAACCCTCCTACATTTGCCCTTAAATATTGCTTGTGTGACCCCTCTGAGGTAAAAGCAAGTCATTTCATACCATTTCCCCCAATTGATGTTATCATATTTACCTTAGACCTGTACAATTTAACCATTTTTAATCTTCGGAGATGTTCTTCCTTCTCCTGTATTTGCTTCAGCAACTTCTTTTTCTCCTGCAGCATTACTTGGTGGTTGTTCCTAGAAGACGGTAAAGCTTCCGCTTTGTCTCCTGTGGGTGCAGGAATGAGGAGAACACTTGCAGACCCAGTCTCCTCAGAGTTATTCTGGAAGTCTTTAGAAAGGGAGGAATTACTGGAGCACGGTGCGGTAAAGTCACTCTCGTCGCCATCCACTTTCAGACGTTTTGCCACTGTACACGTTGAACTGAAAGATCTACGGCACTTCTTTAGACGCTCTCGGAGAGTCGCACTCATGTGCTACAAAGACAGAGATTCAATATTATTTTCAATAATTATATCATTAGGGTCTGGAGATGCCGGAGCTTCTACAGCTAGAAAATGTATTGTGTGCAATATTCTAAAATGAAGCTAGAATACAGAACAACCAAATTTCCATTGCCTTCCATAGAGTATCAAAAGGCTAAAGTTTTCCTCTTGATTTTCACAGCTACTTGCACTTCCAGAAATGAAGCAAAGTGGATTCAAACCAGCCAAACGCATGGTTATTCAAAAACACACCATGTGACTGCACCCTGAAAATCTTTCAGAGTGCCCTACTTTATGGGACGCAGGTGCATACCCTTGATCTGTCCCCATTCAGCTCTTTGGGACATCCATGACGGCTTACAAGACAGATCTGTACCAGATGTTCCATAGAAGTGAATGGAGTGCAGGTAGAGCATGTGAACCAACGCTCCAATTTGTATGGAGAACCATCAACCCCCTATACATTTTAATTATTGAGATCCCAGGAGTCGGGCCCCCAGCTATGAGACAATCGTCACCTATGTTATTCAAGGGTAAGTAAAGCAATAATCAGCACCACATAATCACAAATTCATGGTGTGTGCATTCTGTCTATGAAAGTCCAAGAGGTAGCCCTCCCATCTTTTCATGGTATATTTATGGTAGATACCATCTTATATTAATCACTGAGGGTCCAATTTATGGGAATCCTCCAATATAAGGCATAAGAAGAAGTGTTGCTCATTTTTATTCACTTGCACAACAAATCTGCTTTTTATGAAGGAAATTGCTGCATTTGCCTATGTGAATGGGGCCAACAACAATGTTGGCCAGTGGTGTCAACGTAAAATTAGGAATTTATTTTTCCTTCACCCCTGAGGTAGTTGCAAGGTAAGTGGGTAGCATATTTTGGAGATTATGCTTTATAAGAATTATGTTGTAACCTACGGCAGGTGCGGTGGCTACGTCTGTGTCCTTACAAATTGGTATTAAATATGTCTTTCTCAGAAAATATTTTTACGTTACATTCTGCCTAAGGGGTCCTGTGACACAGATACCCGAGGCCCCCGAAAAAGAGAAAACAAGGTGATCTTTTCGGTACAGAATCACGTGGTATTTGTGACTCATCAGGGAAATTCTTAGCTAAATCAAATAAAGACTTGTATCTAGATGCGCTGAAGGGACACAGATAACTATATGTTTAGTCAGTGTTATCTCTCTCAACATGGGGAAATCGTTTCTGCCCCCCATCCTTCCCTGGGGGATTAAAAACAGGATTTTTTTTTTCCTGTTAACATGTTTTATGGTCAATAAACACAAAAATGTGTTTATGATAAAATGAAGAGATTGTATTTGGGACAGATGCTACATATCAGGCATAACATAAGATCCCCAATCCTTACACCCCACTCAAACTCCCTACTCCCCCCCAGATGTACCCACTAACTGTAACCGCTATGATCAGCCATCAGGGCTAAACAGGGTAGTGCTGTATCCAACAGCCTCGGTGCTTGCCCGTGCCAGGCTGCTCAATGCGCCAGCACCATGGCAGGACCTAGGCAGTGCACAGCACTCCCATCCTCGGCTAGAGCTAGTTAGGTTAACATCAACGTCAGCTTCAAGTGATGTAAGATGGATGTTAACCTGCAATGTACAGTACCAGAATGTGTGTACTGCAACAATATGCATGGGCACTACGACCAAAAGAATTTCCCCTCTGGGGTTCAATAAAGTTGTATTGTATCGTATTGTAGATGATGATGATACAGTGCACCCAGAATAAAATAACATTGTAAAAGGCAATAAAGGGATCGCTGCACGGAAATCTGTGCACAGAAGACAACTCTTCTGTCCTGTGGGGACCATCATGCAGAAGATAAGAAGACCTTATCCATCCTCCTGACCTCTAGGTATGGTATCCATATGGTACCTATTTCTGGTTTTAAAAGAGGCCCGATCAATATTAATGTAGAAAAATGGTCAGAATTGCAACATAAGGTGCATGCTACCTAACACTTAGGCCCTTTTCACACACACACATATGGCGGCCGTATGCTGGACATACGAATGGCAGCTAGCATAAGCCACCATAGAAATGCAATGTACATGGTACGGTGAGCATACACATGTCACCAGTAGTTAGATGGATTCTCTATGCAGTGAGGGGATGCTAAGATTTAAAGATTTCTAACACTTTCTGACCCTTTGAGGGTAGGTGGACAATGGTATTAACGAATCAAGAATATAAGATGCCATTAATGTACCCAGAATTATAATGGACAAACTAGAACATCTGAATCTCTTACTTGCTTAGCCGTTATGTTGTTCTGAGGATCCGGGGAGCCAACATACAACGGTGATGGAGAAGATGTTGGAGGATCGTCCATCTCTGCCTAATAGAAGTCTTCCTGTTATAATAGAGTCAGAGGTGCAATCACTCAGGTGTTTCCCTGTAAATAAGAAATAGTCCTATATTATTTTTGCTTTAACCGTTTAACCCCTTAACGACTTGGCCTTTTTTAGTTTTTTCACTTCCATTTTTCACTATATATATATTGTAAAGCATTTATAAAGTGACAATGCCCTGGTGTGTGCCTTTAACCACCGCATCTGGAGGTACTGGCACTCAATTGAGTATGAAACTTTCTGGGGCATTTTGGTATTTTATCCACTGAGAATGGGTAAATTTTTTTGAAAAATACCATCACTTAGCCAAACAAATGTAAATTTCCAAGTCGCATCCTATTTTTGTTTTTATCCGTGTAAAATTCAAGGGATAACAGAATTCATAAAAGTTCTTTTACATAAGTAGAGGGGTGTACTTTCAAAAATTATGTAATTTATGGGGTTTTACTATTATTTTGGTCTCTCAAAGTCAATTGAAATCTAAGAAGTTCCCTCAAAAGTAAGATTTTGCGGTTTTTCTGAAAATGTGAGAAGATCGCGCCTAAAGTTCTAAGCCTCAAAACATCCTAAAAAAAAATGAGAGGGCGCATAAAAAACAATGTTAACATAAAGCAGACATTTGGTAAATGTTAATTATCAAGTTCTTTTGGTGTTATGTCAAAAAAGTCGAAAATTCTGAATTTCGAAAAACAATTTAAAAATTTTGCCAACTGTTTTTTTGACATTTGGTAAATGTTAATTATCGAGTTCTTTTGGTGTTATGTCGAAAAAGTAGCAAATTCTGAATTTCGAAAAACAATTTCAAAATTTTGCCAACTGTCTGTTTTTTTAACTATATAAAAAAAATATATCACCAAAATTTTTTAGCTAACATGAAGTACAATGGGGGATTTATAAACGCATTTGCATCACAATTCTGGTGGTTTTGCGCCAAAAACAATGTCTAAAATGCCTTGCACCACAGTTATCGAGGCTTTTATAACTTTTGGCACTTTCCTGACTTTTTTTGGCACTTTGCCGACTTGTTTGATTAAGGGGTGTGGCCTTTGGTATATGGGTGTGGCCTCATGAGAAAGAGGCTTACAGGAAATCGTAAGTGCGCCCACAATTCTGGAGCGCGGTTTAGACCAACTAAAAGTAGGTCTAAAGTAGGGACTGACAGTCTTATACTGCACCAGAAGTCACCATGACGGTGATAAATCTGGCGCAGCAAAAGACAAGTGTTTTACAGCTAGAAACTGGCGGAGCCTGAGACTCATTGTTCAATCCCCCCCCAATGTGTCACGAGAAAACAATCTCCAAATCACCTGGATATGTCATATATATTTATTAAAATTCGATATTTACTTAATCCCTTTCCGCTGATGCCCTTTTTCGGTTTTCCATTTCCATTTATGCTGCCCTTCTTAAAATATGTTTCCGTGTACAGCTCTGCGAGGGCTTGTTTCTTGTGTAATTGTACTTTGTAGTGTCAGTATATAATATTTCAGGCCGTGTACAGAGAAGCGAGAAAAAAACTACAAATGCAGCAATAAAATGCATTTGTGCCAGTTTCTTGTGGCTTCAGTTTTCACAGCTTTCATTGCTAATTTACATAATACTAAAATAAGCTTTTTATCAAATTATACCTATTTGATTGATTAGCAAAATATACTATAGGGAAGGGGCCTTCAGCATGAACCTACCACCTAATAACATAGATCCGTTAAAGGAAATCTATCATTTGATTTGATGCATTATGAACCAAACATACCTGGAGAATGCTGTAGCTACAAAGATGCAGAAACATATCTTGTTTAATCCCTGAGCTGAGTGGTTTTGCTGAAAAAACAAATATAAAATTCAGGATCTTGGGAAAGCTGGATTGCCTTTAGCCTGCATGTTACACAAGCTTCCTGAACTGTCCAGGACTAATCAATCTGAGCTGGATTACTCGCACACAGAAGCTGGCGGCGACTGATAACTTCTGCCTGTTAAGGACAACACAGTAATTACATCATTCCTTCAAGTAATGTAGTAGAGAGGAGAAGCCCCGAACCCCAGCACAGAAGCGACAGAGCTTCATTACCATAATTTTAAAAGTTTTTTTTTCAGCAAAACCACTTAGCTCAGGAATTAAACAAGATATGTTTCTGCATCTTTGTAGCTACAGCATTCTCATGGTACGTTTGGTTCATAATGCATCAAATCAAATGGTAAATTTCCTTTAAAGTATAATTTTTAGCGAGATGATGATATTTCTACCATTTTGCAGACTGTACGACTTTGGGTGCTGTCACACGGTGCGTTCTTGGACCGCTTTTAAATGTGGGGGGTTTTGTATGTTTTTTAAGTCTATGGGAGGGATATGTCAGCACATGGCCTGGAATTGCAACTATTTTCCCTTTAACATGAGGTTCGGTGTTCCTGCCCCTCACTAGCCACAACCTGGCTTCAAACCGCCCCACTGCCAGACGTATCAGTAGCCTATAGATATATCTGGCGCAGGGGCAAGGTTTACCTCTTGTAAACGAGGCCTAAACAGACAGTACATCTGGAGTATATGTCTTTCCTTTTTTTTCCACCTGCCCTGCCTTCCAACAGGTCAGTCTGGAAAATCTTTTTAACCATTTATTATTCAGGACTCCCCAGCGATGCTGATGTATTAGTAACATTGGCTGAACACCAGAATTTTAGATAATCTACACATCCATCCAATATTTATAGAGGTGTCCCAACTTCCACCAATGGCAGATATTTAATAAGAAGGATGATTTCACCAGAAAAAGTGACTAGTGCATATAAGGCACTATATAAATATCTGGCAACTTCCCTCTTCCCATTGTTTACTACAGATCAAGACCAGGACACATGAATGCATTCAGGCTCACAATTCAGACACTCCAAAACATACTGGTAGGTTGATTAGATTGTGAAATCAAAAACTGCATCTGAAAAACTGAATGTGTGAATGGACTCTCACGCATTTGCATTTTGAACAGAACACGTATAAACAGTAGATATCATAAACATGTTAGGCATCGCCACGTCCCAAAATGCCCGTTTCTGGCCTTGAACACCGTAAGGGAAAATGGCGACCAAATATCTACAAATCCCCACTTTTTTGCTATTTTTCCCATAAATACTTGACTAAAAAAGTAATTGATAAATTCAGTACCCCTGTGATCATGCTGACCTAAAGAATAAAGGGACAGGGGGTCATTTGCAGCGCACAGAGAGACACGTAAAAACAGAGCCCACAAGTCAACGCAGCAAGAAAAATGTGGGGTTGTTTTGTAAAAGTTTTGGCTATATCCACACGAATGTGTGCCCACCGTAGCACGGCGGGAGAGGAGGCACACACCCCTCTCCACAGCAATATATGGCGCCATATTCCGTTGAAAGATAGGACATGTCCTATCTTTGTCCCGGGTATGAAACGGCGCTGCAACGTACTGCTTCGGCGCCCATTGCCATCTATGGGGGACGTATATACACCCCCCATACGGCCGTGTGAATGTTGCCTTATCCTAATTATTTTTTAGCTTTCCAGTACATGGCATGGAATATTAAATGGTGCCACTAAAAAGTACAATTTGTCCCCTGATAACAAACCTTCGTACATCAAAGTCAGGAGAAAGAATAAATAAGTTATAGTTTTTGAAATGAGGGACGTAAAAGACAGAAACGCAAAAAAGCGGTCACGCGTTGCGCTACTGTTGTATTCATAGTGCAGCGCTAGCGCACAGGGATGAAGGAGCGGTCAGGCCTGCGGTCGATATGAGTTTCCGGTAAAACGCAGGCGGTCACTAACCATATTATATTATTATGAATGCAACATTATCGGAACGTGTGACCGCGGCTTGTTGTGTTGACGCCAAGTGTGAACGCAGCCTGACGGGGGGATGGAGCTCACACAGAAATAGCTCCTTCCTGCTGTATTGTAGACAAATATCAGGGACATTAGAGAAGGTTTTTCTCCTTCCTGCACTGATTACAGGATACAATACAACGTGGCTGATAACAGAGAACAATGAAATGCAGCCATCTTTATAGATGATTGGCAGTGAGAGTCCTAATTACCCCTCCCACACACAGTGATTGGCAGTGAGAGTCTAAATTACCCCTCCCACACACAGTGATTATCAGTGAGAGTCCTGATTACCCCTCCCATACACAGTGATTGGCAGTGAGAGTCTGAATTACCCCTCCCACACACATTGATTGGCAGTGAGAGTCCTGATTACTCCTCCCACACACTGTGATTGTCAATGAGAGTCCTGATTACCCCTCCCACACAGTGATTGACAGTGAGAGTCCTGATTACCCCTCCCACACACAGTGATTTGACAGTGAGAGTTCTGATTACTCCATTCACACACAGTGATTGACTGTCAATCACTGTGTGTGGGCAGAGTAATCAGGACTCTCAGTGTCACAGTGGTGTAAGAGGGATGAAAGATGGCGAGCTCAAATTCTTTTTGCTTATTGCCACACCCTTTTCCCGACACGATCAGACCCTAGGTGGCAAGAAATAATAGTAAACATTTTTTTAAATTTAAAAGATTTAAAATTTGAAGCCCATCCTCTTTCCTTAGAACACATGTACAAAAATGCATCCTAAAATGTCCAAAAACGGTATCAAAACGGTTAACCCATGCTGTAAGTACCTTGATGGAAAATTGCATCTAAATGTCCGCATTGTTGCTTTTTAACCCTTAAATTTTGAACCCTTAAATATTTATTTATTCATAGCAATACAGGGAGTTATTTTATTTTATTTTTTTACGTTTTTTACTTTGGTATTAGAACGTGACAAAACTAAAAAAATTGCATCTCTGTATTGATCCAAAGAATAAAGGGGATGTGTCATTTGGACCACATAGTGAAAGCCTCAAACATCTCTGTAACTGGAAAAAATAAACGATATGGCTCTTAAAGATGGGAAGTAAAAAAACAGAAACTCAAAAACAAAGAAGGACTGAGTGTAACGTCCGTGCCTAAACGTCACACTATCCGCAGTTGGCGGAATAGATGGCGTTTATTTGTGTGTGAACTGTGGCTTAGTGCTTGTGTTTGGATTAACTGATCCACACCCTGCTCCTTGCATTCCCAGTGTAACGTCCCCCACCGGGGCCTAGCCTTTTTCTTGTGGCCTGGAGACAGCCGGGGCCCGCAGTACCTGAGTGGCTGGCGGTTGCGGCCTAAGCACGCTAGTGTCACGGTGCTTGGTATGGGGACCGGAGGGCTGTCCTACAGCCTGGCAGGTCTCCAGCAGGGTGGTGTTGGCAAGAAATGATGAGGGAGAGGCTGCTATAGCGGATCTCCCTGGGGCAACCCTTTGGTGTCTAGAGTATAAGTCTCTGTGTGGTGGACAGGGTGCCCGTGATGGTGACAGCCGGAGTAGCAGGGACCAGACGGAGGCAGAGGTTGAACAGAAACACTTACAGTTCTTTATTGGAACCGACAGGAACATCAGCAACGTGCCTTTAACAAGATGGTGGAGTACTGGAAAGGTATTTGGAGGGAGCCACAGGAGGTAGATCGCCAGCCTGGATGCAATGGCAGGCTGGGAGGTAGCTGTGTCCTGGAAGGATGCTTCAGCTTGTCCTGGATTGCTTCAGGTATCACCCTTGAAGGTAGGATGATACCCCTTTCCTCTCTCTCTCTGTCTAACTTGTTCAGACTCTCTGGTCTGACTGGAACTCCTCTAAGAGTCTTCTCTAGAACATTCCTGGCCAGGGGTTTTATTACTCCCACTGGTCAGGTGGTGGCTGCTCCTCCAATTACCTCTCAGCTCACAGAGACAGGATGCAATACATGTGATTATAAAAAAAATTGGTTTTACAGAAAAAAAGATATGTTATATTGTACTGCAACATCCCCCACCGGGGCCTAGCCTTTTCTCGGGGCCTGGAGTCAGCCGGGGCCCGCAGTACCTGAGTGGCTGGCGGTTGCGGCCTAAGCACGCTTGTGTCACGGTGCTTGGTATGGGGAACCGGAGGGCTGTCCTACAGCCTGGCAGGTCTCCAGCAGGGTGGTGTTGGCAAGAAATGATGAGGGAGAGGCTGCTATAGCGGATCTCCCTGGGGCAACCCTTTGGTGTCTAGAGTATGAGTCTCTGTGTGGTGGACAGGGTGCCCGTGATGGTGACAGCCGGAGTAGCAGGGACCAGACGGAGGCAGAGGTTGAACAGAAACACTTACAGTTCTTTATTGGAACCGACAGGAACATCAGCAACGTGCCTTTAACAAGATGGTGGAGTACTGGAGAGGTACTTGGAGGGAGCCACAGGATGTAGATCACCAGCCTGGATGCAATGGCAGGCTGGGAGGTAGCTGTGTCCTGGAAGGATGCTTCAGCTTTATCCTGGATTGCTTCAGGTATCACCCTTAAAGGTAGGATGATACCCCTTTCCTCTCTCTCTCTGTCTAACTTGTTCAGACTCTCTGGTCTGACTGACTAGACTGTCTTTCAGACTCTCTGGTCTGTCTGGAACTCCTCTAAGAGTCTTCTCTAGAACATTCCTGGCCAGGGGTTTTATTACTCCCACTGGTCAGGTGGTGGCTGCTCCTCCAATTACCTCTCAGCTCACAGAGACAGGATGCAATACATGTGATTGGCTGACACATATGACATCACATAAAACAATTAACTCCTGCCTTACCAGGCAGGATCTACCACTGCAATGTTCCCCTGTGTCCTATAAGGACTATGTAGTGTGATGTAGTGACATGCTGTGGGGCTGACTAGACCCTACACAGACTGCAAGCTACATGGTGGGACGTATTCGCAAACACAGCTCTGCCTTGCATCGGCGAGGGTGTTGCAGAATATTAAATGGTGCCACTAAAAAGTACAATTTGTCCCCTGATAACAAACCTTCGTACATCAAAGTAAGGAGAAAGAATAAATAAGTTATAGTTTTAGGAATGAGGGATGTAAAAGACAGAAACGCAAAAAAGCGGTCACGCGTTGCGCTACTGTTGTATTCATAGTGCAGTGCTAGCGCACAGGGATGAGGGAGCGGTCAGGCCTGCGGTCGATATGCGTTTCCGGTAAAACGCAGGCGGTCACTAACCAGATCCTGCTGTCTTATATTACGAACGCAACATCGGAACGTGTGACCACGGCCTCTTGTGTTGATGCCATGTGTGAACGCAGCCTGGCGGGGGGGGATGGAGCTCACACAGAAAAGCTCCTTCCTGCTGTCCTGTAGACAAAGTATCAGGGGGGCAAGTAAGCGACAGGTTTTTCTCCTTCCTGCACTGATTACAGGATACAATACAACGTGGCTGATAACAGAGAACAATGAAATGCAGCCATCTTTATAGATAAATATTATTATACAATACTCTGTGGTACTGCACACTAGTGCCAGACATGTTATGGGGCTGACCATTGATTGTACAGCATCTACTAGCAGTATATGTGGTAATTCCTCTCCCCCGCCCGCCATTACATTCCCCTCTCCACACGAGCTCCCCTCATACTGACCGCCGGCAGCTGTGCTGTCAATCAAAGTTCCCGCCGTACTAAACTCCGCCCATCTGTCGGCGATATCCTATCGCAGTGCAAGTTCCGCAGCACAGCCAATGAGGAGACGCAGACCGGACACGTGATTAGATGTTGAGGTTTGTTGCTCCAGGGGATCCCCACAGGATCAGGGGCGCCTTAGGCACCCGACTCTCCACACACTATAAGGAGGATGTCGGCACGTCCTCCGCTCTGGTGAGTGGGGAGTCGGGTGTCCCTGCAGAACTGGACTGAGCAGCACAGACCGTACAGTGTAGACGCGCTGGGGGAGGGGCCGAGGACGGCAGCACAGCAGGACCAAGAAGCTTCCTCTAGTCTTGTGCTTTCTGCCTGCTCCCTGAGCCTAGTCAGCTATCAGTGGAGAGTCTAATAGAGTGTGTGTATATATATATTGGAAGAGGACAAATGGCAGACTGTGCCTAATTGAATCCAACCCTACTAAATTTCCCACTTCGGTCTTTGCAATGATATTGTGCGTCACTAACCGCAAAACCACAGCGGGTCGCAATTCTCACTACAAATTGCTCACAATTGGCTAGTAGTGCACTGCAGCAAGTACAAGCCCCAGCAGATCACCAGAAATCAATATATAACGCTACTGTAGGCGTAAGCCTTTTGGATTCTCCTATGGCTATTTTCTAGCCAAGTTGAAACACCCTACTATGCCAGATGAGATGACACTGAGTTATAAACAAAATAACGTAAATAAAAAAGGAAAAATGTCAGACTGTCCTAATTGAAATCCAACCCCTACTAAATTTTCCCCACTTTGGTGTTTGAGTGGATATGTGTGCCACTAAGAGCTAAACACAACGGTAGCAAGTCCCCCTGCTAATTCCTCTACAAAAATGGTACTAGAATGCAAATAAAAAAAAAAAGTTAGAACGTTTTGTAGCCCTAAGAGGACTGTTGGGTTCTTGGAGAATCACTCCTGCCTAACAGTAAGCTAATAGAACACCCTAACGCTTTCGCCTGACACAAGCACTCTCTCCTAGCGGCTCCAGACACCGAATGATCCGAGCAGCGCGGGCAGCGGCTATTCTATCCCAGGGTCACACCTGATCTGGGCCAGCCAACCACTGCTATCGACGTGTAGGGTCCATGTCATGCTGGGTGGGAGTGCAGACGTCTCCTGTCTTGTGATTGGCTCTGTTGTTTCTGCCGCCAAAAAGCAAAACGGCGGGAGCTGCCATTTTCTCGAGCGGGCGAAGTATTTCTTCCGAGCAACGAGCAGGTTTCGAGTACGCTAATGCTCGAACGAGCATCAACGCCGGACGAGCATGTTCGCTCATCTCTAACATACACACACACTGGTGGATCAGCACTTTTCACGGTTCAGACACAGTGATCGGGGCAAGATGGCGGCTGTTCCTGACCATGGACCAGAAGGGTTACGTCCCCCCCACATGATCGCTGCTATTGGCTCATCAATTCAGACCAGCCAATAGCAGCGAATTTACTTATGAAGTCAGTAATACCGGTCACTATGTCTGTAGACACGGTGATCGGGGCAGGGTGGCGGCTGTTCCTGACAGCCACCAATTGTGCTTTGCGGTCCAGAGGGGTTTTGTTGCCCCCCTCTGTCCACGTTTGCCGCTATTGGCTGGTCGATTTGGTCCAGCCAAAAGCAGCAATATTCCTCACAATGGGCATCGCTAGGGTGAATAAGAGCAACACTTGGCGATAATTTCCCTACTAAAACGAAGATATGGTACAAAAGCGCTGGCCGTGCACATTGTACAGGTGATGCTGTACAACTCTTACGTGCTGTTCCAATGTGCATGTCCTGCCGTATCATTTCTCCGTTTTCAAGAGGAAGATATTAGGAAACTAATATTGGGACAAGAAGGACGGGGCCCCAGTACCTCTGGTTTAGATGTTCTAGGACAGCATTTTCCCGGTGAATTCTGCTGCTTCTAATGGTAGGACTCAATAAAGAGTCTGTTCCAAAAGAGGAGTTAGGATGGACACTACATACTACTAAGAGACCTGCGACACCTCCAGAGTGACAAAAGTTTAGTTGGTCCCTTGGTATATTCCACCTCCTTATACGCAACACATTCACAATTCACGCCCAACCTGTTGTGATTTAATTTCGGTAAAATGAATAATTGTAACAACTGTTATGTCCCGTTGCTCCCTATACCCCTCCATTATTTCATAAGGGGCGCCACATAACGGGCACTGAACTTTCCAGAAATAATTGCAATTTCCATCTTGGACTCCATTGCACATCATATTTGGAAACCACCTATATGTTCAAAATGCTCATTTCACCACGTGTATTACCCTACACCACATATTACACCTTGCTATATTCCCCAAGGGGTGTACATTCAACAATTAGGGTCACTTTTTGGGTTTTCCTCTGTTTTGGTACCACTACGGCTCTCCAAATGCATCCTGACACATGTGAAGGATTTCTGTCAAATTTGGCCACTAAAAGACAAACATCCCTCTTTTACTCTACTGTGCGCCCATAAAGCATTTTATATGCACATGTGGGGTACTTCTACACTCGGGAGAAATAGCTTTACACCTTTTTTGGGGTTATTTAATATATTATCCCTTGTGGCTTACAAAAATTAGGGGTAAAGTGACATTTATAGGAAAATTTTCACCTTTTTAATGTTTAGGGCCTAATTGGATCATTCACCTGTAGGGGTAAACACATATATTACACATTGCAAAATTCTCTAAGGGGTGTGCATTCAAAAATTAGGGTCACTTTTCGGATTCTTATCTGTTTTATACCACTAGGGCTCTCCAAATGCATGTCAAACATTTCTGTCAAATTTGGCTTATAAAAGACAAACCTCCCCCTTTCCTTTTACTGTGCGCCCATACAACATTTTATATATATTCTGAGGTGCCTTCTGCTCCAGAGCATGAAGAGTCCGAGGCTAAAGTATCAATCGATGTTGTGGAATCAGATCTCCTGAAGGGACGTGTGGAATTCATTCGTTGCCAGCGATAAACCCGTTGTTTCTGAAAGTCCGCCATATCCCTCTGAAATTTCTTCGTTTTGACCTGTTGAATATCCTTCTCCCATTTTAAATAGTCGGAATTCAAATCCTGTTCGAATTTGTTCAAATTGTCAGCAGACAAAAGTATTTTCATTTTTTCCTGTAGGGGTACCATAGACTGCTCCGTGGTTTCCAATTTCTTTTTCTCAATACCTATCAATATTTCAATAAAGGTACGAGAGCAGGTGTTACCTGCTTCTTCCCATCTCTTTCTAGTAATCTCATCATCTAAAGGAAAAGATGGATACACTTGCACTCTCAGACCTCTTGGTACCAGATCCTTAGCCAGATATTGCTCTAATGCAGCTTTATTCCACCATGTTTTAACTCGTTTCCTGGCAAGATCCTTCATGGTCATCTGTACCTCCCTAATTTCATCTCTCCCCGATATAGAGCTTGCAGAGTCGCAGTTAAAAATCTGAGTCACCATAGATAGCCAATTCGATTCCCTACTCCGGAAATCCATATTGTTAGTTGGGCAATCTATAACCAATACAAACAATAAATACCAATAAACAAGATTAACCCAAAACTAGGTATACTACTCCTATTACCAATACAAAAACATATAATACCAAAAAGATATATAGGGCAGAAAATGTACTCAATTACATATTACTCATGATCACTAAGTAGTGGAAAACATTAGCTAAGCTTTATTATTTAATATGGCCATCAAAAACATTAAAAACATGAATTAAAAGTCCACAGAAACAAGAGTGTGGCAATGGTCAACAGTATTTAAACACATCACAAGCATTATCCAATGCATATCAATCAAAACAGATACCAGTGTATTCAATTTTGGTGTAAGCCAGTATATTACCCACCCGGGTGTTGCACAATACCATAAAATTTGTTCTACAATTTTTCCTGAGTGCAGCGACCCCCCACATGTGGACATTACTTGTGTTATGGGGGCACAGCGAGGCGCAGAAGGGAAGGAGCACCCTGCAGCTGCCAGGATTTTAGTTTTCTGGTTGCCCCTTTTTGAAGGCTATAAAATTTTCGCTTTTCCGTTATTTGGGCCATGTGACGGAATTTTTTTTGCGGGACGAGATGCTTTTTCCAGTGTTACCATTTTGGGGTTGGTATCACCTATTGTTGAAAATTTTGGAACTTTTTTTGAGGTCATGAGTAGAAAAGCATCAATTCTGTACTGGATTTTTTACTTTTTTTTTTTTTCGTGTTCACCGTATAGCCTAATAATCATGTTATCTTTATTCTATGGGTCGATACGATTACGGGGATACCAGACATGAATATTTTTTCTTATGTTTTACTAAATTTGCCAAATAAAACCCTAACGTGGGGAAAAATCTATCATTTTTGCATCGCTGTCTTCCAAGTGACATAACATTGTTACGTTTTTGGCTACAGAGCTGGTTGATGGCTTGTTTTTTGCGGGACATGTTGTTCTTTGCAACAATATCATTCTGGAGTACATATGTTTTGTTGATCACTTTTTATTGCATTTTTAGTGGGATATAATAGGTAAAAATCATAATTTTTGGCGGGTTTTTGACGTTTTTTTTTTTACGGCGTTCATCATATGGGTTCAATAGTTATTTAGTTTTATTCTATGGATTGTTACGGACGCGGTGATACTATATATGTGGGGTTTGTGTTATGATTTTGACTTTTTTGAGCGTTATATGTCTCTTTATATGTTTTGGGGCTTATGGGCATTTTTAGTGATTTATAAAGTAATTTTGTATTGAAAAACATTTTTTTTTACTTTTTTTTACATGATCCACCATGGGATATGAACAAGCAATCATCTGATTGCTTGTTCTTGATAATACTCTGCAATACTAATGTATTGCAGGGTATTATCAGTGCCAGCCTATGCAGATGCATAGGCTGACACTTTGCCTTTAAGATGACGTCACAGACGCCATCTTAAAGGTAAACCCTCCAGGCTTCTCTGGGGTCCCGATCGGACCCCAGAGGAGCCAAAACAGCGATCGCCCCCCCCCCGAAAACGGTGCGGGGGGGGGGCGATCGTGGGGTAAAGACCCCCAGAAGGCATGTTAAATGCCGCGGTCGCGTTGACCGCGGCATTTAACGGGTTAAACACCCGCGATCGGAGCCCACTCCGACCGCGGGTGTTAGCCGGGGATGTCAGCGGTAAATTACCGTTGAAATCCCGCGGCTAACGATGCCGGTTCGGCTGCTATACAGCGCTGAACCGGCATCGGCTCTGCGCAGTAGCTGTACTGCGCTGAGCGCTAATCGCGGGACTCAGCGCAGTACAGCTACGGCGCAGAGCGCTAAGGGGTTAAAGGGGTATTCTCGTCTGGGCATTCACATTCAGTTTCGAGATGAGCGAGCACTAAAATGCTCAGGTACTCGTTATTCGAGACGAACTTTTCCCGATGCTCGAGTGCTCGTCTCGAATAACGAGCCCCGTCATTGTCCGTGTATAATGCGCTGTGCGGGGAGTCACTAAGATCCTGCGCCCGATATCCTGCATGTGTCGCTTCCCCGCTCAGGTCCCCGGAGTTCACCTTCTTCTTCCTGGTGCATGTAAGAGCATTGTCCGTGTATAATGCGCTGTGCGGGGAGTCACTAAGATCGTGCACCCGATATCCTGCATGTGTCACTTCCCCGCTCAGGTCCCCGGAGTTTACCTTCTTCTTCCTGGTGCATGTAAGTGCATTGTCCGTGTATAATGCGCTGTGCGGGGAGTCACTAAGATCCTGCACCCGATATCCTGCATGTGTCACTTCCCCGCTCAGGTCCCTGGAGTTCACCTTCTTCTTCCTGGTGCATGTAAGTGCATTGTCCGTGTATAATGCGCTGTGCGGGGAGACAATAAGATCCTGCGCCTGATATCCTGCATGTGTCGCTTCCCCGCTCAGGTCCCCGGAGTTCACCTTCTTCTTCCCGGTGCATGTAAGTGTTTGGCTTGCGACACAATATTTAATATTAAATAACGCGGCTTGTCAGAATCCGTTGGATCGTTCGACAGCTCGTCTCCCGATTTCTGGCACATGAAACTCCGATCGGGTGCGACACAATCTCCTTCTAAATACCTGTCCCAGCGCAATCCCCGAAAACGTCGTAATATCCAAGGAAAGTGGCGGCCGTGAACCCTTAATTCATAAGCGCCATTGTCCCTGGTGAGTTGCGTTATTAAATCTTTATGTATGTTGTTAGTAGCAGCCGGATTGTGAAAAAAGCGCATCACTATTCCAGCACCTGTACTGTCTTCACACTGCTGTGCTCTTAGCTCTCTGCACTGAAATACTTTACTGTAGCCAAAAGCCTTATAGTGATTTTACTATAGAGGAGAGTAGCTGTGGAGCAGTTTGGCATACAGAGCTAAGAGCACAGCAGTGTGAGGACACATTCACAGTGCACTTGTTAACGCTGCAATCCTGAAACAAAAATCCATATTTCAAAGTCCTGATGCTACTTATAACATACAGAAAGATCTGATTGCACATATCTCCAGTGACAATACCTAACACTAGCTACAGAGATCACAGAGAAGGATACACCCCCAGGACACATCCTCGGGACAGGACACACCCTCAGAACACACCCTCAGGACACACCCTCAGGACACATCCTCAGGACACATCCTCAGGACACACCCACAGTTCACTTGGAGAAGCTACAATCCTAGGAAAAAAAATCTTATTTTACAGTGCTGCTACAAATAACATACACAAAGGTCTGATTATACATCTCTCCAGGGACAATATGCAACATCCCCCACCGGGGCCTAGCCTTTTCTTGGGGCCTGGAGACAGCCTGGGCCCGCAGTACCTGAGTGGCTGGCGGTTGCGGCCTAGGCACGCTAGTGTCACGGTGCTTGGTATGGGGACCGGAGGGCTGTCCTACAGCCTGGCAGGTCTCCAGCAGGGTGGTGTTGGCAAGAAATGATGAGGGAGAGGCTGCTGTAGCGGATCTCCCTGGGGCAACCCTTTGGTGTCTAGAGTATAAGTCTCTGTGTGGTGGACAGGGTGCCCGTGATAGTGACAGCCGGAGTAGCAGGGACCAGACGGAGGCAGAGGTTGAACAGAAACACTTACAGTTCTTTATTGGAACCGACAGGAACATCAGCAACGTGCCTTTAACAAGATGGTGGAGTGCTGGAGAGGTACTTGGAGGGAGCCACAGGATGTAGATCACCAGCCTGGATGCAGGGGCAGGCTGGGAGGTAGCTGTGTCCTGGAAGGATGCTTCAGCTTTATCCTGGATTGCTTCAGGTATCACCCTTGAAGGTAGGATGATACCCCTTTCCTCTCTCTCTCTGGCTAACTTGTTCAGAGTCTCTGGTCTGACTGGAACTCCTCTAAGAGTCTTCTCTAGAACATTCCTGGCCAGGGGTTTTATTACTCCCACTGGTCAGGTGGTGGCTGCTCCTCCAATTACCTCTCAGCTCACAGAGACAGGATGCAATACATGTGATTGGCTGACACATATGACATCACATAAAACAATTAACTCCTGCCTTACCAGGCAGGATCTACCAATGCAATGTTCCCCTGTGTCCTATAAGGACTATGTAGTGTGATGTAGTGACATGCTGTGGGGCTGACTAGACCCTACACAGGCGGCAAGCTACATGGTGGGACGTATTCGCAACCACTCCTCCGCCTTGCATCGGTGAGGGTGTCGCAAATACCTAACAGAAGCTGCAGTGAGAACAGAGCACAGCAGTGTTAGGACACACCCCCAGTACACTTGGAGAAGCTACAATCCTTGAATATAAATCCATACATTACAGCCTCCTCTATCCATGCTAATAGGTTTAGGAGACTTGAGTTTTACTCCAATTGTCTTAACCGGCAGTCTGAACTGGGCTCTAGTGGCTGACTGACCTTTTATCTGCCACACCCATCACTCTAAAATCTGCCTTGATCGTGCAAGAGTTAACTCTGTGTGCCTCTGATTGCTTGCTCTACTCACCTCCAGCAGGGACTAGCCTCCCTATAAGTGTTTAGCACAGGCTACACTCTGCTGGTCAAAGGTCGGTCAAGCCTGTATTTGTCACTTCTCTTTTGGATTGCTATTTTGTAATTGTTTACTCCTGCTGTTGCTGACCAAGTTTGCACACACTGGGGCAGATTTACTTACCCAGTCCCGTCGCGATCCCACGATGCGTTGTCCGATGAGGATTCAGGTCCTGTGTAGAGATGAGCGAACATACTCGTCCGAGCTTGATGCTCGTTCGAGCATTAGCGTACTCGAAACTGCTCGTTGCTCGGACGAATACTTCGCCCGCTCGAGAAAATGGCAGCTCCCGCCGTTTTGCTTTTTGGCGGCCAGAAACAGAGCCAATCACAAGCCAGGAGACTCTGCACTCCACCCAGCATGACATGGTACCCTTACACGTCGATAGCAGTGGTTGGCTGGCCAGATCAGGTGACCCTGGAATAGACTAGCCCCTGCCTGCGCTGCTCGGATCATTCTGTGTCTGGATGCCGCTAGGGAGAGAGCTGCTGCTGGTCAGGGAAAGCGTTAGGGTGTTCTATTAGAATAGTGTTAGGCAGGAGTGATTCTACAAGAACCCAACAGCCCTTCTTAGGGCTACAATAACGTTATACTTTTTTTTTTTATTTGCTTGTGCTATCGATGGCAATGAGGTGGAGAGTCATTAGAGTCAGATCGGTGACAAGACGAGGCGCAAAAGCTGTCCTATGTGTCTGGTGTACATCAAATGTCTCTGAAGGGACAAACCAATTGTTGAGTCTCTTGCATCACACTTGTTCAAGGCAGTCGTGTAGATGTGGCAAGAAGAAAGGAGTTAGGTGATGGAGGAGGGATAATGGTGCCATCAGACAGGTCAAGGGCCAGTGAGGAGTGACAAAAAAAAAAAATAAAACCCGTGAATATCTTGACACGATACGTTGGTACTACTTGCGCTATGGCAGATTTCAGGCTATGTAGGGCTGCCTATCCCGTGACCCTCGCTCAAAGAATTTATTCCAGCAAGCCCCGGTCACTGGTGTCCCCTCGCTGTACCCCAGTTACAAGAACAGCAAAATCTTTTCCCCCCCTCTCCTCCTCCCGTTCAGAGTAAAGGAGTGTATAATGCATGAATAACCAGCAGGGCCCATCGTCGTTATTCACAAAATCCAAATCAGTATTTCTCTTCTAGTGACCGAAATAACAAAATAGCGCTAGCGGCATAGTGCGTAATTTCTGAGCGGAATGAACCAAGTAATAGAACTAGGGAGAAAATGTATAGGCGAGCAGAAATTTGCCTCTTTGTCCAGCCACTGGCAAGGGTAACGCTTTACCTAAGGCAGGTATTTGCCAGACTTATTATGTCAACACACTAAGACCAATATATCCAACAATACCTTGTCACCAATCAATAATCTCAATAATATTATTAGATCTCCTACCCCAGCATAACTGGCACCTGTCCCCAGTACATCGCAGAGATAGGCTGACTTCTTTACGACAGAAAAGAATAGGGTGAGGGTGAGTTACGTAGCAATTGACCATATATAATATATAACCAGTCGTAATCCTTCAGAGAAAACACGACAGACGACTTACTTCCCTACAGACAAACTATTCTGGGTTTCGAAAGCTGACATGTGGCAACGAAAACTTGGCAGCACAGCTGGTCGCCTTGGGAGGGCTATCTTCTTTATGGTGAATTTTTGCCTGCCCTGCGTCCGCTAGCTGTATTCCTTGTCCTATAATTAGGATGCAGGTAATTGTGTTAAAATACCAGTATAATTTGGATGATTTTACAGTTAATAAATATATGTCTAGCTGGTTGGCATAATACATATCTCCCGATAGCGATACACAGCGGCCTGTCGTGACTGACGCGCTATGTGACAAGAGTTATAGGCTGACGCTTATTAAGATTATATAAAGCCATATACATGCCCGTGGATTTCTCATAAATTATGTCCTACCTTTCCATCTATCCATCCATAAATGCAAGTCAATAAAGAGAAGCTCAACTCTGATATTGATCCACTCCTCCTCCTCCTATTCGTTGTCATTGCACATATCCTATTCATCCTCCTCTTTGTATCAGTAATCAGGACAGGAAACACTGGCTATTTTTTTACAGGATAGACAATGCCCATCACTGGCGCTCTAATTCTATAGTACTATTTAATGCTTTAATAATTTTTCTCTGGAGAGGAGTGGAGTGGGCCCCGAACTAAATCACAATTCTACCTGTTCCTCCTACTTGTTTGTAAAAAAAATAATAAACAAATCAAAATTTTTTTGGGAGTTCCCCAAACCTGCACGCCTCATTTTCATCTATTCAATATTCTACGGAGTGATGACGCACCTACCTGCTCCCTCTGTGGTGACAAACAGGTATTGGGTACTTATTTTATATATATTGCCAAACTATAATAATAAACAGACACTCAATTCTTCATCTTAATTGTCTTTCTGTCTGGAGGCCGGCATGCACCTCACCTGCTCCATACCTGCTTCCTCTTGGTTTCTCTCTACTCTAAAGCAGCTGAAAACCAAAAAAGGGCCCACGTTTTGTCCTGGTGGACTAAGGACCTCCTTCTGCTCCCCCGTTTCCTCCCTGTTGTTGTCCCTCTTGGGGTGTCTGGACGGGGTCGCTCTGGTGCGCGTGCAGGGGCCCGGACGGGCGGTCTGGAGAGCGGAGGGAGGTAGCGGGGAGGAGAAGTCGGGCGAAGGGGGGGGGGGGGGGGGGGGGAAGTCGGAAGGGGGGGGGGGGAGGGGGGGGGGAGGGGGACACAGTGAGGAAGAAAACGCGTCAGCGGGAGGGGAGGGGGAATGGAACTGCTGTCTCCTGTTGCGGGCCGGGGGGTGGAGGGGGCGTTAACGGAGGGGGGAATTGCCACAACGGCCTCCATTATCTATTTTCCTAGGCCACCTACCTTGCTCCTCTTGGTTTGAAAACTTTTGGGACTTGCCACATACAGGCCTCAACTCATTCGTAGTTTTCTGAGGCCACCTACCTGCTCCCTGGTGTGAAAATTGTTTGGGACTCTCACACGCACCAACTATTCATTTTCTGGGCCACCTATCCATGTCTGTTGAAAAATTTGGAACTCTAGCACTTCCAATAATTGCTACAAAGTTCGGCCTACATGCACCGTTGGTCTACGCTGTGGGAGATCCGGGTCCAAAGTCGTCCATAGATAGCTGCCTCCATAACATTGTCCCTTTATCAATACGAGTGTGTCAGGAGAATTTTGGTGTTGTTTTCATGGATTCTCCACCCCATCAAAGTGTTTTAACTTTGTCCACGCAACCCAGCTGTGTTATCCAAAACTAATACTAATATACTATGAAACTTTAATCATTTACCACATATTCGATTTCAGCGCTCTTGCTCATTCTTGTTTACAGTCCCTTCACCACTCATTCCCCCACAGTACCATGCATCCCCTAATACTCCTACCTCCAACCTACCCCATCTGCCCACACGCTTCTACTATCCCCCACCTTATAGTCGCTATACACTTGATCTTATACAAAAGGTTCTTAGAACTGCTGTTTGGGGATTAGCCTAGAGACAGGGGCTTGAGTTGGCGAAAGCTCGCTGGCTGCGGGCGCCTCCCATCCCAGATCCAACTAACATAGTTTTAAACTGCAGCACCTTTAATCTACTACTAGTTCACACTGCCTCCATACATGGTCCCCTATCAAACAGCTGTGCAGAGGCAGAATTTGGTTTTTTTCATGGCTCCAGTTAACTTTGTCGCCACCCTACCCTGTGTAATCCACAAAAATACGGGGCACAACTTTTACATGTACCGCTATTATTTGAGCGCTTCTTGCTCACCTCCTTTGGTTCCTCTCCTCGCCAACCCTTGGTTTGAAGCCTGAGTCCATTTAGGGTATGTCGCCATGACACTCTCTAGCCTGCCGCTGCTGCCTGCATGCCGTCCCCTATAGTGTCAGGGTCAATTATTGGATGTTTTAGATGCTATCTGCTTCATTCTGTCTCACTCTGTCTGGCCATGCGTTTGCCCATAATTTTGGCATAATGGTGTCGATTATGCAGCCTCAGAGGCTCCAGCTGCTGCCCCTGTGTTCCTGTCCATTTCCTCCGTGTTTTCCATCCTTTCTGAGGTTCCAGGTGTTTGGCCAAGCTTCCCTGTGCAGAGCCTTGGTCCCCTTGAAAAATGCTCGAGTCTCCCATTGACTTCATGGGGTTCGTTATTCGAGACGAGCACTCGAGCATCGGGAAAGTTCGTCTCAATAACGAGTACCCGAGCATTTGTGCGCGCTCATCTCTAGTGTATGTATATCACGGTATATCTGTGTGTATAGCAGTGCATAATATATAATAATATATATAAACACACACCACTCACGCGCCACTTTATAGGTACACCTGTCCAACTGCTCGTAACACTTAATTTCTAATCAGCCAATCACATGGCGCAACTCAGTGCATTTAGGCATGTAGACATGGTCAGACAATCTGCTGCAGTTCAAACCGACATCAGTATGGGGAAAGAAGGTGATTGAGTGCCTTTGAACGTGGCATGGTTGTTGGTGCCAGAAGGGCTGGTCTGAGTATTTCAAGAACTGCTGATCTACTGGGATTTTCACGCACAACCATCTCTAGGTTTACAGAGAAGTGGTCCGAAAAAGAAAAAAACATCCAGTGAGCGGCAGTTCTCGTGGGCGGAAATGCCTTTGTGGCCAGGGTCGAGGAGAAGAATGGGCAGACTGGTTCAAGCTGAGAAAAGGCAATAGTGACTCAAATCGAACCACCCGTTATAACCAAGGTAGGCAGAAGACCATCTCTGACGAACGACTACGTCGAACTTTGAGGCAGATGGCTCAGCAGCAGAAGACCACAACGGGTGCCACTCCTTTCAGCTAAGAACAGGAAACTGAGGCTACAATTTGCACAGCTCATCGAAATGGGACAGTAAGATTGGAAAAACGTTGCCTGGTCTGATGAGTCCCGATTTCGTTCTGCTGCGACATCGGATGGTAGGTCAGAATTTGGCGTCAACAACATGAAAGCAGGGACCATCCTGACTTGTATCAGCGGTACAGGCTGGTGGTGGTGGTGTCATGGTGTGGGGAATATTTTCTTGGCACTCTTTGGGCCCCTTGGTACCAATTGAGCATCGTTGCAACGCCACACCTCCTACCTGAGTATTGTTGCTGACCATGTCATCCCTTTATGAGCACCAGTACCCTGTAACATCTGATGCTACTTTCAGCAGTAAATGCGCCATGTCATAAAGCTGGAATCATCTCAGACTGGTTCTTGAACATGACATGAGGTCACTGGACTCAATGGCCTCCACATCACCAGATCTAAATTCAATAGAGCATCTTTGGATGTGGTGGAACGGGAGATTCGCATCATGGATGTCAGCCGACAAATCTCTGCGGCCACTGGTGATGCCATCATGTCAATATGGACCAAAATCTCGTGAGGAGCTTCCAGCACCTTGTTGAATCTATGCCATGAAGAATTGAGGCAGTTCTGAAGGCAAAAGGGGGTCCAACCCGTACGATTACTAGCATGGTGACCTAATAAAGTGGCCGGGTGAATGTATATTGTTGTGTGTATGTGCAGTGCATACGTGTGGTATATGGCAGTGCATACGTGAGTGTGTGTGTGTATATGATAAGCAGTGCATACGCGTGTGTATGTATACATCCCCATTATGGGATACCAAATGTATTATTTTTTTTTTTAAATGTATTAGTTTTTACAAAAATTAAAACCTTTTTGGACAAATGGATGCATTTTTCATTATGGTTCACCGCCAGTAATAGTAGAGTCGTTGTATGTTTTTGTTTTTCTTGCCCCTGTCCTGTACCCTTGTCAGTTTGTAATAGGGAGCTATACAGACTGCGCGCTCTTTCACTCACATGTTACTCTCGGCACCCCCCGGCCGGGACCTGGTTTTCTCGGTATGTTCACCTGGATAATGTGAAGGCTATTGCTTTCACCACCCTCTCCATAGGACGGCATGTTGTCGGGCCGTACATACTGGCGTAAGATAGAGCATGCTATCTTTTTTCCTGATAATGGCACGCTACTGCCCGCTCCCCGTTGCCACATGCCTTCTTTTCTTTGTGCCGTAGACAAGCTGCCATTCATACCGGCCTCCTTATACGTGTGTGTAGTCCCTTGTTTAGGTTCTTCTCCTTTGGTAGTAGTTTCTACCGTACATGTCTAAACCGGACTTCCAGCAACTCTTACATCATTAAGAAATCTACCTGCCTACCTCTCCTCTGGTTTGAAACTTTTTGGGACTGCCACACAGGCAAATCTATTTCTATTTTTCTGGAGGGCCACCTACCTGCTCCTCTGGTTTGAAAATTTTTTGGGACTGCCACATACAGGCACTATCCAAATTAAATTGTCTCCATAGCGCCTACACAGTTTGTCTCCATTGCTACCTCCAAAGTCGTCGCCATATAGCTGCCTCCACATACATCGTCCCTTTATCAAACGAGTGTGGTCAGCAGAAATTTGGGTTGTTTTCATGGATTCCACATCAAAGTTGTAACTTTGTCGCCACCCAGCTGTGTTATCCACAAAATATACAATAATACTTTTATCATTTACCATATAATTTCAGCGCTTCTTGCGCTTTTTTACATTCCCTCACCCCCACCATACCCAAACTTATAAGAACGCTCACTACCACTTGATCTATCTAAAGGTTCTTAGAACTGCGCTGTTTGGGGATGAGCCTAGAGACAGGGCTTGGATTGGCGAAAGCTCGCCTGGCTGCGGAGCGCCAGCTCCATCCCAAGATCCAACTAACTATGTTTAACTGCAGCACCTTTAATCTACTACTAGTTCACTGCCTCCATAATAATAATAATAATAATCTTTATTTATAAGCGCCATCATATTCCGTAGCGCTTTACAATCATAGGAACCAATACATGTAATGTAACAGAGCACAACATTTGTAGGAACAACAGGATGAGGTCCCTGCTCGCCAGAGCTTACGGTTTATGAAGATGATGGGTAACGGCAGTAAAGAATATTTAATGGTCAAGCCATTCTTCTTGGGAATTAGACAAAATAAATAAATGGAATTGCTGTCGCTTGAACCACTCAGCCGTCATCTTTATACCAGTCCAGGGTGAGGGACTGTAGAGAAGTCTGGTGCCTGTGGTTGCTGGATACCGATGGGAGGACGAACAGGACGGGTTGTAGAAGAGTTAAACTTCATGCAGTAATGAGTGTTATAGGCTTGCCTAAGAAATGGGTTTAAGAGCACATTTGAAACTTTGGAGGTTAGGTTATTAGTCTGATAGTTCCAGGGCAGACATTCCATAATTGGTGCAGCTCTAGAGAAGTCTTGGAGACGCGATGGGAGGTCCCGCACTAGGGTAGAGGTTAATCTAAGATCACTATGGCGGATCTAAGGCACGGTTGGGCGATAGACTGAGATAAGAGGAGAGGTAGGGGGGTGCAGCATTATACAGAGCTATGGATGAGGTTTTATATTATTTAAACTATTCGAAAGGAGACTGGCAGCCAGTGCAGCTACCTGCATGAACTGTAAGCATACATGGTCCCCTATCAAACGAGCTGTGTCAGGCAGAATTTTGGGTTGTTTTCATGTGCTTCCACAACAAACTTGTTAACTTTGTCGCCACCCTGCTGTGTATCCACAAAAAAATAACACTGCAAACTTTTATCATTTACCGATAATTCACAGCGCTTCTTGCGCATCTGTTTACATTCCCTCACCCGCCATATCCTAAACTTATAAGAACGCTACTACACTTGATCTTAACAAAGGTCTTAGAATGCTGTTTGGGGAGTAGCCTAGAGACAGGCTTGGATTGGCGAAGCTTGCCTGGCAGCGGAGCGCAGCTCCATCCAAGATCCAACTAACATAGTTTTTAACTGCAGCACCTTTAATCTACTACTAGTTCACTGCCTCCATACATGGCCCCTTATCAAACGAGCTGTGTCAGGCAGAATTTGGGTTGTTTTCAATGGCTTCCATGTTAACTTTGTCGCCACCCTGCGTGTAATCCACAAAATATACTGGCAACTTTTAATCATGTAACCGATATTATTTGACGCTTCTTGCTCACCTCCTTTGGTTCCTCTCTGCCACCCATTGTTTTGAAGCCGGAGTCCATTTAGGTATGTCGCCATGACACTCTCTAGCCTGCCGCTGCTGCCTCTGCATGCCGTCCCCTATAGTGTCAGGGTCAATTATTGGATGTTTTAGATGCTATCTAGCTTCATTCTGTCACTCTGTCATGGCCATGTCTGTTGCCCATAATTTTGGCATAATGGTTCGATTATGCAGCCTCAAGGCATCCATGCATGCTGCCCCTGCTGTTTCCTGTCCATTTCCGTGGTGTTTTCCATCCTTTCTGAGGTTCCCGTGTTTGGCCAAGCTTCCCTGTGCAGAGCCTTGGTCCCCTTGAAAAGCTCGGTCTCCCTGACTTCAATGGGGTTCGTTATTCGAGACGAGCACTCGAGCATCGGGAAAAGTTCGTCTCGAATAACGAGTACCCGAGCATTTTAGTGCTCGCTCATCTCTAGTGTATGTATATCACTGTATATCTGTGTGTATAGCAGTGCATATATATATATATATATATATATATATATATATATATACACACACTCACCGGCCACTTTATTAGGTACACCTGTCCAACTGCTCGTAACCTTAATTTCTAATATCAATTCCACTGCACATGTCAAACCAATGGGTGGCAGAGAGGAACCAAAGGAGGTGAGCAAGAAGTGCTCAAATAATATCGGTACATGATAAAAGTTTGCCAGTATATTTTGTGGATTACACAGCAGGGTGGCGACAAAGTTAACATGGAAGCCATGAAAACAACCCAAAATTCTGCCTGACACAGCTCGTTTGATAAGGGGACGACATATGGAGGCAGTGAACTAGTAGTAGATTAAAGGTGCTGGAGTTAAAACTATGTTAGTTGGATCTTGGCATGGAGCTGGCGCTCCGCTGCCAGGCAAGCTTTCGCCAATCCAAGCCCCTGTCTCTAGGCTACTCCCCAATAACTGACGGAAAACCATAAGCAAAGGGCTTAATTACTAGATATAAACGAGGGTGAAATTGGAGTAATGTGCTAAAGGGAGGGGGAAATTCTACACTCGAGAGAAATAGGTGTAGACATTTTTGAGGGTTATTACATTGTTTTATCCCTTGTGTGCTATATAAATTGGAGGAAATGACCTGTAAGAAAATGTTCACCTTTTATTCTATTTCGTCCTAAGTAAATCAAACACCGTATGCAAATACACATCTACCCCTTGCTAAAATTCTCTAAAAGGGTGTGTGCCTTCCAAAATGTTACATGTGGTGGGGTTCCCCTCTGTTTTGGTACACTACGGCTCTCTAAATGCATGCTGACACCTGTAAAAAGGACTTTCTGTCAATTTGGCGTCTAAAAGGGCCAACGCCCCTCTTTATTGCCCGTCTGAGCCCTACTTTGTGCACCCATACCCACTGTATATGCCAAAGTGGTGCAGTTCTGTCTTAGAGAAATAGGTTTACCCATTAATGTGGGATTGTCTTCATCTTTGTTAATCCCTTGTGGCTTACATAATTTTTGGGGTACAAGTGACTTTTTTGAGAAATGTTCACCTATTTTTTTTTTTTTTTCCTTTTGGGGGCCTAATTGAATCAACACCTGTTTGGGAAAATACAACAAATACACGTTGCTAACTCGCCACGGGGTGTACTTTCCAAAAGTGGTGTCTCATTTTGGGGCTTTCCTCTGTTTTGGTCCCCATTTATGGCTCTCCAAATGCATCCTGTTCACATGAACACTATTTCAGGCCATTTGCCCGCAAAAACGAAACAAACAACGCTCTTTTCCATTCCAAGTGGCCCCCCTTTGCCCGTAACACAGGGTACAGGGACAAAATGGGTATTGCATTACTAAGAGGATTGCCCTCCAACATTGTAAATGCATTTCCTTTTTTAAATTAACCATGTGACAGGTGCAAATTTAGTGTTCAATGAATTATGTTATATAAAATTACATTCTCTCAAAATTTCACTTTCATTTATCTTTCAGCCTAATGAAACGCTCAAAGGTTAAACAAAATTCCCAAAGGTGTTTTGAATATGTTGAGGGTGTAGTTTCTTAAAAGGTGTCTTTGGGGGGGTTTCTGTCATTGGTCCTTATAAGTCACTTCTCTAACTAAATGACCCTCCAAAAGTAGGTTTTTGATTATTTTCGTGAACATCTTGAAAATTTGAACCTAAAGTTATAAGCCCTCCTAAATCCTACATAAGGAAAAAGAGGTTTGACATAAAGAAGCCAAGTTAAAGGACGACATATGGCAAATGTTATTATGCAAGTTATTTAGTGAATGACCAATTTCCAAAAAGTAGAAAATTTGTTAATTTGGAAAAACTGTTTTTTTTTTCAAAATTTTTGCCAAATTTCCAACTTTATCATAAATAAATATCTAATATATTGATTAAATTTACAACCAATGACATAAGTACAATGTTTTCACGTAAAAACATCTCAAAATCAACTAGGATATGTGGTAAAGCGGGTCCCAAGAGTTAACCCTGTATATGACAAGGGAGATTTTAAAAAATGGCCTGTCAGGCAGGTGATGAAAGGCTTCAGCGTTAAGGGGTTAACCACCCGCATACTGGAAGTACTGGCACTCAATGAGTAATGAAACTGTCTGGGCCATTTTGGTATTTATCCAATATTAGGAATGTGATAATTTTCCTGCACTGTACATTAAAATACCATCACTTAGAGCCAAACAAATGTAAATTATTCAAGTCGCATCTAAGTTTGTTTTTATGCCGGTAAAATTCAAGGGATACAGATTACTATAAAAGTTCTTGTACATAAGTAGAGGGTTGTACTTTCAAAAATTATTATCATTTATGGTTTTACGTATTATTTTGGTCTCTTCAAAGTCAATTGAATCTAAGAAGTTCCTCTGCAAAAGTAAATGTTGCGGTTTTTACGAAAATGTGGAGAAGATCGCGACTAAAGTTCTACCTCAAAACATGCCTAAAAAAAAGGATAGGGCCGCATACAAAAACCAATGTTAACATAAAGCAGACATTATGGGTAAGTTAATTATCAAGTTCTCTTTTGGTGTTGATGTCCAAAAAGTCGAAACTTCGGAATTTCGAAAAACATTTAAAAATTTTGCAACTGTTTTTTTAAATATAAAAAAACAAAAACATATCACAAAATTTTTTAGCACACATGAAGTACAATGGGGATCGTTATAACGAACTTGCATTCACAATTTCTGGTGGTTTAGGCGTCCCAAAACCAATGTCTAAAATGCCGGTTGAACACAAAAATTATCAAGGCTTTTTATCACTTTTGGCACTTTCCATCCTCGACTTTTTTGGCACTTGCCGACTGTCTGATCAGGGTCTGGCCTCGTGTATATGGGTGTGGCCATCAGAGAAAGGGCTTTACAGTTAAATCGTATAAAGTGCGCCCAACAATCGGGAGCGCGGTTTAGAAGCAACTAAAAGTCAGGTCGAAAGTGAGGGACTGACACGTCTTATTCGCACCAGTAAGTCATCAGACGACGTGATAAATCTGGCGCAGCAAAAGACACAGTGTTTACAGCTTAGAAACTGGCGGAGCGAGACTCATGTTCACTATCCCCCCTCAATGGTCACGAGAAAAAGCATCTCCAAATCACCTGGATAGTCATTTCATATTTTATTAAAATTCGAATATTACTATACCCTTTCCGCTGATGCCCTTTTGGTTTCTTCATTCCTTTTTTTCGCCCTTCTTAAAATATGTGTCGTGTACAGCCGGCGAGGGCTTGTGTTCTTGTGTTGAATTGGTACTTTTAAGTGTCAGTATATATATATTCCAGGCCGGGTACGTAAAGCGAGAAAAAACTACAAATGCAGCAATAAAATGGCCTGTGCCAGTTTCTGTGGCTTCGTTTTGCACAGCTTTCATTGCTACTTTACATAATTAAAATACTCTTTTGATCAAATTATCCCCTATTTTGATTGATTTGGCAAAATATACATAGGAAGTGGCCGTTCGCATGAACACATACCACCGAATGAACTTAGATCCTTTATGGTGAGTGTGTCGGTTAAAGGAAATATCATCATTTATTTGATGCATATGAACCAAACACTCCTTGAGAATGCGTAGCTACAAAGATGCAGAAACTATCTTGTTTAATAAAAAGCACCTGAGCTCGTGTGTTTGCTGAAAAAAACAAAATATAAAATTCAGGATCTTGGGAAAGCTGGATTGCCTTTAGCCTGCATGTTACACAAGCTTCCCTGAACTGTACCAGGACTATAGCAATCTGAGCTGGATAACTCTGCACACATGAGCTCTGGCGGGACTGAAACTTTGCCTGTGTAAGGACAACCAGTACTACAACCTCATTCCTTCAAGTAATGTAGAGAAGGAGAAGCCCCACCCCAGCACCGAAGCGACAGAGCAGATTAGATTAACTAATTTAAAAAGTTTTTTTTTTCAGCAAAACCCTTAGTCTCCGGAATTGTAAACAAGATTTTTCTGTCATCAGTGTAGACTTACAACACCATTCCTCAACGGTACACGTTTTGGTTCATAATGCATCAAAGACAAATGGTAAATTGCCCTTTGTAACAGTAGTAATTTTAGCGAGATATGATATTTTAATACCATTTTACCAGACGTAGCACTTTGGGTGCTGTACACAACGGTGCGTTCTGACCGCTTTTAAATTTGGGGGTTTTTGTATGTTTTAAAAGTCTATGGGAGGGAATGTCAGCCACATGGGCCTGCAATTGCAAAACTCTTTTCCCTTTAACCATGAGGTGTCGTGTGTTCCCTTGCCCCTCACTTCAGCCACAACCTGGCTTCAACCCGCCCTACTGCAGAGATATCAGTAGCCTATAGATATATTGGACGCAGGGCAGGTTTAACTCTTAAACGAGGGCCTAAACAACCGTACACTCTGGAGTATATGTCTTTTCCTTTTTTTTCCACCTGCCCTGCCCTGTCCAACAGGTCAGTGGAAAATCGGTTTAACCATTTATTATCAGGACACTCCCCAGCATGCTGATTGTATTATTAACTCAATTGTCTATACCCACAGAATTTTAGATTATCTACACATCCATCCATATTTATAGAGTGTCCCACCTTCCACCAATGGCAGATATTAATAAGAGGATGATTTCACCATAAAAAGGACAGTGCTATAAGGCACTATATAAATATCTGGGCATTCCCTCTTCCCATTGTTACTCAGAACAGACCAGGACCATAATGGATTCCAGGCTCACCAATTCAGAACACTCTCAAACTACTGGTAGGTTGAGTTAGATGTGAAATCAATAAAACGCATCTGACAAACTGAATGTTGTGAAGGACTCTCACGCATTTGCATTTTGAACAGCACGTAAAACAGTAGATATCATAAACATGTTAGCATCGCCACTCCCAAAAATGCCCGTTTCTTCTTCTTTTGGCCGAAACACCGTAAAGGGGAAAAATGGCGACAACTATTACAACCCCCACTTTTTGCTATTTTTTTTTCCCATAAATACTTGACAAAAAAGTAATTGAATAAATTCAGAACCACTGTGATCATTCTACCTAAAGAATAAAGGTGACGGGGGGGTCATTTGCAGCGCACAGAGAGACAGAAAAAACAGAGCCCACAATCAATGAACAGCAAGAAAAATTGTGGGTTTGTTTTGTAAAAGTTTTGGCTATACCACACGAATTTAAGCACGCGGGAGAGGAGGCACACGTCGTGCACCCACCCCTTCCACACAACTATATGGTCACCCATATTCCATGAAGATTGGGACATGTCCTATCTTTGTACCCGGTATAAACGGGCTCTGCACCGTAACTGCTTCAGTCGCCCATTGCCATCTGGGGGGGACGTATATACCTCCCCATACGACGTGGAATGTTGCTTACACCTAATTAATTGTAAGCTTCCAGTACATGGAACTGGATTGTAACATCCCCACCGGGGCCTAGCCTTTTCTGGGGGGGAGTCAGCCGGGGCCCAGTTCGACCTGAGTGGCTGGCGGTTTGCGGCCAACGCACGCTAGTGTCACGGTGCTTGGTATGGGGACCACGAGGGCGCGTTCCTACAACGCTGCGTGTCTCCAGCGGGTGGTTGTTGGCACAGAAATGATGAGGGAGAGGGCATGCTATCGCGGATCTCCTGGGGCAACACCCTTTGGTGTCCTAGAGTATGAGTCTCTTGTGGTGTGGACAGGGTGCCCGTGATGGTGACAGCCGGAAGCGTAGCGGGACCAGAACGGAGTCAGGATGGTTGAACAGAAACACTTACAGTATTCTTGTTGGACACCGACGGAAACATCACAACGTGCCCTTAACAAGATGGTGGAGTGCCTGAGATGCAAGTTGGAGGGAGCAACAGAGGTGATCGCCAGCCTGGAGCAGAGGGCAGGGCGGAGGTAGCTGTGTCCTAATAGACGCTTAACGCTTGTCACTGGCGTGCGTCAGGGATCACCCTGAAGGTAAGGTGATATCCCTTCCCTCTCTCTCCTCTGTCAACCTTGTTTCAGACTCTCTGGTTCTGAGAACTCCTCTTAGAGTTTCTACTAGAACATTACTGGCCAGGGGTTTTATTACTCCCACGTCATGGGTGGGCTGCTCCTCCAATTACCTCTCAGCTCACAAGACAGGATGCAATTACATGTGATTGGCTTGACAATATGACATCACATAAACTACCTCCTGCCTTACAGGCAGGATCTACCACTGCAATGTTCCCCTGTGTCCTATAAGGACTATGTAGTTTGAGTATTGAACATGCTGTGGGGCTGACTAACCCTACACAGACTGCAGCTCATCTGTGGGACGTATTCGCAAACACAGCTCTGCCTTGCACGGCGAGGGTGTTGGCAGATATTTAATGGTGCCACTAAAAGCACAATTTGTCCCCTGATAACAAACCTTCGTACATCAAGTAAGGAGAAGAATAAATAAGTTATAGTTTAGGAAATGAGGGATGTAAAAGACAGAAACGCAAAAAGCGGTCACGCGTTGCGCTACTGTGTATTATTCATAGTGCAGTTGCTAGGCACCGGGATGAGGGAGCGGTCAGGCCTGCGGTCGATTATGCGTTTCCGGTAAAACGCAGGCGGTCACTAACCAATCCTGCTGTCTTATATTACGAACGCAACATCGGAACGTGTGACCACGGCCTCTTGTGTTGATGCCATGTGTGAAAGCCGCCCTGGCGGGGGGGATGGAGCTCACACAGAAATAGCTCCTTCCTGCTGTACTGTAGACAAATATCAGGGGGACATTAGAGAAGGTTTTTCTCCTTCCTGCACTGATTACAGGAACATACAACGGGCTGATAACAGAGAACAAGAATTGCAGCCATCTTATAGATAAATATTATTATACAATACTCTGTGGTACCTGCACACTAGTGCCAGACAGTTTATGGGGGCTGACCATTGTTGTACAGCATCTACTGCATTATATGTGGTAATTCCTCTCCCCCGCCCGCCATTAAGATCCCCTCTCCACACAAGCTCCCCTCATACTGACCGCGCGGCAGCTGTGCTGTCAATCAAAGTTCCCGCCGTACTAAACTCCGCCATCTGTCGCGATATCCTATCGCAGTGCAGTTCCGCAGCAACAGCCAATGAGGAGACGCAAACCGGACACGTGATTAGATGTTGAGGTTGTTGCTCCAGGGGCCCCAAGATCAGGGGCCCTTAGGCACCCGACTCTCCACACACTATAAGGAGGATGTGCCGCATGACATGTGACACTACACGGCACGTCCCCGCTCTGGTGAGTGAGGAGTCGGGTGTCCTGCAGAACTGGACGTGACACACGGCCGTACAGTGTATCGCGCTGGGGAGGGCCGAGACGGCAGCACGCAGGACCAAGAAGCTTCCTCTCCTCTAGCTTTTGCTTCTGCCTCTCCCTGAGCCTGTCAGCTATCATGGATAGTCTAATATAGTGTGTTTATATATATATCTCAAAGTGCGTGCATCCACCAGTGTGTTGTATGTTAGGATGAGAACATGCTCGTCCGCGCTTGATGCTCTTTCGAGCATTAGCGTACATCAAACTGCTCGTTGCTCGGACGAATACTCTGCCCCTCAAAAAGAAAGACCATGGCTCCCCCGTTTTTGCTTTTGTGCGCCAGAACCAGAGCCAATCACAAGCCAGGAGACTCTGCCCTCCCCCACCCACATACATGGTACCCTTACACTCGATAGCAGTGGTTGGCTGGCCAGATCATGTGACCCTGGGATAGACTAGCCGCTGCCCCGCTGCTCGGATCAGCTGTCCTGGATGCCGCTAGGAGGAGCGTGCTGCTGGGTGGAAAGCGTTAGGGTGTTCATTAGCTTTATGTTAGGCAGGAGTGATTCTCCAAGGAACCCAACAGTCCTTCTTAGGGCTACAATACGTTCTACTTTTTTTTTTTTATTGGCATCTAGTAACCATTTTGTGAGGAATTAGCAGGTGGGACTTGCTACCGTTGTGTTTAGCTCTTAGTGGCACACATATCCACCTCAAACACCCAAATTGGGAAATTTAGTAGGGGGTTGGATTTCAATTAGGCACAGTCTGACATTTTCCTTTTTTATTTTACGTTTATTTTGTTTAATACTCAGTGTCATCTCATCTGGCATAGTAGTGTGCTTTCATCACTGGCTAGAAATAGCCATAGGAGAACCAAACGTCTTACCCTACGTAGCGTTATATATTTTGATTTCTGGTTGATCTGCTGGTGCTGTACTTGCTGCAGTGCATCTACTACCATTGTGAGCAATTTGTAGTGAGACTTGCACCGCTGTGTTTTGCTGCTAGTGACGCACATATCCATTGCAAAGACCGAAGTGGGAAATTTAGTAGGGGTTGGATTTCAATTAGGCACAGTCTGCCATTTGTCCTTTTTTATTTTACGTTTATTTGTTTAATAACTCAGCGTCATCTCATCTGGCAATAAGTAGTGTGCTTTCATACTTGGCTAGAAAATAGCCATAGAGAATCCAAACGGCTTACCCTACAGTAGCGTTATATTTTGATTTCTGGTTGATCTGCTGGTGGCGGTATTGCTGCAGTGACTCTACTAGCCAATTGTAGCAATTTGTATTGAGACTTGCGACCGCTGTGTTTTGCGCTTAGTGACGCACATATCCATTGCAAAGAGACCGAAGTGGAATTTAGTAGGGGTGGATTGCAATTAGGGCCCAGTCGCCATTTGTCCTTTTATTTTACGTTTATTTTTTTATACTCATGTCATCTCATCTGGCAATAGTAGTGTCTTTCATACTTGGCTAGAAATAGCCATGCAATAGATAGCATGGTTTGGTTTTAAAAACTCAAAAACACAAAAAAAAAAAAAACACAAAAAAAGTAAAAAAAAATTAAAGCTATAACTCCATTTTAAAAATGTTTAAACCCGAGGGCTAGGGGTAGAGGACGAGGGCGGGGACGTGGGCGTCCAACACTGCAGGGGGTCGAGGGCCGTGGTCCGGGCTGGGGTGTACACCACGGCTTATGAGGGAGCAGGGGACGCCGCAGAGCTAAGCACTCCTAGGTTCATCTTCTGAGTTACTGGGACTCGTAGAGCACTGTTGAGGAGCCAGACACAGTGCGAACGATGTATCTGGATTGCTGACAATGCTTCGAGCAATTTGTCCACAGTCCATTCTTCCACGCAGTCCACCCATGTCACCGAAATCGCCACTCCTCCACCCCTGCACCTCAGCCTCCTCCCCCCCAGTCTGCCCCCCCAGGAAAATTTGGCATTTGAACCGGCATACTCTTAGGAACTGTTTTCTGGACCCTTCCCACAGTCCACAAACCACTTGTCCGGTTGCTGCTGAGCATTTTCCGATGCCCAGGTTTTCCACCATTCACAGTCTGTGGGTGATGATGACCTTCTTGACGAGTGGAAGTGTGTAAAGAGGTGTCCGACGATGAGGAGACACGGTTGTCAGACAGTGGGAAGTTGTTTGTCAGGGCAGGAAGTCCGAGGGGGGAGCAGACTGAGTTATCGGAGGATGATGAGGTGACAGACCCAAGCTGGGTTGAGAGGCCGGGTGAACACAGTGCTTCTTGAGACGAGAGAGTCCTCGACCAAAACAGTTGGAAGAGGCAGTGGTGGGGCCAGACGGAGCCAGGCCAGAGCTGGTGCATCACGCCAAGTGTCAACTAGTGAATCTCCCGTGGCGAGGGCTCTTGCGGCGAGGGCTAGATCTTCAGAAGTCTGGAGGTTCTTTAAGAAACACCGGATGACCGACGGACTGTGGTGTGCAACATTGCCAAACCAGGCTCAGCAGGGTTCCACCACTACTAGCTTAACTACCCACCAGTATGCGCAGCATATGAATGCTAAACACCCCACTCAGTGGCAACAAGCCCGTTCACCTCCGGCGTGCACACCACTGCTCCTTCCCCTGTTCAGCTGATGTCAGCCCCCTGCCCAGGACCCTGCAACAAAATCGTGAACCCACCACCACGCACGCCCAAGCCCTTAATGGCACATCTCCATGATTCTTAGCCTTGAGATCTGCCCTATAGGCTATAGAACCGAGGCCTTTCGCAACCTCATGGCGGGCGGCCCCTCGGTATTCGGTCCCCAGTCCGCCACTTTTACTTCCCGATGTGCCGTCCCAGCCCTGCACCAGCACGTGTCAGACACATCACCCTGCCCTGACCAACGCGCGTTTCTGACAAGGTCCACCTGACCACGGACACGTGGACGAGTGCTGCGGGCGGGCCACTATAATCGCTGACGGCACATGGGTTAACTTGGTGGAGGCTGGGACCGAGTCTGACCCTGGGGCTGGTCAATCTTGCCGACCCGCCGAGGATTGCGGGCCTACCTCGTCCAGGTGTTTCAGGCCTACTTGCCTCCTCCTCCCTCCCACCCCTCCTCCACCTCCTCCTCCGAACTACCATCCGTGGCACGGCGCCATCATTCGGTAGCTCTAGGCACAGCAGCAGTGCCGTTGCTAAGCGACAGCAGGCGGTGCTCAAACTGCTGTAGGCCAGCTATAAAAGGCACACCGCCCAAGACTATTACAGGCCCTCACGCGCAGACTGATCTGTGCTGCACCGCGAACTGACGCCAGCATGGTTGTGTGTTGACAACGCCGTAACCTGGTGGCGGCTCTGCAAACCGGCAGACTACACATGTGCCATGCCTGGCCCATGTGTTAAATCTGATAGTTCACGTTTCCTCAAGACATACCCCAATCTGTCGATTTGCTCACGAAGATCGCGCGCATCTGTGGCTTTTCAGGAAGTCCCAGCACAGATGCTGCCACTCTCAGGGCAGCGCAGCGCCGCCTCCAACTGCCCCGCACCGCGACTGTGTGGCGACGTGCCCACGAGTGGAATTCAACACTGACCATGTTATCCAGAGTTTACCAGCAGCGCCGAGCCATTGTATACGTCCAATGTGCAACTTCCACCAGAACTGGTAGTCAGGTCATTCGCTTCCTCAAGTCTACAATGAGGAGTGGACGTGGATGTCGATATCTGTCAGTGCTGAGTAACTTGAGGAGTCAACACAGATGGTCAGTGGCGAGCCGCCATCATCAGCCTCACCATCCCGCTGCTTGGCCTGTTGAAAAACTCTCTGACAGCATGAAGTCGGAAGCTTTGCGCTCGTCACAAGAGACGGGGGAAAATTCCCCTTGTTGATAGCCAAAGCACCCCTTAGGTTCTGTTTCTCAGCGCATATCGGAGAGGTGGAGGAGGATGAGGAGGAAGAGGAGGAGAATGTTGCAGAGCACAAGAGGGGACCATTGTTGAGTCCTTCACTGTCAGCGTGTAGGCAGAAGAAGAGGAGGATTGGAGGAGGAGAAATGGACAGTCAGGCCAGTGAGGGAGTGATTCTCTCGTTGGTACTCTGGCGCTATGGCAGATTTCATGCTAGGCTGCCTATCCCGTTGACCCTCGCGTTCAAAGATTTATTCCAGCACCGATTACTGGGTGTTCACTCTCCTGGACCCGGGTACAAGCAAAATCTTTCCACTCTCATCCCTGAGAGAAGATTGTGAGAATGCATGAATACCAGCAGCCCTGGTTCCCAAGCTGAAACAGTATTCCCTTCTGACAGCGCTAGCGGCAGAGTGCGTAGTTCTGCGGGACAAGTAGCGAGGGAGAGTAGGCGAGCAGGCACTTGTCCAGCACTGGCAAGGTACGCTTTTACAGGCTTTGCCACTTTATGTCACCCACAGCAAGACACTGTCCCTGTCCCCAGTCTCGGCAGAGTAGGGCTGATCTTTACAGAAAGATGGTGAGGGAGTACGTAGCTGACCATACCATCGTCCTATGATCACACAGCTCCCTACAACTACTGGGTTTCAAAGGGACATGTGGCACGAACTGGCGCTGATACGCCTTGGAGGTTCTTGCCTGCCCTGCCGCTAGCGTCTTGTCCGAGCGGGTTTTCAGTGCAGCTGTGGCAATCATCACCGATAAGCGTACCGCCTGTCGACTGACAGCGCTGACAGGCTGACGCTTATTAAAATGATAAGCCTGGATTTCTCATAATTTCCAATCTCCACCAGGGTGAAGGAAGCTCAACCTGAATAAATTGGATCCTATCCTCCTCCTCCTCATTTTCCTCCTCCTTCTCCCCCTTTGTCAGTAAAGCAGAGGAAACTGGCTTTTTTTGACAGGGCCCACTGGCTCTAGCTATAGTACTTTATGCATTTATTTTTCTGGGGGCCACGCCCGGTCCTCTGTTTAAACAATTTTTTGGGAGTGCCACATACAGGCACTCAATCTATTCATTTTTTCTGGAGGGCCACCTACCTGCTCCTCTGGTTTGAAAACTTTTTGGGACTGCCCCATACAGGCACTCAATCTATTCTATTTTTTCTGAGGCCACCTACCTGCTCCTCTGGTTTGAAAACTTTTTGGGACTGCCACATACAGGCACTCACTATTCTATTTTCTGGAGGGCCACCTACCTGCTCCTCTGTGTGAAAACTTTTTGGGACTGCCACATACAGCACTCAATCTATTCTATTTTTCTGGAGGGCCACCTACCTGCTCCTCTGTTTGAAAAATTTTTGGAACTGCCACAGTAAGGCACTATCCAACATTAAATTGTCTCCATAGCGCCTACACCGTTGTCTCCATTCTATCCGAAAAAGGATCCAAAAGTCGTCCATATAGCTGCCTCCATAACATTGTCCCTTTATCAAACGAGGTGTGTCAGCAGAATTTTGGGTTGTTTTCATGGATCCCACATCAAAGTTGTTAACTTTGTCGCCACCCACTGGTTATCCACAAAATATACTATAACTTTATCATTTACCAATAATTTCAGCGCTTCTTGCGCTCTGTTTTACATTCCCTCACCGCCATATCCCAAACTTATAAGAACGCTACTACCTTGATCTTATCAAAAGGTTCTTAGAACTGCTGTTTGGGATTAGCCTAGAACAGGGGCTTGGATTGGCGAAGCTCGCCTGGCTGCGGAGCGCCAGCTCCATCCCAAGATCCACACTATAGTTTTAACTGCAGCACCCTTTAATCTACTACGTTTCACTGCCCCTCCATACATGTGTCCCTTCTCAAACGAGCTGTGTCAGGCAGAAATTTGGTTGTTTTCATGGCTTCCATGTTAACTTTGTCGCCACCCCCTGCTGTGTAATCCCAAAATATACTGGCAAAACTTTTATCATGTACCGATATTATTGAGCGCTTTTTGCTCACCTCCTTTGGTTTCCTCTTGCCACCCATTGGTTTGAAGCCTGAGTCCATAGGGTATGTCGCCATGACACTCTTAGCCTGCCGCTGTGCCTCTGCATGCGTCCCCTATAGTGTCAGGGTCAATATTGGATGTTTTAGATGCTATCTAGCTTCATCTGTCACTCTGTCACCTGGCCATGCTGTTGGCCCATAATTTTGGGCATAATGGTGACGATATGCAGCCTAGAGGCATCCATGCATGCGCCCCTCGGTTTCCTGTCCATTTCCGTGGGTTTCCATCCTTTTCTGAGGTTCCCAGGTTTGCAAGCTTCCCTGTGCAGAGCCTTGGTCCCCTTGAAAAATGCTCGGTCTCCCATTGACTTCAATGGGTTCGTTATTCGAGACAGCACTCGAGCATCGGGAAAAGTCGTCTCGAATAACGAGTACCCGAGCATTTAGTGCTCGCTCATCTCTAGTGTATGTATATCATGTATATCTGTGTGTATAGCAGTGCATATATTATAACGAGATATATATATATATATATATATAATACACACACTCACCGGCCACTTTATTAGGTACACCTGTCCAACTGCTCGTTAACACCTAATTTCTAATCAGCCATCACATGGCGGCAACTCAGTGCATTAGGCATGGAGACATGGTAAAGACAATCTGCTGCATTTCAAAACCGAGCACAGTATGGGGAAGAAAGGTGATTGAGTGTCCTTTGAACGTGGAATGGTGTTGTTTGGTGCCAGAAGGGCTGTGCTGAGTATTTCAGAAAACTGCTGATCTACTGGGATTTTTCACGCACACCATCTTAGGGTTTACAGAGAATGGTCGAAAAAGAAAAAAACATCCAGGAGCGGCTGAGCGGCATTCTGTTCTGGGGCGGAAAATGCCTTTGTGCTGCCAGAGGTCAGGAGAATGGGAACCAGACTGGTTCGGCTGATAGAAAGGCAATAGTTACTCAAAATCGCCACCGTTATAAACCAAGGTAGGCAAGAAAGACAATATCTGAACGCACAGTACGTCGAACTTTGAGGCAGATGGGCTACAGCAGCAGAAGACCCCAACGGGTGCCACCTTTCAGTAAGAACAGGAAACGAGGCCACAATTTGCACAAGCTCATCCGAATTGGACAGTGGGAAGATTGGAAAAACGTTGCGGTCTGATGAGGTACCCGAATTTTTGCTGCGACATCGGAGGTTAGGAGTCAGAATTTGGCGTCAACACATGAAAGCATGGATCCATCCGACTTGTATCAGCGGTTACAGGGTGGTGGTGGTTGTGTCATGGTGGGGGAATATTTTATTGGCACTTCTTTGGGCCCCTTGGTTACCAATTGAGGATCGTATTGCAACGACCACAGGCCCCTGAGTATTGGCTGACCATGTCCATCCCCTTTATGAGCCACAATGTACCCCTGTAACATCTGATGGTACTTTCAGATCAGGATAATGCGCCATGTCATAAAGCTGGAATCATCTCAGACTGGTTTCTTGAAACATGACAAAATGAAGGTCACTGGACCCAAATGGCCTCCACAGTCACCCAGATCTCAATTCAAATAGGAGCATCTTGGGGGATTGGGTGGTGGAGTGATGGAAGTGGATGAAGCGAGACTAGAGGATGGGAAGAGGAGCGGATTAGTCGCATCAGGATGTGCAGCCGACAAAGATTGCGCGAAATGGGTGTAGATGCCGGCATTGCGATGGCAAGCGGAAATAGGACAAAAAATGATAGAGGAGCTTCGAAAGAAGACGTGGAGAGATCCAGGAATGACACCAGAGAATTGGGCTAGGTAATCGGAAGGGACGAAAAAGCGGGCGGCGGGTCCAAAACGGCGCTGTTGACTGGCATGGGGTAATTTTGTCTAATAAACGGGCCGGTATTGAATGTGTGGTGTTGGTTGTGATTGCATCATAAGTGTTTGTATATGGCAGTGCATAACGTGAGATGTGCGGTGTATATATAGCAGTGCATAACGCCACTGGGTAGAATGTATACATCCCCATTATGGGGGTGGATACAAATGTATTTTTATTTTTTTTTAAATGTTTTAGTTGTTTTACACAAAATTAAAACATTTTTGGAAAATGGATTGCTATTTTTTCATTATGGGTTCACCGCCAGTAATAGTAGGAGTCAGTGATGTTTTGTTTTTATTGCCCTGTCTGTACCTTGTCAGTTGTAATGAGAGGAAGACTGTACTACATGTATTACACCGCGCGGGGGGCAAACGGGGTCCCGGGTGTGCGTACGTTTGAGTCGCTGGTGAATTGTCGGGACACTTAAACTATAGGAGGCTTAGTATTTTTAGTATTGTTTTCCCCTCACTCAAGAACTTTGGACGGGCGTGTGGGACCTGGCGTTTAACTCTGCGGATAGAAGTTTAACGGTATGTTAGCGTTATTTGTTACACTCTCACGGCACCATTGTTGTCGGGACCGTTTCCCTAACTTAGCGAAATAGAAAGGTTGGGTGAGAAGAGTAACAGATAGAGCATAATGTTGTGCGATGTTGTATCTTTTTTCGACTAATGGCACGCTACTGCGCCATGCTCCCCGTTGCACAATGGACTTCTTTTGTGGTGGCGACGTTCGTAGACAAAGCTGCCAGTTCATACGGCCTCCGTATACGTGGGTGTGTAATGGGAGCCTTGTTTAGGTTTTTCTTTTGGTAGTAGTAGTTCACCGTACATGTCTAAAACGGACTTCCAGCAACTCTTACATCATTAAGAAAAGAAATCTTCAACCCTTCACAGTTACGATGCTCAGAGAAGAATCTCAGAGCCGCACCACAGACATGACGAAGGAGTATAAGTGTGGTGTAAATATGATTCTTCTAGATGAATTGCTTGTTGTTGTCGTTGTCTTGGCTGATTCCTTAGTCTGATAACTTGCAGCGCGTGCTGGCATGGTTGTTAAAGTTTTAACATGTCTGCAGATTAGCCGCTGATAATATGCTAAATTGATGTAACCATCACGTGGGGAAATTGAAAAACCCATAGTGAACAGGTTAGATACAATGCATTTAAAAAATATCGCCCTAGCCGCTTCTTATTGGCTGTTCCGTGGGGAATAGTAGGCGTCTTTAAGATCAAATTTTTATTCCACCATTCCTATTATTTTACTCCGGATTATTGTATTGAGTCCAAGTCTGAGGTTTACATTCAAATTCTACAGAGAGTTTTAAAGCTACGAAGTAAAGTTTAGGAGGTGTCCTGTTCAAAACCCAAGATACAGTTTCAGGTCTTTCTCACACCGAGAACTTGGCGTACACTAAATGGCTGTGACTATCTTACAGTATACTGCGGTAGTCTGACATTTTCATTGCTGGGGGCTATGAGGTGGAGAGTTGCTGGATGCCTCACCAGCTGCTGCGGTCATCGGGGAGCTGCAACTGTATCACCTGAGGCAGAGTTATTGCTGGCATGTTCAGACAGCTTCCGAGACCTTCAGAAAAGATGCTTATCAGAAAGTGTGACCTCCTCTGTTTGGATGGAAGTACCATGTCTGTGTTTTGTTTTGAGGTGTGTTAAAACATTTAAAAAAAACATAATTAATATTAATTATCAGCAGGCTGGTTATAAATTTTTGGTATTGAGAGTCCCATTACTTAGATCAACATGATCACTAAGAATATGAAGTAATGTATTCCCCGTTCAGGGGTGGGAACTATGAGAGACTGACGCCCCATGGCCACACTTCTAAATTGGACCCCCTGCCTTCAAAATAATAGTCTTCCTATATGAGAGGGGCTCAGGAGGACCGAGATCTGAGTTCATGAAGGAGAGAAGTGAGAGATTGTCCTGCCATTCTGCTGTACTACCCTCCGAAATTCTTATCTGAGCTGCCGGCTCAGCTGTGTACTGTATGCTGTATACACTATGCTGTACAATGTGCAGGATAATGGGCTTATTTACTAAGGGTCTGCGGACCACGATTCTTTTTTCCTTTGCAGAAAATTGCCCCGGGTTTTTTGGGCAATGCGATCGGAGTGTGGCACATGAGCGCTGGCTGGCATGCAAAAGAAATGGGGCGGCGGGGGGGGGGGGGGACGTGCAGTTCAGACAACCTCGATGGATTCGGACAAACGCGCGAGAATTAAAACGAAATGTTGTCGCAAGATCAAGACCTTAGACCATGCACCAAAGAAGAAGGTGAACTCCGGCGGTCTCAACGGGGTAAGCAGCATATGAAGGAAATTGGACGCACCACCTGGCAGACCCGAATCTCGTCAGAACGCCCTTAGGGGATCGCAACGGACACGGGTAAGTAAATCTGCCCCCATATGTATAAAACAGTGCACATCCTCCATTCTTTATGTGCTCCCATAGCAGCTGTTATGTCTGCTATCCCGTAGTTATGCCCCTATCCCCGTTTAAGAGTATTAAAGACACAGTTCACGGTGTGTACTACCCCTTTGATGTTCTGACATCTAAACTAAAATCTAAACCCAACTTTCTTGGGTTAGTCCCACTCCATTGACTATTTTGGGTGTTCTGGATTGGCTATCTGTAAACCATCCAGAAACCTATAAAACTACAAAGGAGTTCAACACATCTCATGGCTACTTCTGGAAGTAAGAACATCCTGGAGATGTCATCCTAGAGGTATAACTGTCACAAGTAGTGCTGACACTACAATAACGGTCATTATTAACACGTTGGACACATGTATTAGTCCTCGTTGATGCCCTCGTAATGACACCCGATTGGTTGCAGTGACAGCCACAAAAACAATCAGAAGATCCTAGGTCTGTTATTCAACCATACTATTGAAACCGTTTATCCAGAGTATGTAGTACCGTATTTTCGGACTATAGGCGCACCTGAGTATAAGGCGCACCATCAATAAATGCCTGCTAAAATGTCTAGGTTCATATATAAGGCACACCTGATTATAAGGATGAATGACCAGCAGGGTGCAGACCTGTGCACAGTCCAAGGCAGCTGTTGTTGTAAGTACTGGTTCATATGTAAGCGCACGGACTACAGGCACACCTTTGTTCTGAGAAAAATCAAAGGATTTTTGTGCACCTTAAGTCGAAAATATGGTACTGAATGATCAGACTTCTAGAATTCAAAGGTTTAGAGGGTTTAAAAAAGGAATCAACAGGCTTATGTTTGGCTTTGAGCTCCTTACTATTTTCTCTTTCCGATGGTCAGATGTATCTTAGTGGTTTCCTCTTTCTCGAAGCACATGGAATTTGAGGAGTTAAAGTCTTTAGTGATTAGCAATTCTTAAAACAAAAAGTGCAAAAAATGTATAACACAGTGCTGATCTCTTCCCCGCCTGCAGGGGCTCATGTGGTTTTGTGCTAAAATTTTAGACCTTTTAAAAAGGTTGCAAATTCCACATCTGGAATCGGTGGATAACTTGGGAAACGCTGCCAGGAAACCCACCTGCGGCTAACTTTGAGTGAGAAGATTGTCTTAGTTACAGAAAGAAGTCATGAAAGAGACATGCCAAAAAAAGTGAAGAAAGACAAAGAAGAAAGCAAACCGAAAAAGTCACATGTGCCAAAAAAAATACCATTACCCGTCCCATTCATGTTAGCAGTTGGCTGACCCTGTGCTCCAATCAAATCTTCATTTCACGTGTGCGGGAAGGAGTGAGGGAGTGGAGAGCTGGCAGAGCAGAGATAATTATGATTGACCCTGATCGGACTCCCAATGACTCGCTGCAGTTCACTTTTATCAACTTTTAAAAGGATTGGATGGAACCATTGATGTCAATTATAAAGCAGTTGGTAATAGTTAAAAAAAAAAATAGTGAATTGATAGAGAAAATGTGTGATCCTGGTTCCTTTTAAATGATCTTAGTTTGGGAATTGGAGTTGTGACTATGTACCCGGCCTCATATTTATTACTGAAGGTAAATATGAACAACATATACTTAACATATAATCACATGACTATTAGACATTGTTGCATTCGGGATCTGTAAATCTTCTGTAAAAGCTTCTGAAATAACCACATGTCAGGGCAAAATACATAAACCACTCACAATAAGAAACAAGGTCAAAATACATAGCTGAGAGCTTCTCATGTATGTACATCGGATACCGGATTCATGCACGGTTCTGCATTATATACGTTTCTATCCCTTTAATATCGTAGAAACGTTCCCTTGGGTATGTCATGGGGGCCTCAGAATACCAAAAGGACTCTAGCGAGCAGCTCTGTGCGAGACGACACCTCCAGGAAGTCGTGTGGAGCGACTTGGCAGCGCGACTGATGCGGCACCCGGCTCCGGTTTATCATAATCACATTTTCTTTCATACTGCAGATACAAGTTTGAGTCTTCAGCGCGATTATAGAACACAATGCCCTGGCATGATGCAGCTTGTAATAAAACCATACCCGGGTGTTTTATCAGCTGCCGGCAACATGAAGAGAGCCAACGCAAAAACCTGGCCCTTTTCTCACCTTTTGTCTCAAATGTTACTTTAACGTCAAGATATTATTTACTTCAGGACGGATGAGACGGCTCCGAGACATTCCCTTAAATGATGTAAAGTGGTGGGTGGCTGATGGCGCAAACAATTGCAGCACCACTTAAATCGATCCGATGTACACATGTACCACGCTTGAGCACTTTTACAATGTAACAATCCAAACGGCTAACATGCTCTGGGGCAAGGCGCCAGAAAAGAAGAATAAAAAATGTAGACTTGATGACCTTATTAATCAAACCTCAAAGTCAAAAGGTTCTGAGATTCAAAGAAGCGAGCTTTATGAGCAAAAAGAATTAAAACATGAAAAATCTCAACAAAAGTACGGCCCCCAAATTACATTACTGGCGCGTCCAATGACTCAAAAACTTAGATTATAGTATCACAATAACCCAAGGAGGGTCTTGATTGGCTGTGGAACAGGAACGGCAGGACCAGAACAAAAAGGGGGAGAATTTTCTAGAAGTATTGCTGTCTGACAATGATAGCCTTAACCACCGTAACTCTGGGAACCTGTCACTAGGTTTTACCCCACCACTAAGCTACCACTTTCCCCCAGTTAAGGTATAAAATCTCATGAAACTCTCCCTCCAAAGTGGCTCGTTGACCTTCCATATTTTACATTAGATGAGTCAGTGTTAGTGGTTCCGGGAGTAGTAGTAATTTCCCCACTTCTCTTACTGACTAGAAGCAAGCGTTTGTGTTATTGGCTCCGTGATTAGCACTAACAGCCTCGCAGCACTGGGGTCTTGGGTTCAAGTCCATCCAGGTCCAACATCTGCAAAAGAGCTTTGTGTGTTCTGCTCCTTGTTGTTGCGGGGTTTCCTCCGGGTCCCGTCAGGTTCCTCCCACACTCCACAAATATACTAATAAGTTTGATTAGATTCGTGGACCCGCGGTCACCGTTCACTCACTAGGGGGTCACGTCATAATGCGACGCACTAGCGCACAGGGTGGAGGTCCCGTCTGAAACGCCACATGGTTCCAGGAAACGCATGCGATTGTTAAGCCGATCGCATGCGTTTCTCTGGAAAGCATGTGGCTTCGGGCCGAGAACTCCCCCTGTGCGTGGCGTCCGCGTTTTGAACGGACGCCTAGTTGGTAATGTGACCCGGCCTGCCGGATGAGCCCCATTGGGACAGGGACCAATTTGCAGCGCTGCGATACCTTGTGCCGTATATAAATAAGAATTATTAATTCAGATCTATCAGGCTTAGGTCCCTGTGAGTTACACAATCGCGATTCCTCCATTAAAAATAGGCGGAATTTGACTTTATGAGCCAGCTTTTCATTTCAGAATGGCCCAGATACAGCATGGCCAAAAGTTTGAGGAATGAATCACAATGTTAATTTTTACAAAGTCTATTTGCTTCAGGTTCTCTATAAATGGCAATTTGCACTAATACATCCAGAATGTTTTTAAAGAGTGCATCATGCTTTAACAGCAATTAATGCAAGCAAATATGTGCGAGAGAAAATGAACTTTTTCCCCCAAAAAGCACAATTTTCAACTTTTCATGGCAGGGACCTGCTTAAAAAGGAGGCACTAACATGGGTGTCATGATTGCTTCCATAACACATGGTCAGTTGGGTGCTGATTGAAGGACAGTGTGAGATCAATCTGTCCTGATTAAGTAGGAATCACACCATTGGACACTGGAGGTAGGAGGTTGTTGCTTGGCATCATTGTTTCTCTTGCTGTTTAACCATGGTTTGTAACAGTTTTGTGTGCTGCTGCTGCACTTTGTGTCTGACACTCTCAGACAAACCCCGTGGTACCTATAAGTGGCCATGGTAGTGCTAGACTCTTCCCTAGGAGTGCTGGTGTGTGCCACATATAGGGGCAGATGTTCAATCAGTGTCCTGCAAAGTCTAGAATAGTTCTAGTGTGCCCTGGCAAACATTCTACGACTCAGCTTTCATGCTCCCATGCATATTTAAAGGGGAGAGCCTGGTGATGTGGTTTGCCATGGGCACTAGAAACTATTCTGAATTTCAGACAGCTTTGATCAATACTCTCCCCATAGTTGAAGACCTTGGGCCCAGGGTTTTAATTATCTGGTGCTATACCGGCGCATAGTGAGCAGATTGCAACTAAGGAGTTTTTTACCACTTTTATAAACTTTACGCTGCCTGTATTACTTGTTACTGTAGCTCACCCCACGACCATAACCCATGTCAATATCATAGAAAGATTGTTTATCTTTAATGTTCACCCCCTTTGTCAGTAATTACGAACAGAACAGATGGGGGCCTTCTTATGTGATACTACCACTATCAGCCACTACTTAAACCTTGACTCAATTGCACTATGTTACACTGTAACTAACTGTGGGGCCATTTAATTACACGGTTCCCGGGGGTATCATAGAAAGTGCATTGTCTGATGACCACTGTACCTGTGCACACATCACTGTGTTGATGATCCTAGTTACTGTGCTAAATTCACTGTGGTATGTAATCTGTAACTGTGACATCACTTGTATAGTTTTTATAACTGTAACTCACTGTGGAGGGCACATTTTTGCACTTTACCTGGTCACCGGGGTTCACAAGAAAGTCTGACATTGTCTGATGATAATGCACTGGCCGCGACTCGATAAGATCTGCGCCCGGATTTTTATCTGCCTCGGAGCCGACAGACTTCACCATCTAGGATCCGACAGACTTCACTCATGCCTTTTAGTGCCTCGAATTCGGCACGATATTTGAAAGTTTACATCCCGCACTCGTCCGAATTCAGTCCGACTGTCCAACCAGCACGCTCCCTAAAATTGTGTCAACAATCACAGCACAACCCATACTTAAAAACATTGAAAACGGCACAGTCCGAACAAAAAAAAGTGGTTTGCAAAGCCCTTAGTAAATGTGCCTCTGTGTGTATTATCCTGTACGGTGACATCACTCGTGTGTATTATCCCTGTCCTTGACTCAACTGTGTGAATCCTACGTCATCACTGTTGTGTATTATCCCATTTTCTGTGACATCACTGTGTGGTATATATGTTCCTGTCTGATCACTGTTGTATTATTCCTTACTGTGACATCACTGTGGTGTATTATCCCTTGTACTGTGGACTCACTGTTGTATTACTCTTCACTGGACATCACCTGTGTGTTATTCTCATCCGGTACCGTGAATCACTGTGTATTATCCTGTACTGTACATCACTGTGTGCATATCCCTGTTGACTGGACATCACTGTGTGATTAATCTCTCTGTACTGTGACTCCCTGTGAGTAGTTGGACCTGTACTGTGACATCCCGTGAGTGTATCTATCACTGGCTTACTGTAATACACTGTGTGTATTATGCTGTACTGTGACACACTCGACGTGTTTATCTCTGTCGAGGCACTCACTGTGTGTATATCCATGGACTGTGACACTCACTGTGTGTATCCATGTACTGTGACATCACTGTGTGGATTATCCTGTACTGTGACATCACTGTGTGTAGTCTATCCATGTACTGTGACATACACGTGTGTTTATCCAGTGCTACTGTTGACATCACTGTGTGATTATACCTCATTACTTTGAATCAACTAGTTGTGTTTATTATCCCTGTTGGGACACAGTGATAATATCTAGTCCACTGTGTGTATATAATGTATCCCGTGTACTGTGACATGCACTTGTGTGCCTGGGTCCCTATGTAATAAATGGTCATGCTCCTAGAACCTATTAGTGGATTTTGATATTAGCTCTGATTTGATATCTTCACTGATTGTGAATGGAAAGAACACCATATACATTCTATTCAGAATTTGGTCTCATTTTTCTATTGGTTTGGGTTGGTGTTCTGTGATATGTAGCATGCACTAGACAAACAAGCAAACAACCGGCTTTAAATGGTGGTGCACCCAGAATATAACATCTCTCGCTCTCCTCTCTGAGAACTTCTTTATTTATCAGAACCTAAAGAGGCAAACAATTTGGTTGTAAAGTGATTAAGTCCCCCTCAGCCACTGCCGAAATCCTATTACAGTAGAGGAGTGGAGATTTTGTAGCCAGGATATTGGAACAAAGCAGATCTGATGGGATTGTTAGGGGCTACATCTGAGCGTTAGGGAGGAGAGCCCATGGGGCATAGATCCTTTTACTTTTGCTCTATGTTAAAAAGGAGGACAGAATACTATTTCAGGTAAAGGAGTTGACTTCAAAAAAAATGTATTTACCAATATTCTGTATAGTTATTGTTTCGGTTTTGCCATCTCTTTTGTCTACTAGCAGTATAAACCTTTTTATCAAAGTATATAAGAGTTGATCCAATCTCTATAAGAATTATCCTAACAAGCCCCATATTACAGAACTACCTACTACTCGGTGTGTAAACTACCAAGTGTTTTATACATGTGCATGGCTAGATGGAGCCGTCTCAGACTGGTGACTGTCTATAAAAATAGTTGTATTTTGTGGGCCCCATCTGGAAGTTTTGCCAGGGCTGCGCCGGCTTTGTCTAACTCTGCCCGTCCGAGAGTCAAGGCTCCTGGTTCCATCAGTCAGTGAGTCTATAGTAATTACAGAAGCAGGACCAATGATAGCCTGCACCAACCTCCAGATGAATGAGCCTGTCCCATATCTGAGTCAGTCTGCCTATTCTACACAGGACGTACAAAACATGAAATTCTACCATTAAAAATGCAAGCATTCGATAACCAGGGACTTATGTACTCATAATACCAGGGTTACGATACTGCCAATAATCTTCTTATAATTTGTTATCCAGGCAAAGTTCCTTCTACAATGAAACTTTTTAATGATGCTAAGAGCCACAGGGCCCTGGGGGTTGTACAAGCAGCCCCGCTTGCTGTAGCACTCAAAAGCTGTTACCCTGTGCAGGACCCTTGCCCTTCCACAGTGTGCTGAAACCACCATACTGCAGCGGGACGTGTGAGAAGTGCCGAGGGAGGAGAGTAGACAGGTCGGTGGTCTGGAGCTTTTGAGTAAGTGTTTTTAGAAACAGTCATCGTATATTGTGGACCAACTGTGTACTGGGCCTGGGCGCGATAACTTGAGGGGGTGCACGAGATGCGGTTCGACACCTGGGCCCACCAGGTTTAGGGGGTCCCTATGGTGCTCAACTTATTACTATTAAACTAATCAGTATAATATTCGGGGGGCAGCACGACTATGGCATAGGGGGCCCCCATCAGGCTTTCTTAGTTACGCACTACTGTCCTGGGCTCACCCAGAAGCGCATGCTGAAATTCTGAAGGACATGCTGCATCTAACCAGAAACAGGGGAAAATCAGGCTTTGTTTCCTGTCCCCCACAAGGCTTGCGAAAACCAATTTAAAGTATTGTTAAGAATAAAAGGTCACTTATGTAAAACAAGTTTAATGTAAAAAAGTCCTGAGCTCCCGTTTCTCCGCTCAATGTCCAATTCGTAGTCATAATATAGGTCCAACCAAGGCAGCCCAACGCTATACGATGGAACTGGTATCACCATCAGCGCCGACACAACCTAAAAAATGAAGAGGCAGTCGACGTTACTGTTTCCCTCAAATTCATTACAAACTTGTTACTCAAAATTTAGCCCGCTATACACTGGTTTTGGCTCTGTACCACTGTAGAAACAGGACCCCATAGGTGATCGGGAGTAAAGGGCTAGGTAGTGCTCTACAGCATCCTAGGTTGATGGCGCGAAGCCTTTTTAAAGACCAAGCACCCAAATTACAACCAAAACCCCATATTTTTCACAAAAGGTCCACAAGCCTAGTCTTGAGCCGTAGGTTATTGCTACCTATGTTCTGCCACCAACCTCTTCAATCGTTTCGGCTTCTTTGACTGACACCGCAATACAGTGTGAAGAAAGCAAAGGCAAAATTCGTCGACCGATCATTGTTAGTTTCTCCTTCATGGTACGAAATCTGACTGGTGCCGCCTCTTATACTAATAAAGGAATATGAATTTGATCTACAGGGAAAGAAACATGGTTCGGGGCCCGAGGAAGACCCTCACAAAAAATTCAGGCAACCGCTACACCAACTACTCACTTATTCACCTGCAGTCACAATCCATAGCAATGATTGTTGAGTGCTAGAGAAGCCTTGAGTCTCCTGGGACTGCAGGGGGATTCTTTGAGTTTTGGGTTGGTGACTCTGGTGGGTCAATGTTTGGGGCCATAGAAGAGAGGGTCTGAGTGCCACCCTCTGGATCTCCCAATGCCATAGTGGTAGGTTCACCACCATCTATCCTATCAGATATTGTGGCCTAGGATTAAGAATAGACCATCACAAAAAAGCCTGGAACAGACTAACCAAAAACATTCACAAGCCCAGCTTTCACCGACTACGATACAGTATAGTATTGGAATGTAATATTTGTTTGCGGTTTGGTGGGAACGTCACTTTTTCTTTTTAGCAAGTTCTACTAGACATGGAGAAGAACGCCTGAGGAAGCAGGGCACTCTGGACAAATGCGATATATTCAAAGAATCGTAGTGGATGATGGAGGGGCTATCTTTATTCTATCTGAATAATGGTTTTAAAAAAATGAGATTTGTTCTGAGTCAACGCATAATCTGATGACAGCTGCCTGTACTAAAACTTTGTTTCGTTTTTACTGAAACTACCTGGTTTCATGTCATCAATAGTCCCCCGGTTCATACGTCACACAATCATTGTGTACAAAGTCAAAATGGAGATCGTGCTGGTGTTAACAAGGGTTTTGTTCCGTAGGACTTCCATGTTGATACTAGAATAGGCCATCAAAATCTGATGAGGGTCGGTCAAATGTGGTCCACTATGCGGTCCGTGTAATGATCCATACTGTTGCTGAGTAAAAGATGCTCAGGTCGTATGACTCTCACCAATTGCAATCAGCGCCAGCATGCTCATTGGTTTGGATCCAATCACCAACTCTCACAGGCTTGTTGATTAACCTCACTTGGAGGAGATAAACTACCTTTGTCCTTTGTCACCAACCAAATACCGCCAAGTCACTGCGCGTATATAGGGAGGTGACCTAGGCTCCTCTGAATGACCATGGTCTTAGCATGTTTTAATGAATCCCCTCTTGAAAAACACTTTACCACTCTTTTAACAACTCGATCATGACTTTACAGAATATATATCGGACCCCCCTACTGGCAGCACAGGGTGGGTTCGCGTAGGTGAGCGTTTGCCCCGATGTGGGCTCAGAAGGGCTCATGAGAAACACATCCTGTGGGATGGCACCTAAGTTGGGGCACATTTCTGTATAAGGAGTGCTCAGAACTGTTCTAGTGTTATCTTACGATGGAGTACGCATCGTCTAAGCTGGGGCCTAGCAGCTCTAGGGGGGGAGGGCGCTGTGTATAGGGGCGGGTGTTATCGTTTGCTGGAATCCATGTCCATTTACTGTACTTGTGCTTGTTATGTGTTTGCGTGTAAAAATTGAAACTACCTTTCCAGTTTGTTGGCCGGGGGGGGGCAGGGGGTGGATGTAATTACAAAAAATGTACGATAAAAAGTTTAATTTAAAAAAAACACAATTTAGCGATATCTAAACGCAATTCTTGCATGTAGCATGTCATTATGGTTTTGTTCAAGGTGTGGTTCGAGGAGTAGTCATGAAGAAATGTCCCAAGAAAAAAGATACATCGTTAGAGGTCTGTTGCGATGAGGGCGGGCCAGCATAGTCGCGAAAAGCATGCGATAATACAAAAAGGCTGGCCATCCTTAAAAAGAACTTTTTCCCGCGATTAGAGGAAGGAAAGATGGCAAGCGGAAGGACAGATCCCAAAATGGTTATAAAGGGGGCGATTTTCGTTCTTGGGCTTCACGTCCGTTTCCTTAATCTTCCATATATGAACCAGTCTTCAATGGATGGTATTGAAAAAATGTTCTGGGAAGTAATTTCCATAAACAGAGCCATGAGTACTTTGAACGAGCTAGCTCCTCGGTTCCGACACGTCACTTTGGCAGCAGTGGCCCGACATGCGCTATTTAGCTCTGCCTGACCACATGCCTTCAGCGATCATACACAGGACGTGGGGAATGTAGTAATTTCAGATATTAATATACAAAAAGTGTTGTTCTTTGTGCAATCCATCCAGCAGAGGTGGCCATAGCGAGAAGCCACAAAGGAGGTGAGCAAGAAGCGCTCAAATAATATCGGTACATGATTAAAGTTTGCCAGTATATTTTGTGGATTACACAGCAGGGTGGCGACAAAGTTAACATGGAAGCCATGAAAACAATCCAAAATTCTGCCTGACACAGCTCGTTTGATAAGGGGACCATGTATGGAGGCAGTGAACTAGTAGTAGATTAAAGGTGCTGCAGTTAAACTATGTTAGTTGGATCTTGGCATGGAGCTGGCGCTCCGCTGCCAGGCAAGCTTTCGCCAATCCAAGCCCCTGTCTCTAGGCTACTCCCCAAACAGCACTTCTAAGAACCTTTTGTATAAGATGAAGTGTAGTAGCGTTCTTATAAGTTTAGGATATGGCGGGTGAGGGGAATGTAAACAGATGCGCAAGAAGCGCTGAAATAATATTGGTAAATGATAAAAGTTTGCCAGTATATTTTGTGGATTACACAGCAGGGTGGCGACAAAGTTAACAAGTTTGTTGTGGAAGCCATGAAAACAACCCAAAATTCTGCCTGACACAGCTCGTTTGATAAGGGGACCATGTATGGCGGCAACTCAGTGCATTTAGGCATGTAGACATGGTCAAGACAATCTGCTGCAGTTCAAACCGAGCATCAGTATGGGGAAGAAAGGTGATTTGAGTGCCTTTGAACGTGGCATGGTTGTTGGTGCCAGAAGGGCTGGTCTGAGTATTTCAGAAACTGCTGATCTACTGGGATTTTCACGCACAACCATCTCTAGGGTTTACAGAGAATGGTCCGAAAAAGAAAAAACATCCAGTGAGCGGCAGTTCTGTGGGCGGAAATGCCTTGTTGCTGCCAGAGGTCAGAGGAGAATGGGCAGACTGGTTCGAGCTGATAGAAAGGCAATAGTGACTCAAATCGCCACCCGTTATAACCAAGGTAGGCAGAAGACCATCTCTGAACGCACAGTACGTCGAACTTTGAGGCAGATGGGCTACAGCAGCAGAAGACCACAACGGGTGCCACTCCTTTCAGCTAAGAACAGGAAACTGAGGCTACAATTTGCACAAGCTCATCGAAATTGGACAGTGGAAGATTGGAAAAACGTTGCCTGGTCTGATGAGTCCCGATTTCTGCTGCGACATTCGGATGGTAGGGTCAGAATTTGGCGTCAACAACATGAAAGCATGGATCCATCCTGACTTGTATCAGCGGTACAGGCTGGTGGTGGTGGTGTCATGGTGTGGGGAATATTTTCTTGGCACTCTTTGGGCCCCTTGGTACCAATTGAGCATCGTTGCAACGCCACAGCCTACCTGAGTATTGTTGCTGACCATGTCCATCCCTTTATGAGCACAATGTACCCTGTAACATCTGATGGCTACTTTCAGCAGGATAATGCGCCATGTCATAAAGCTGGAATCATCTCAGACTGGTTTCTTGAACATGACAATGAGGTCACTGGACTCAAATGGCCTCCACAGTCACCAGATCTCAATTCAATAGAGCATCTTTGGGATGTGGTGGAACGGGAGATTCGCATCATGGATGTGCAGCCGACAAATCTGCGGCAACTGTGTGATGCCATCATGTCAATATGGACCAAAATCTCTGAGGAGCTTCCAGCACCTTGTTGAATCTATGCCATGAAGAATTGAGGCAGTTCTGAAGGCAAAAGGGGGTCCAACCCGTTACTAGCATGGTGTACCTAATAAAGTGGCCGGTGAATGTATATGTGTGTGTGTATGTGGCAGTGCATACGTGTGTGTATATGGCAGTGCATACGTGAGTGTGTGTGTATATATAGCAGTGCATACGCGTGTGTATGTATACATCCCCATTATGGGGATACCAAATGTATTTTTATTTTTTTTTAAATGTATTAGTTTTTACAAAAATTAAAACCTTTTTGGACAAATGGATGCTATTTTTCATTATGGGTTCACCGCCAGTAATAGTAGAGTCAGTGTATGTTTTTGTTTTTCTTGCCCCTGTCCTGTACCCTTGTCAGTTTGTAATAGGGAGCTATACAGACTTGCGCTGCTTTCACTCACATGTATGCTACACCCGGCCGGGACCTGGTTGTCGGATATGTTCAACTGGATAATGTGAAGGCTTATTGCTTTTCACCCCTCTCCATAGGACGGCATGTTGTCGGGCCGTACATACTGGCGTAAGATAGAGCATGCTGTATCTTTTTTCCGATAATGGCACGCTACTGCGCCATGCTCCCCGTTGCACAATGGACTTCTTTTGTGGTGGCCGTAGACAAGCTGCCATTCATACGGCCTCCGTATACGTGTGTGTAATGGGAGCCTTGTTTAGGTTCTTCTTCCTTTGGTAGTAGTTTCTACCGTACATGTCTAAAACCGGACTTCCAGCAACTCTTACATCATTAAGAAATCTTTCAAACCCTTCACAGTACGATGCTCAGATAAGACTCTCAGAGCCGCACCAGACATGACGACGGATAATGTTGGGTAAATATGATTCTTTCTAGATGAATTGCTGTGTAGTTTGTCTTGGCTGCTATTCCTTAGTCTGATAACTTGCAGCGCGTGCTGTGCATGGTTAAGTTTTAACATGTCTGCAGATTAGCCGCTGAATAATGCTATAATTGATGTAACCATCACGTGGGGAAATTGAAAACCCATGTGAACAGGTTATATACAATGCATTTAAAAAATATCGCCCTAGCCGCTTCTTATTGGCTGTCTCCGGGGGAATAGTAGGTCGTCCTTTAAGATCAAATTTTTCATTCCTACATTCCTATTATTTTTTTACTCCGGATATTGTATTGAGTCAAAGTCTGAGGTTTACATTCAAATTCTTACACAAGTTTAAAGCTACAGAATGTAAAGTTTAGGAGGTGTCCCGTTTCAAAACCCAAGATACAGTTTCAGGTCTTTCTCACCGAGAACTTGTGCGTACACTAAATGGCATGTGATCTATCTTACAGTATACTGCGTAGTCTGCACATTTTCATTGCTGGGGGCTAGAGGTGGAGCGTTGCTGGATGCCTCACCAGCTGCTGCGGTCATCGGGGAGCTGCACTGTATCACCTGAGGCAGAGTTATTGCTGGCAATGTTCAGACATGTCCGTAGCCCTTCAGAAAAGATGCTATCAAGAAAGTGTGACCTCCTCTGTTTGGATGGAAGTACCACTGTACTGTGTTTTGTTTTTGAGGTGTTAAACACTTTAAAAAAATAACATCATTAATATTAATTATCAGCAGGGCTGGTTATAAATTTTTGGTTATTGAGAGTCCCATTACTTAGCTCAACACTGATCATAAGAATGAAGTAATGTGATCCCCGTTCAGGGGTGAACTATGAGAGACTGAGCCCCATGGCACACTTCTAAATGGGACCCCCTGCCCCTTAAAAATAATAGTCTTCCTATCTGAGAGGGGCTCAGAGGACAGAGATCTGAGTTCATGCAGGAAGATGAGAGATTGTCCCTGCCATTCTGCTGTACTACCCTCCGAAATTTCTTATCTGAGCTGCCGGCTCAGCTGTGTACTGTATGCTGTATACACTATGCTGTACAATGTGCAGGATAATGGGGCTTATTTACTAAGGGTCTGCGGACCACGATTCTTTTTTCCTTTTTGCAGCAAATTGCCCCGGGTTTTTGGCGCATGCGATCGGATTGTGGCACATCAGCGCTGGCTGGCATGCAACAGAAATGGGGGGGGGGGGACGTGCAGTCAGACAACCTCGATGGATTCGGACAAACCGCAGAATTTAAAAACGAAATTGTGTCGCAAGATCAAGCACTTACATGCACCAGAAAGAAGAAGGTGAACTCCGGCGGATCTCAACGGGGTAAGCAGCATATGAAGGAAATTGGACGCACCACCTTCGGCAGACCCGAATCCTCGTCAGAGAACGGCCCTTAGGGGATCGCAACAGGACCGGGTAAGTAAATCTGCCCCAATATGTATAAAACAGTGCACATCCTCCATTCTTTATGTGCTCCCATAGCAGCTGTTATGTCTGCTATCCCTGTAGTTATGCCCCTATCCCCGTTTAAAGTTATTAAAGACACAGTTACACTGGTGTACTACCCCTTTGATGTCTGACCATCTAAACTAAAATCTAAACCCCACTTTCTTGGGTTAGTCCTGCACTCCATTGACTATTTTGGGTGTTTCTGGATTGGCTATCCTGTAAACCATCCCAGAAACCTTATAAAACTACAAAGGAGTTCAACACATCTCATGGCTACTTCTGGAAGTAAGACATCCTGGAGATGTCATCCTAGAGGTATAACTGTCACAAGTAGTGCTGACACTAATAACGGTCATTAACCGTTGGACACAACTGTATTAGTCCTCGTTGATGCCCTCTGTATGACACCCGATTGGTTGCAGTGACAGCCACAAAACAATCAGAGACTCCTAGGTCTGTTATTCAACCATACCTATTGCACCGTTTATCCAGAGTATTGTAGTACCGTATTTTTCGGACTATAAGGCGCACCTGAGTATAAGGCGCACCATCAATAAATGCCTGCTAAAATGTCTAGGTTCATATATAAGGCACACCTGATTATAAGGATGAATGACCAGCAGGTGGCAGACCTGTGCACAGTCCAAGGCAGCTGTTGTCTGTAAGTACGGTTCATATGTAAGGCGCACTGGACTATAAGGCACACCTTTGATTTCTGAGAAAATCAAAGGATTTTTTGTGCACCTTATAGTCCGAAAAATATGGTATACTGAATGATCAGACTTCTAGAATTCAAAGGTTTAGAGGGTTTAAAAAAGGATCAACAGGCTTATGTTTGGCTTTGAGCTCCTTACTATTTTCTCTTTCCGATGGTCAGATGTATCTTAGTGGTTCTTCCTTTCTCGAAGCACATGGCATTTGAGGAGTTAAAGTCTTTAGTGAATTAGCAAATTCTTAAAAACAAAAGTTGCAAAAAATGTATAACACAGTGCTGATCTCTTTCCCACGCCTGGCAGGGGCTCATGTGGTTTTGTGCTAAAATTTTAGACCTTTTTAAAAAGGTTGCAAATTCCACATCTGGAATCGGTGGATAACTTGGGAAACTCTGCAGGAAACCCACCTGCGGCTAACTTTGAAGTGAGATTGTCTTAGTTACAGAAAAGAAGTCATGAAAGAGACATGCCAAAAAAAAGTGACAAAGAAGAAAAAGTCAAACCGAAAAAGTCACATGTGCCCAAAAAAAATACCATTACCCGTCCCATTCATGTAGCAGTTGGCTGACCCTGTGCTCCAATCAAATCTGTCATTTCACGTGTGCAGGAGGAAGGGGGGGGGAGAGCTGGCAGAGCAGAGATAATGATGATGACCCTGGGACTCGGACTCCCCAATGACTCGCTGCAGTTCACTTTTATCAACTTTTAAAAGTGATTGGAACCATTGATGTCAATTATAAAAGCAGATTGGTAATTAGTATAAAAAAAAATGTGAATTAGAGAAAAATGTGTGATCCTGGTTCCCTTTTAAATGATCTTAGTTTTGGGAAAAGTTGTGACTATGTACCCGGCCTGATTTATACTGAAGGTAAATATGAACAACTATATTAACATATAATCACATGACTATTAGTACATTTTTGCATTCGGGATCTGTAAATCTTCTGTAAAAGCTTCTGAAAATAACACAATGGTCTAAGGGCAAAATACCATAAACCACTCACAATAAGAAACAAGGTCAAATACATAGCTGAGAGCTATCTTCATGTATGTACATCGGGATACCTGGATTCCATGCACGGTTCTGCATTATATATACGTTTCTATCCCTTTAATATCGTAGACACGTTCCCTTGGGTATGTCATGGGGGCCTCAGAATACCAAGAAAGGACTCTACGAGCAGCTCTGTGCGGAGAGACACCTGCCAGGAAGTCTGTGGAGCGACTTGGCAGCGCGACTGATGCTGGCACCGGCTCCGGTTTATCATAATCACATTTTCTTTCATACCTGCAGATACAAGTTTGAGTCTTCAGCGCTGATTAATAGAAAACAATGCCCTGGCATGATGCAGCTTGTAATAAAACCATACCCAGGGTGTTTTATCAGCTGCCGGCAACATGAAGAGACCAACGCAAAAACATGGCCCTTTTCTCACCTTTTGTCTCAAAATGTTACTTTAACGTCAAGATATTATTTACTTTTCAGGACGGATGAGACGGCTCCGAGACATTCCCTTTAAATGATGTAAAGTGGTGGCGATGGCGTCAACAATGCAGGCCCAGCTTAAATCGATCCGTATGTACACATGTACACGCTTAGCACTTTACAATGTAACAAATCCAAACGCTAACATTGCTCTGGGCAAGGCGCCCAGAAAGAAGAATAAAAATGTAGATTGATGACCTTATTATCAAATCCATCAAAGTCAAAGGTGCCTGAGATTCAAAGAAGAGGCTTTGAGCAAAAAGAATAAAACATTAAAATATCTCAACCAAAATAGGCCCCAACATTTACATACTGGGCGTCCAATGACGTCATAACTTAGATTATAAGTATCACAATTAACCCAAGTGAGGGCTGTGATTGGCTGTAGGAACAGGAAAGGCAGAACAAAAGGGGGAGAATTTTATATAAGTATCTGCTGTCTGACAATGATCACCTAACCACTGTAACTCTGGGGAACCTGTCACTAGGTTTTACCCCACTAAGCTACCACTTTCCCCCAGGTAAGGTATGAAATATCCATGAAATCTCCCCCAAATATGGCTCTTTTCCTTCCATTTTTACATTAGATGAGTCAAGTTTAGTGGTTTCGGGAGTAGAGTAATTTCCCCCTATCTTCTATACTGACTAGAAGCAAGCGGTTTGTGTTATGTGGCTCAGTGATTAGCACTACAGCCTTGCAGCACTGGGGTCTTGGGTTCAAGTCGCATCCAGGTCAACATCTGCAAAGAGTTTGTGTGTTCTCTCCTTGTTTTTGCGTGGGTTTCCTCCGGGTCCTCAGGTTTCCTCCCACACTCCAAAATATACTAATAAGTTGATTAGATTGTGGACGCGGTCACACGTACCACTAGGCGTCCGTCATAATGCGACGCTAGCGCACAGGGGGAGGTCCTCGGCCTGAACGCACATGCGTTTCCAGGGAAACGCATGCGATTGTTAAGCCGATCGCATGCGTTTCTCTGGAAATGCATGTGCGTTCGGGCCGAGAACCTCCCCCTGTGCGCTGGCGTCGCGTTATGAACGGACGCCTAGTGGTACATGTGACCGCGGCCTGTGAGCCCCATTGGTGACAGGGACCAATTTGCCAGCGCTGCGTAACCTGTGTGCGCTATATAAATAAAGAATTATTAATTTCAGATCTCATCAGGCTTATGGTCCTGTGAGTTACACAATCGGATATAGTCCATTAAAAATAGGCGGGAATTTGATCTTTATGTGCAGCTTTCATTTCCAAGAATGGCCCAGATACAGTCATGGCCAAAAGTTTTGAGAATGATACAAATGTTAATTTTTACAAAGTCTATTGCTTCAGGTTTTATAATGGCAATTTGCATATACTCCAGAATGTTATAAAGAGTGATCAGCTTAACAGCAATTAATTGCAAAGTCAATATTTGCCTAGAAAATGAACTTTTTCCCCCAAAACACATTTCAACTTCATTGCAGGCCTGCCTTAAAAGGAGCAGCTAACATGGTGTCAGTGATTGCTCCAGTAACACAGGTGTGGGTGCTGATGAGGACAGGGCTGGAGATCAATCTGTCATGATTAAGTAGGAATCACACCATTGGACACTGGAGGAGGAGGCTTGTGCTTGGCATCATTGTTTCTCTTCTGTTAACCATGGTTTGTAACAGTTTTGTGTCGCTGCTGCACTTTGTCTGACACTTTAGAAAACCGTGTACCTAAAGGGGCATGGTAGTGCTAGAGCTCTTCCCTAGGAGTGCTGGTTGTGCCACATATAGGGGCAGATTTATCAAGTGTCTGAAAGTCAGAATATTTCTAGTTGCCCATGGCAACCAATCACAGCTCAGCTTTCATGCTCATGAATATTTTAAAGGGGAGCTGTGATTGGTTGCCATGGGCAACTAGAAATATTCTGAATTTCAGACAGCTTGATAAATCTTCCCCATAGTTGAATACCTTGGGCCAGTGTTTAATTATCTGGTGCAACCGGCGCATTAGTGAGGCAGATTGCACTAAGGTAGTTTTTTACCACTTTTTATAAATCTTTAGCTGCCTGTATCTCTTGTTCTGTAGCTCACAGAACCATAAGCCTGATGTAATATCATAGAAAGATTGTTATCTTTAATGTACCCCCTTTGTCAGTAATATAGAACAGAAGATGGGGGCTTCTTATGTGATACTACTCCTTCAGCCACTAAACTTGACTCATCTCATGTGAAAATGAGGTGAGAAGAGTCATAGTTGACTAACTTTGGGGGAGATTTCTTGTAGGTAAATGGGTGTTATTTCACATAATCGAGGGAATTCTAGAAAGGACATTTCATACACAACCTGAGAGGGCTGATAGTTTAGTGGGGTAAAATCTGCTGACCGCTCCTTTTTAAGGCTTATAGATCTATGTAGTCTGATCAAGAATTTATATTGTCCCCTTTTTACCCCAAAAGTAAGCAAAGACAAGGGAGGGGACACACACAGTACAAGTAGAAGAATTATCTCTGTACTGTGACATCACTGTGTGTATTATTTCTATACTGTAACATCACTGTGGGGCACATTTACTTACCTGGTCACCGGGGTTCACAGAAAGTGCATTGTCTGATGATAATGCACTCTGCCGCGACTTGCTAAGATGGTGCACCCGATATCCTGCATGTGTCGCTTCCCCGCTCAGGTCCGATGGAGTTCACCTTTTTAATGGTGCATGTAAGTGCCTGGAATTGGGACACAATTTGAAAGTTAAATCCCGCGCTCAGTCCGAATCAGTCGGACTGTCCTACAGCACGCTCCCTAAATTGTGTCACACAATCACAGCAAACCCACTACTTAAATAACATTGAAGAACGGGCACAGTCCGAAAAAAAAAAGTGTGTTGCAAAGCCCTTAGTAAATGTGCCTCTGTGTGTATTATCCCTGTACTGTGACATCACTGTGTGTATTATCCCTGTACTGTGACATCACTGTGTGTATTATCCCTGTACTGTGACATCACTGTGTGTATTATCCCTGTACTCTGTCATCACTGTGTGTATTATCCCTGTACTCTGTCATCACTGTGTGTATTACCCCTGTACTGTGACATCACTGTGTGTTTTATCCCTGTACTCTGACATCACTGTGTGCATTGTCCCTATGATAACTGGTCATGCTCCTGAACCTTAGTGGGAGATTTAATATCTAGTCTGATTTGATATCTTCACTGATGTGAATGGAAAGAACACATATAAATTATATTCTGAATTTGGTCTCCGATTGTTCTTTGGGTTGGGTGTGTTCCTGTGATGTCATTGCACTAACAAAGAAACAAACCCTGTTTAATGTGGTGACCCAGAATAAACAATCTTCTCAGCCGCTAGAAGCTTCTTTATTTATCACAACCTAAAGAAGGGAAAACATATTTGTTTAAAGTGATATAATGTCCCCTCCAGCCACATGTCCGCCTTTACACGTAGAGGGAGGAGATGTAGCAAGATATTGGACAAAGCAGATCTGATGGGATTGTTATGTTCTACATCTGAGGGTTAGGGAGGAGAGCCCATGGGAATAATCCTTTTACTTCTCTATGTTAAAAAGGGAAGATACTATTTCAGTTAAAGGAGTTGACCTGCAAAGAAAATGTATTTACCAATATGTCTCGTATAGTTTGTTTCGGTTTTGTCATCTCTTTGTTCTCTAGCAGTATAAACCTTTTTATCAAGTAATAAGTGATCAATCTCCTATAAGATTATCCTACAGCCCCATATTACAGACACTTACCTACTACTGTGTGTAACTACCAAGTGTTATTATTGTGCAGGGCTAGAGGAGCCTCTCACTGACTGTGACTGCTCATAAAATAGTTTTATTTTTGGGCCCCACTTGAAGTTTTGCCCAGGGCCCCGCTTTGTCTAAATCTGTCCCTGTCCAGAGAGCAGCTCCTGGTTTCCATCAGTCAGTGTCTATAGTAATTACAGAAGCAGGACCAATGAAGCTGCACCAACCTCCAGATGAATGAGCATGTCCCATATCTGAGTCAGTCTGCCTACTTCTACACAGACGTACATTAAAGGAAATCTACCATAAAAATCAAGCATCGATAAACCAGGGACATTACTCATAGATCCAGGTACTATGACTGCAATAATCTTCTTATATTTGTTATCCATGGCATAGTTCCTTCTACAATAAACTTTTTAAATGATGCTAATGAGCCAGCAGGGCTCTGGGGGATGTAACAAGAGCCCCTCTGTGCTGTAGCTTCAAAAGCTGTTACCCTGTGCAGGAGCACTTGCCCCTTCCACAGTGTGCTGAAACCTACTCTGACAGCTGGAGGGAGAAGTGCCGAGGGAGGAGAGTGAGACAGTGTCGGTGTCTGGAGCTATGAGTACCGTATTTTTCGTACTATAAAACGCACAAAAAATCCTTCGATTTTCTCAGAAATCAAAGGTGCACCTTATAGTCCAGTGCGCCTTATATATGAACCATACTTACAGATAACATCTGCCTTGAACTGTGCACAGGTCTGCCACTTGCTGGTCATTCATCCTTATAATCAGGTGCGCCTTATAATCCGGTGCGCCCTATATATGAACCTAGACGTTATTAGCAGGCATTTATTGATGGTGCGCCTTATAATCCGGTGTGCCTTAATAGTCCGAAAAATACGTTAAGTGTTTTTTAAGCCAGTCCTGTTTTTGTGACCACTGTGGTCCTGGGCTCACCCAGAAGTATCCATGAACTTTCTACAGGACATGCTGCATTAACCAGAACAGGGAAAGCAGCTTTGTTTCCTGTCCCAAAGCTGGAAACCCAATTTAAAGTATTTTTTAATAATAAACTTGTTTAATGTAAAAAAGTGCCACTTGTCACAATTGTTAGAACAGGGGTCTTGAGCTCCCGTTTCTCCTCAATGTCCAATCGTAGTCAATAAATATAGGTCCAACAAGGCAGCCCAACGCTATACGATGGTATCACCATCAGCGCCACAAACAAAAAATGAAGAGGCAGTGCGTACGTTTCCTCAAATTCATTAAAACTTTACTCAAATATTTAGCCCCTATACACTGTTTTTGGCTCTGTACACTGGTAGAACAGGACCCATATGGCTGATCGGAGTAAGGACTGTAGGTAGGTCCTACACCAGTGATGGCGAACCTTTTAAAGACCAAGCACCCAAATTACAACCAAAACCCAATTATTTATCACAAAGTGCCATCAAACTAGTTTGAGCCGTAGGTTATTGCTACCTGTTCTGCCACAACTTTCAATCGTTTCGGCTTCTTGACGACACCAATACAGTTGAAAGAAGAAAGGCAAATTTGGACGATCATTGTAGTTTCTCTTCAGGGTACAGAAATCTGTGTGCGCTTTATAAATAAAGGAATTATTATTGATTACAGGAAGAAATGTGGGGCCAGCAGGAGGACCTCCAAAAAAAATTCAGCCCGTCACACAACTCTCACTATTCCTGCAGTCCCAAGTAAGCAATTATGTGTAGTGCTGAGAGAAGCTTGAGTCTCCTGGGACTGCAGGGGGATTCTTTGAGTTTGGTTGGTGAACTCTGCGGTGGGTCAATGGTTTGGGTGCCCATAGAGAGAGGGCTCTGAGTGCCACCTCTGGCACCCATGCCATAGGTGTAGGTTGGCCACCACTGTCCTACACCTATCAGATATTGGTGGCCTATGATAAGAATAGACCATCACAAAAAATCCTGGAAAGACATAACACAAAAAACCTTCACAAGCCCCGATTCATCTACTACGATACAGTATATATTTGGAATGTATATTTTGTGTTTAGGGAACGGTCACTTTTTCTTTTACTAGCAAGTTTCTACTAGACATAGAGAGAACGCCTGAGGAAAGCAGGTGCAACTATGGCAACATCGAAAGTATTCAAAGAATCGTAGTGGATGGAGGGGCTATCTTTATTTCTATCTGTAATGTTTTAAAAAATGCATATTTTCTGAGTCACCAATTATGATGCAGCTGCTGTACTAAAACTTTGTTTCGTTTGTACTGAAAATACCTGGTTTCATGTCCATCAATGTCCACCACGGTCATACTACAATCATTGTGTAATCAAAATGGAGATCCGTGCTGGTGTTAAAGGGTTTTCTAGGACTCCATTGTTGATCACCTAGAATAGGCCATCAAAATCTGATGAGGGTCTGGCAAATGTGGCTCCACTATCGTCCGTGTAGAAATGTGCATTGTTCAGATGCTCCAGTCTTATTACTTCTCACCAAGTTGCAATCAGGCCATGTCATTGGTGGATCTCAATCACCAACTCTAACAGTTGTTGATCACTCACTGGAGGGATAAAATACACTGTTGTCCTTTTACCAACCAAATACCCGCTTAGTAATAGGGAGGTGGACCTAGGATCCCTCTCTGATGACCAATGGTCTTATGCATTGTCTTTAATCCCCTCTTTGACACATCACTTTTAACAACTGTGCTGACTTTACAGAATATATCGGACCCCCCTACTGGCAGCACAGGGTGGGGTTGCGTAGTGAGGAGTTTTGCCCCAGATGTGGCTCAGAAAGGGCTCATAGAAAACACATCCTGTGGGAAGGCCATAAGTTGGGGCATTTCTGTAAAGGAGTGCTAGACCTGATATCTAGGTTTTCTACGCATGAGTACGCCATCTCCACACCTTGGGGGCGTAGAGGGGCGCTGCTGATGGAGGGGGGCGGGTATGTTTGCTGTAATCCATGCCATTTACTTGTACTTGTCTTGTTATATGTTTTGCTGTACAATATTGAAACTCCAGTTTGTTGGCCGGGGGGGGGCAGGGGGGGGATGTAATTAAAAAATGTTCGATAAAAAAGATTTAATTTAAAAAAAAAACATTTAGCATATTTTACGCAGATTCTTGTCATGTAGCTATTTCATTATGGTTTTGTTCAAGGTGGTGGTTCGAGGAGTAGTCATGAAGAAGATTTCCCAAGAAAAAAGATACATCGTTAGAGGTCTGTTGGCTATGATGTGAGTGCCATCATAGTCGGAAGAATGCGACATACAAAAAGTCTGTCCATCCTTAAAAAGAACTTTATTACAGCTATTAGGAGGAAAGATACAAAAATTGTTAAAGGGGTATTTTCGTCTTGGCATTCACATTCAGTTTCATTAATCTTCCATATATGAACATTTCTTCAATTGGATGTTATTAAAAAAAATGTTTCTGTGTGAAGATAATTTCCCATAAACATAGCCATGCTGTCCTTTAGAAACGAGATAGCTTCCTCGGTTACGACCACGTCACATTTTGGCAGCAGTGGCCAGACATGCGCTATTGAGCTCTGCCTGACCACATGCATTCAGCGATCATTACCACAGGACCGCTGTGGGACATGTAGTAATTCTCAGATATTTCATATACAAAAAGTTTTTGTTTCTTTGTGCAATCCATCCAGCAGAGGTGGCCATATCCGAGGAAGCCATCTCGTTTCTAAGGGACCATATCACTACATTTATTGAAAATTATCTTCACACAGGAACATTTTTTTAATAACATCTAATTGAAGAAATGTTTATATATGGCAGATTTATCAAACTGAATGTGAATGCCCAGACGAGAATACCCCTTTAATGATCAGGAGGGTATATTAAAAACTATAGCAAATTTTTATGAGCAATTATATATATCTAAAAAGACACCGAACATCAGGGAAATTGAGGAATATCTGGAAGGAATGCAGTTTCCTAAAATATCAGGTGATCTATGTCGGTTGTTAAATGGCCCCATTACGCTGGAAGAACTGAGACTTGCTTTAGGCCCCTTCCACACTTCCACACAGTGAAAAACGCACATTTTGCATCAGAGTGCAATCAGTTTTCAGTCAGAGTTTGTTCAGTGTCTCAGTTTTTCATGCGCGTTTTCAATGCAATTTCAATGCGTTTCAATGGACACAGGGCTGAGCTCTATCTTTTCTATGGCAATTGATGCGTGAAAAACGCATTGCATTTGCAAATGTCTCAGAGTGCAATGCGTTTTTGATGCATCTCCATAGACTTGTATGGTGCGTTTTTCACGCGCGTGACTTGCAAAAGTAGAGCATGTCGAGATTTAAACGTGCGTTAAAAAAAACGCGCGTGTGTGCGTGAAAAAAAATGCAAGTCTGAAAAGACCCATTGATTACAATGGGTCAGAGTGCAATGCAAGTTCTGCATGTCAAAAGCACGCGCAGAAAGCGTGCGTGAAAAACACAAGTGTGAAAGGGGCCTTAGACTCATTTGGCAAGGATACTTCGCCGGGACCCGATGGTCTGCCTTCCAGTTTCTACAAGCAATACAATGAAGTACTGCTTCCCAGACTCCTGAAAGTATTAGAAGAAGTGATAGAAGGAGGAGGAGTCACCAGGTAGATGGCTGAGGCCGGCATAGTTCTTATCCCAAAAAAAGATAAAGATCTAATGGATGTGGGCTCATATCACCCGATATCATTGATAAATACCGACATTAAGATCTTAGCTATGGTCCTCGCTATGAGATTACAAAAGGTTATAAAAAAAGTTACATAGAGACCAAAATGGGTTTATAACAGGGAGTAGCACAGGAGACTGTATTCAGCGGCTTTTTTCAGCCATCAACCTAGGTGAGGGGGAACTCCGCTCCATCCTGTCGCTGTACGCAGTTAAGGCCTTTGACAGGGTGGAGTAGGGTTTTCTTTGGGAAGTAATGAAAAAATTTGGACTGGGGGGATCGCTTTATTGGTTTGGTCAAATGTATGTACAAGGCTCCCACAGCAAGAATCCGTATAGGACCCAATGAATCAAAGCTATTTCAGCTCACACGTGGGACGACACAGGGGTGTCCACTATCGCCCCTGTTATTTGCAATATATATTGAACCACGTGGCATCAAAATAAGAAACAATTCTAAGATACAAGGTGGAGGATGTGGGGGCCCTGTAGACAAGATTTGTTTATATGCTGATGATTTGGCTCTATTTTTGTGGGATTCCCCTGTGTCAATACCAGCCGCAATCGTATCGTTTGAGGACTTTGGTAGATCCTCAGGTTTGAAAATCAATTGGGAGAAGTCAATTGGGATGGCCCTGGACCCGTTAGTGGAAGAGTGTGTGGCCGATAATGTTACGCTAGCTTGTGTGAAGAATTTTAAGTACTTGTTAGAGATGAGCGAACACACTCGTCCGAGCTTGATGCTCGTTCGAGCATTAGCGTACTCGAAACTGCTCGTTGCTCGGACGAGTATTTCGCCAGCTCGAGAAAATGGCATCTCCCGCCATTGTGATTTTTGGTGGCCAGAAACAAGCCAATCACAAGCCAGGAGACTCTGCACTCCACCCAGCATCAAGTGGTACACTTACACGTCGATAGCAGTGGTTGGCTGGCCTGCTTACCTCTCCAGGTTCCAAGGTGTCTCCTCGCTGCAGCGCATGTGTCCCGCCTCCTGCGCACTTGCCTGCAACTGTTTACTGAATTCTTGTTGTGGACCCTGGTTCATTTTCTGACTATGTTTCTTTGCTGCCCTTCCCTGACCTCCTGCTCTACCCTCTGATGTTGATCTTTTCTGTGCTACCTGTCCGACCTCCAGCCTTCAACCACCACGATTCCTGCCTCACGACTCTGTACCTCGCTTGGGCCACTACCCACCAAAAGTCGGCACCTGTGGAGCGCCTGTGGTGCAGCCGCAAGCAAGGCCCCTCCCCCACGGGCGGGGGAGCTAGTTAAGGGGGGGGGTTGGGTATAGCGTGGAGAGGGGCTAGATGTGAAATGGCGATGGGGTTTTGAAGTCGTGCTGCTGTAGAGGAGCCGCGCGGAGGAAAGAGGGAGTTTAAGGGGTGAATGGAGTTAGGAGTGGGGATGATTGGGAGATAATATGGTGAGAGGATTGGTGGGGAGGGAGATCGTGGGAGGATGGGGGGTCCCCCCCCCCCCTCTGGGTGGGGGGGGGGGGGGGGGGGGGGGGGGGGGTGGGGGGGTTTTGGGGGGCATCGTGCTCTGTGACACTGGGTGCCAACTTAGACTCCGTCGCCAGATGTCGCTTCTTCCTCGTCCGCGGTGGGTACTTTGGGGTCCACTACCCCTGTTCTGACAATTACAATATGATAATTTTTAGTGGAAAGAGGGCCCCCTTCAGAAGTCTGTTATGTGGCCCTTCCTCTGCTAGTTTGTCCTTGTTCTATTCTTTTACTTATTTTACATTGTCATGGTGAATGTATTGGAATATGGGTGAAGAGTCCTGGCTTCCCCAAAGGACTTTAAGAAAGTGAGAATATCTCACATGGAAGCCTCCTAACAAAATAAGGAGACATGCCCACTATTTGGGGTCATTTCATGACAGTCAATTAAGGAGAAGAGATGGAAATTTGAATTGTCGGGACTGCGTAGCCTAGAGACAAGTACATCAGGTTTGGAATGATGTAGTTCGACGGTCCAGCTCAGCACCAGCACGGCAGATAGTAAGGCTATAAGGTGAAGGTGACACTCCATCCTGAAGCTGCAAAACAAGAGCCTTGATACTATCCTTCAGATTAGGCAGGAAAGCTAGAGAACTAGAATTATTTTAGCTGTTACTTGAAACTGAAGTCACTCCCAAAAGTATACCGCAACAGAATTACTGCAACTATTATGTAAACCTACCATGAGGATCTGCCAACAGAAGTAGATCTGATGTTAGAATGCCTCTACCTGCCTCTGCCCTAATCTGTAAATATAATAATCTGGGAACCTAACCTAACTTGTTTAACAACCTTTATTTTTAAGTAAATAACTGGCATAGGCACTCAGGCCGTATTCTAGCTGTCGGGCACTGGGAGCAAAGTCTCCCACGCCCCAGTGGCCTCTGGCGTTAATTTAATATTACTAAAATAAAGTTTTTCACCCTTTAGGATAGGTTATAGGCTGCTGCAGGGGAGAGGGGGCACAGGGAGACACAACAGGACTAGGACTAGGACGTAAGCCAACACCTGGGAGCAGAGTCTAAGTGGCACCTGGTTTTCACCAGAGCCCGCTACAAAGCGGATTGAACTTGCTGTGGTGTGGTACCACCAGACCGCTCCACAGGCGCGACTTTGTTCGCGGGCTGGAGGTCGGGACAGGCAGCACAGAATCAACTATAGGGTAAGAGACAAAATGGAGCTTAACGGCTGTGCTAGTGACCAACTTATTAGACAGAAAACTGATGCGGTGAAGTTAAGTCAACTGATATTTGTTTATTTGCAGATAATCAGCCATTTGGTAACGTGTTTCAGGTGTAGTACCCTTTGTCAGGCCAAACTATAATAATAATAATAATTACAGTAATAAAAGACACTATTAGGTAGAGTTCAATTGTTAATAGAGATACAAATGTAAAAATATAAAAAAAAATGGTTAGAAACTAGAGATGAGCGAACACACTCGTCCGAGCTTGATGCTCGTTCGAGCATTAGCGTACTCGACACTGCTCGTTGCTCGGACGAGTATTTCGCAAGCTCGAGAAAATGGCATCTCCCGCCGTTGTGATTTTTGGCGGCCAGAAACAGAGCCAATCACAAGCCAGGAGACTCTGCACTCCACCCAGCATGACGTGGTACCCTTACACGTCGTTAGCAGTGGTTGGCCTGACCGTGCTGCTCGGATCATTCTCTGTCTGGATGCCGCTAGGGAGAGAGCTGCTGCTGGTCAGGGAAAGCGTTAGGGTGTTCTATTAGAATAGTGTTAGACAGGAGTGATTCTACAAGAACCCAACAGCCCTTCTCAGGGCTACAATAATGTTATATATATATATTTTTTTGTTTGCTTGTGGCTGGGCTTGCTGCCATTAGTAGTGCAGCTAGTACCATATTGTGAGGAATTTTCAGGGAGACTTGCGACCGTTGTGTTTAGCTCTTAGTGACACACATATCCACCTCAAACACCGAAGTGGGACAATTTATTAGGGGTTTGATTTGAATTAGGCACACTGTGCTGATTTATTTTTTTTATACCTCAAAGTCATCTGTCAAAGTAGTGTGCTTTCAGTGTAGGCTAGAAAATAGCCATAATAGCCATAGGAGAACGCCAACTGCTTATTTAGGCCTACAATAACGTTATATATATTTTTTGGTTTGCTTGTGGCTGGACTTGCTGGAACTATTAGTGCAGCTAGTACCATATTGTGAGGAATTTTCAGGGAGACTTGCGACTGTTGTGTTTAGCTCTTAGTGACACACATATCCATCTCAAACACCGAAGTGGGACAATTTATTAGGGGTTTGATTTGAATTATGCACACTGTGCTGATTTATTTTTTTTTATACCTCAAAGTCATCTGTCAAAGTAGTGTGCTTTCAGTGTAGGCTAGAAAATAGCCATAATAGCCATAGGAGAACGCCAACTGCTTACTTAGGCCTACAATAGCGTTATATTTTCCTTTTTTTTGGTTTGCTTGTGGCTGGGCTTGCTGGCACTAGTAGTGCAGCTAGTACCATATTGTGAGGAATTTTCAGGGAGACTTGCGACCGTTGTGTTTAGCTCTTAGTGACACACATATCCATCTCAAACACCGAAGTGGGACAATTTATTAGGGGTTTGATTTGAATTAGGCACAGTCTGCTGATTTATTTTTTTTTACGTTTATTTTTTTTTATAACTCAAATTCATCAGGCACAGCACAAAATCCAGTTATGTGCTGTCAGTGTAGGGTAGAAACTAGCCATAGCAATAGGATAGCATCGTTTTGTTTAAAAAAAACAAAAAACAAAAAAAATTACAGTTTACACTTTAATTTTGAAAATGTTTAACCCGAGGGGCCCACCAGGTGGAATGCAACAATAACCAGTTATCAGAGTTTACCACAGCGCAGAGCGATTTAAGAATGCAGATGTTAATTTCCGACAGAACTGGTAGTCAGGTCAGTCCAGCTTCTCAGAAGTCTACAAATGGGAGCTGGAATGGAGGTCTGATATCTGTCAGGGATGCGTAAACTTTGAGGAGTCAACACAGATGGTCAGTGGCGATCCGCCATCAATCAGCCACCCATCACGAGCTTGGCTGTTGAAAAACTCTCTGGTACGCAATGAAATCAGAGCTTGCGCTCGTCACACGGACGGGGAAGAAATTCCCGTGTTGATAGCCCAAAGGCACCCTCAGGTCTGTGTTCAGAGCATATCGGAGGAGGTGGATGAGGAGGAAGAGGAGGAGGGAAATTTGCGAGACCGAAGAGGGGAGATTGCTAGTCCGTCACTTTTCAGCGGGTATGGGCAGAAGAAGAGGAGTTGGAGGAAAGTTGGAGGGGAGGAAATGGCAGTCAGGCAGTGAGGGGAGTGAATTCTGCGCGCATTTTGGCAGATTAATGCTAGGCTGCCTATCCCGTGGCCCTCGATTCCAAAGAATTTATTCCAGCACCAATTAAGGAATTCACTCTATGGACCCACGGTACAAGCAAATATTTCATCTCATACCTGCGAGAGGAAAAGAGGGATTTCTTTTGGAATGCTGAATACCAGCAGGCCCCTTGTGCACACCCTGAACAGTATTTCCATTCTGAACAGAGCTTAGCGGGCAGAGGGGCGTAATTCTGACGGCACAAAGTAGCAAGGGAGAGTAGGCGAAGCAGGCCAGCTTGTTCCAGCACTGGACGGGTACGCTGTACAAGGCCTTTGACCAGTTTATGTCACCCCAGAAAGAACACTGTCACTGTGGCCAGTCTCGGCAGAGGTAGGGCTGACTCTTACGGAATAGATGGTGAGGGAGTACGAAGCTGGCCTAACATAGTCTAAATGATCACACAGTCCCTACAACATGGGTTCAAAGCTGTACATGTGGCACGAACTGGCGCGTATCGCCGTGGAGGTTATTGAAGGACCATGAAGCGTAGGTGTGGGTTGCGTATGAGAGGGCTTTCAGTGCAGCTAGGTGGGCAATCATCACCGATAAGCGTACACGCCTGTCGAATGAAAGAGATGACAAGGGATGACCTGAGGCATAAAGATGAATATAAACGGAATAAAGAATGGATCTTATCAGGATGTTAATTATACAACAGGTGAAGCAAGCTAAAAAGGATAATGTATGAAACTCAGAATCAATTCATTGTCTTACTTCTCATCCTCGATTTGTCAACTAAAGAAGAGGAAAATGGCTATTTTTCTGCAAAGGGCCGGTGGCCAACTGTCTCTAGGTAATTAGTACTCTATGTATTTAAATTTGTATGGAGGGCCAACCACTTGGTCCTCTGTTTTAAAACAATTTTGGGAGTGCCACATACAGGTACTCTATGTATGTAATTTTTTGGAGGGCCACCAAACCGGTCCTCTCGTTTGAGAAATTTTTTGGACTGCCGCATACAGGGCACTTCCAAATTTAATTTGTCCATAGCAGCCCACGTGTCCCTTTAGCTGCCTCCACACGTTGTCTTCAAATTGCTACCTCCACACATTATCTCCCTAGCTGCCTCCCTAAGCGGTCCATATAGCGTCCCCAATACATTGTCCCCTTAGCAAATGAGCTGTGTCAGGAAGAATTTTGGGGTGTTCATGGCATTCCAAATTAACTTATTAACTTTGTCGCCACCCTGCTGTGTTATACACAAAATATAATGGCAAAATGTTATAAGGTACCGATATTATTGAAGAGTTCTGCCGCATTGTTCTTTTTTAGTTACATTACCCTCAACCGCCATAAACCCAAACTTATAAGAACACTACTACACTTGATCTTATTTAAAAAAGGTTCTTCGACGTGCTGTTTGTAAGCCCCGCCTGCTTGAAAATGATAATTTTTGTCAAAGGGAAACGCTATGGCCCTCAGGACCCATTTTGCCCATTTTAGCCGAGAGAGAGGACAGGGCGTTGGACAGGCGAAAGCTCGCTGGCCAGCCGACCGCCAGTCCATCCCAAGATTAGGCAGCCCAGAGGCATCATGACGACTGCCCCTGCTGTTTCCTGTCCATTTCGCTCCACGATCCCCCACAGTGTCCACCAATGTCTCCATGCGCAACTTTCAAATGTCTATTACTGGGCGCCGGAGGGAGGAGGAGAGGATATAAATTAAATCATCCCTTAGCAAACGAGCGTTGTTCAGGCGGAATTTTAGGTGTTATCAGAACAGAAGGAAATCGGGCTAATCTGTCGCAGCCCCATGCTGCGAGACTTGAAGTAGTTTCAATAATAGCCAGACGCAATATGAATGCCCCATACTGTCGCTCTAATCATGAAGTGATTCCATGGCTTTGCCTCCACATGTCGTCCCTTATCAAACGAGCTGTGTCAGGCTCATTTTTTCGTGTTTGTGTTTCACCAGATACGTTATGGAACTGGTCACTATGTCGCCACCATGCTGGTTACGACTAATATTACGTCAAAAACCTTCGTTGATATAGGAAACTCATTCAGCGCTCTTGCTCAACTCCTTTGATCCTTCTGCCACATTGGTTTGAAGCCTGAGTCCATTTGGGGGATGCTGCCATGCCACTCTCTAGCCTTGACGCTGCTGTAGCTGCCTCTACCACGTTGTAAACTTTCTCAAATCCGCCATAGACTGTAATACACTACACAGGCTGTACTACTTCCCCCACCTCCATATGAGCTGTTACTACACTCACGTTTGTATACTCCCCTCATTCTCAATTAGAACGTGTGTTTCGATCTTGTCATGTATCAGAGTGGTCTGGAACTCTAGGATAGGGAATCATATTACCTGTACAAGGCATTGGTTCAGCCCTCACTGGATTATGGTGTCCAGTTCTGGGACACCGAGTCCATAAAAAAGGAGGCCCTGGAGTGGAGGGGGTGCGATGTAGAGCCACAAAAATGGGCGGGTATGGCGGTTCAGTATGAGGAACGATTAAAGCACTAGATTTATTTAAGTATGGAAAAGAGACGGGACCTCGAGGGGGACAGGATTAATTTATATACTATAGAATGGTATAGTCAAAAAAAATATGGGAGAAAGTGTTTCAGAATAAATCAAACCAAAAGACGAGGGGCATGTCTTCGTCTGGAGAAAACAAGGTTAATCACCAAGTGACAGGCTTTTTTTATATGAGAATGTCAATCTGTGGAATAGCTGCCCTCAGGCGGTTGTCACAGCAGGGACAGCAGAGAGCTAAAGAAGGGTTAGATGCCTTTGTACAAAATAAAATACACAGGAATGTTTCTATAGATTTTTCCCCTAATCTCCTTCTTCATCCAATTCCTTTCACTTCTTGTTGAACTGGGATTGACAGTGTCTTCTTTAAACCGGTATAAAACATGATACTATGATTAACAGTGTAGCAGTAAATAAAATCAAATACCAATTGCATCAACAGTTTCTGTTAGATTTTATAGAAAGGCTAAGTCTAGGCCATAAAAAATGTAACAATGTATATAAAATTAAAGCAATTTTTAAATTAGGCTAATGATTATAGGACTCAACCCGCTTTGGGGAGAATTACAGCGGTTTTCCCCCGTGCTGTAACTCACAGCTTGTTACATGTCTCCCCGCTATTTCCTTAGTACTCCCCGCCTTCCCTTACACAGTATGATATGTATACTTAATGTTTAAAAAAAAAGTTCTGAGGGTCAGTTAGGATGAAAGGGAATTTTGTTTGTTTACTTTTATACTTTTTTTATATTCATAAAAACAATAAAAAAGTGAAAATTTATAAAACACTTGGATTGATGTGGATGACGCGCACAATATGTCAATGTCTTTTTCACATTATGGGAATCATTTTTTGTTCCAATCCCGAGAATTTTTACAGGGTTTTCCAGTACAGTCATATTTAATGGTCACTATGATGTACCTTTGTACCGACAGAAAATACAAATAATAATGCACAATTTGAAAATTTTTCAAGAGCAGTTGGAAACGGACAAAGTAAAAATGCTTACACAGCAGGAAGGGTAAAAAATAGGTAATTTTCTTAGTCAAAATAGGAAATCCTCACATTATCTTACTATAAAAAAAGTCAGCAGAGTTCAGGTTGCAGCAGTTCTGGTGGTTTTTAGCCATAGAATATACAGACTCATGAAGTACCGATTTGTCGGACTATAAGGCGCACAAAAAATCTTTGCATTTTCTCAGAAATTAAGGTGCCGCCTATTAGTCATTGCGCCTTATATATGAACCGTACCTTAAAGAAAACAGGCGCCTTGAACGTGCACAGGTCTGCCACGTCTGTCATTCATCCTTTAATCAAGTGGCTATAGTCCAGTGCGCTTATAGTATGAACTAGATATTTTAGCAGGCGTTATTATACTAAGGAGTCCTTATAGTCTGAAAAAATACTTGTACTTACCTTAACTAAAGACTCAGGTAATTAAGAGGCATCTAGCTGAAAGATGTTCCCCAGGATGGGTAGAGGGGTAGGTCTGAGGAGGTAGGTTCTTCTGCGTGACCCCATGACACCCCTTATAAGATAGATTAGTAGGGTGAAGTGACCCCAGTGGTTCAGGAGAAGCGTCGCTGCAATGTGCAGAGCCATCTGTGCCCTCTTGTCGGTACGAAGCGATGATGCTGCTGTGCAACAATGCAAGGGTTTGTATGTGACTGTGACTGCCCCGGGGCACCAGGGGTGGAGGAGGCGTTGAGTAGCACATACAGCATCCACCTCCTCTGGAAAATACATATGCATAAATATGTCTAAACCTCAGGACAATATTATAGGTGAGCCCAAAGCAGAAGAAGAAACTTAGCTATACATATGGCCTCTTGTGTTTACATCAAGTAGAAGTTATACATGGAAGGATCGAAGAGTCGAAGATCGAACACCTGTTACTTTTTCATGAGAGAGGGGGGGAAAGGGCGGAGATCTCTGTTACTGGCTGATGGGTGCACGTTGATCAAGTTACTAGGTGACTAGAAATGGAGGAGGTAAGGAGACACAGACAGCAAGGTGTAAACAGAGGTGGACACCCGCCATGCGGACGAGGGGGCGGGCACCGACACCCATGCTCCCGCCCAACCGCTGGTCGGCATCGTCTTCCACACAGCCCGGGGCCATGCTCCCACCCACCCACTGATCAGCACGGTGCTCCCGCTTCCGGCCGGACAATGTATTTGCAGTAGTAGATGTATGCAGTATATTACTACGTGGGCTGCAACACTGTGCATTTGATACTACATGGCGCGTTACGCTGTAGGCATTTTATGACTACATGGCAGCACGCTGTATCTATCTTATAATACATGGCGGTACGCTGTATGTGGACACATTGGTCCTGATATCTTACAATTATGGGGAGGGGAGGGGGAATCTATATAGGCTAGACTCAGGCAGCCGAGAAAGGCTGGTCACCCCTGGGTATTACAGTGACACAGCACAGGGGGTATAAGGGACACCGCCACAGCAGGATATACAGAGCACAGACAGTGTTGGGCGTTACAGTGCCACAGCACCGCAGGAGTATACAGTGCCGCCGAGCGGGGTCTACAGAGACACAGCAGAGCAGGAGAACAGAGAACAACAGCACAGCAGGCGTCAGAAAACACAGCGAGCAGATATACAGAGGACACAGCACAGCAGGGTATACAGAGAAATACCAAGAAAGGGCAAGTATACAGAGATCACAGAGACACAGGGTATACAGAGGACAGAGCACACGGGAATATACGAGACACAGCTGAGCGGCTATACGAGACACAGCACAGCAGGGGTAGACAGAGACCAGTACAGGTGATGATCTGCTCCATCAGGAAGTGGACGTTCTGTACGATTTCTCACGCCATGGTTTATTCTGCTGACTTCACAGTCAAATGCTTCAGCTCTTGCCGCACACACTCCACACTACGCTCATAAAAAATACACCGTAACTTACGTATAATGGAGGGTGTCATAATATGGAGTAATCGACAAATGACTGAACACCCACTATTCTCATAACACCTTTATATTCCCCCAAAAAATTATAGTATTACAGCTAACCAATTGATTAATATTAGCAGGCCCCCTGAACTCAGCACCATGCTAATTTACATAACAACCCAATTTATATACAGATTCCTAAGTATTTATAAAAAGCCCCAGTACAACTCACAATTAAATGATATACATTACTCGTATAAGGCCACCAGTTTATTAAAATGCAGCCCCATATACAGACTCTCCCGGCAGTATAGAGCACGCCAACCCCCACGTACACACAGCTCCCCCACCCCAGTATACAAAGCCTACCCCAGTATAAACAGCCTGTCCCCCCGTATATACAGTCTGCCCATCAGTATACACAAAATGCCCCCCCCAAGTATACACAGCCTCCCCTAGTAACACAGCCTCCCCGACAGTATATACAAGCCGCATCTAGTATACAAACCTGCCTCCCTCCGAGAATACCAGCCTGCCCGAGACAAAAGATACTTTGTACAGCGTTCTCTTTAATGTTCAGCAGCATTGGAAGGAAGGTGTTTGTGCGGGTTGTGTAGCAGTGAGCGGTGGGACTGTGAGCTGCAAGCCGCAAGTGCGGCATTAGTTTAGCTAAGGTATGTATGAGGAAGGTTCTGTAGAATACTTTTAAATGAGGTTCTAAGGCAAGCGTATTTTACAAGTTCTGCAGGCTTTTTCAACAATATTCTGGCAGGGAGTCCACATGTTGGCCCAATGACCTAGAGACTGCACTGGTAGACGGGAGCGTAATTACAGTGGGTAGCGCCATAGAGCTGCATGGGGCCCACAGTGTCGGTGAGGATCCTACATGTATCACCACAGGGGTGGTAGCGATGCTGCACGGAAACACAGCCCCTAGTAACTGGTGGTGCAGTAAGAAAGGGAATGGGAAGCCAGGCAAGCCAGACAGGTTGATGGTAGGGGACACTATAAGTCCATTAGTAGGGGAACAGACGGGCAAATTGTCAAAAAGATCAATGACCAAGGAAAGAGATAGTGGAAGGTACTAAAAATTATTTCAGGGAATTATGGCATAAGGACCTCAAAAGAAGTTTTCATGAAATACTACCTGCACAAAGTGCACCACCCAAAAGGGATAAGGCCACTAACCACTTCACGCTGACCTAATGTTAGTGGTCCCTACACTATTAATGCGGCTCCCAGGCCTTCCATTCCCACTGCAACACAGCACCAGCAGGGAACTGAACCAGTTGCCCACCAGCACCCATCATCTGGCAGGGATAGCCGCCATGGCTCTGGGCCCCGGGTCCCACAGCACATCACCACACATCTAGTGGCCACCTACTTTCCTTCAGTAGTGTCTGCGACCCACATGGAAAAGTGAGTATTCACGACCGGTTTACACATGGTGAGCATTTTCACATCAAGTTCTGTTCACGGTGCAATATGCATTGGATCTGTGCTTCTGTTGGTACGGACTCTGGTGGGGCCCCAGGGCCAGGAGCAATGGCCACGGGAGTGCATTGTGCATGGCACGGTACGGGCAGCACACTCATGGCTCCTATTCTTTCGCCAACTTCACGCCTTGCGGCACAGCTTCCAATGGACGTGCTGATGGTGAGGAAGCACGGGGAGCAGTGGACAAAGGGTGACTCACCGGGGCAAATTACTTACCCGGTCCTGTGGCGATCCTCGGAGGTTGCGTTCTCCGACGAGGATGAAGCTTAAAGAAAGAAATTTCAAGATAGTGCATCCATTTTCCTACATGTGTCGATTCACTGCTGAGGTCACCGGTGTTCACTTCTTCTTCCGGTGTATGTGAGTGCATTGGTCTGATGACAAATTTTTCAGTCGAATCAGTGGGGTTGTCTGTCGTGCCACGCCCCCGATTTGTGTTTGCATTGCAAAAAAACCCCTCTTAAATGTGCCACAAATAGGAATAGTCCGACGAAAAGCACAGTGCGGATCCTTAGTAAAGGGGGCCCATTGTATCGTATTTGGGTGCAAAGGGGAGAAACACCACCAATCAGCTGTGGATAGGGCCTACGTGCATCACGAACAACCTCGTTAACGGCTGATGAGGATCTCTAACCGTCCTGTGGATAACTACATAGTGTAGTTTATGTGTGCTCTTCATTACTGTATAATGGCTGTATAAACTAGACAAACAAACGCCAGTGTGATGAGGCAAGATCTTTTTAGAGTCTCCGATTATTGCTGACATGTCTATATGTGAGCTCAGTCCTGAGTCCATTTTACGAGCCATTTTGGAAATTGCATTGAAAGCGCGTGAAAGAACTGAGACACTGAAACAAACGTATGACTGAAAACTGATTGCCACTATGATGCAAAATGTGCGTTTTTCAATGACCAACCCTGATCGCTCCATGATCAGACTCTGACGTGCTCTGAACGCAGTGTGGAGGGCCCTTATCTTGTTTTCGGCTGCCGTTGGAGCACCTGACGGAAGTCGGTATAGCCCCGCAGATTATGGTCTCTTGTTCTTGACACTGACTTGAGCACAAATATTAACATAAGAACGTAGTTAATCATAGTTCTATCTATTCTCACTATGGTGTGTAAACGCGTCTGGGTACACATTTTCATCGGACTTTCAAAGTTTTCGGGATTTAGCTGGGACAGGTATGTACAGGGGATGGTGTCGCATGAAATCAGATTTTTGTGCAGCTGCAATGTTTCATGTGACCAAATGGGGGGGGGGGGGGGTTTGAAGTGCCGTCGACGGTCTATGATTGGATGAGTGCGGATTAACTTTCAAATGTGCAAGACAAAAGACAATGTGATGCATTTACATGCATCGGGAAGAAGACGGTGCAGGATCTTAGTGACTCCCGACACAGCGCATTATAACGGACAATGCAATTACAGCACCAGGAAGAAAGATGGTGAATTCCCGGGGGACCTGAGCGGGAGGAAGTGACACATGCAGGATATGGGTGCACGTCTTAGTGACTCCCCGCACAGCGCGTTATCAATTACCATGCACCAGGAAGAGAAGTGAATCCGGGGACTGAGCGCGGAAAGCGACACATGCAGGATATCGGGGTGCGAGGATCGTAGTGACTCCCGGCAAGACATATACACGGACAATTGCAGTACATGCACCGGAAGAAGAAAGACGAAGGTGAACTCCGGTGGGACCTGAGCGGGGGAAGCGGACACAGCAGGATATCGGGAGCGGCTCTTAGTGACTCCCGCACAGCGCATTATACATGGACAATGAACTTACTGCACCAGGAAGAAGAAGGTGAACTCGGGGGACCTGAGGGGGAAGTTGACACATGCGGATATTGGGGGCAGGATCTTTCGTTGACTCCCCGCAAGCACTGATACACGGACAATGCACTTACATGCACCGGGAGGAAGAAGATGAACTCGGAGAACCTGAGCGGGGAAAGTGACACATGCAGATATCGGGCGCAGGATCTTAGTGACTCCCCGCACAGCGCATTATACCGGACAATGCACTTACATGCACCAGGGACGAAGAAGGTGAAACTCGGGGGGGGGGACCTGAGCGGGGAAGCGACACATGCAGGATATCGGGCTCACGATCTTAGTGACTTAGTGACCCCTCTGTTCAGCACCGCGCTCCCGCCCTCTGTTCAGCACCGCGCTCCCGCCCGCCGACCGGGGCCATAGAAAAGTGAGTAATCAAGACTGTTCACCATCTGGTGAGCATTTCAATTCAAGCCTGACCCACATGGTGCAATATTTCATGGCATTATGCTGTGCTTCTGTGGTACGGTTATGGTGGGGACCCCGGGGGGCCCCGAGCCATGGCAATGGGAGTGGATGTGCATGCCGGTTACGGTGAGCACACTCATGCTCTTCTTTCACCGTACTTACAGCTCGGCAGCACAGCTTCCAAGTGGAGTGTGAGGGGTGAGGAGGCACTGGGAGCAGTGGACACAAGGTAACTCACGTATCGGTGGTTTGGTGCAATAGGGGAGGACACCCACCAATCAGTGTGGGCTAGAGCCTAACTTGCGGGAAACCTCGTTAACAGCTGATGAAGATTCGAACAGTCCTGTGTGATAACTTACATCGTGTTAGTTTATGTTGTGCTCTAAATCTGTATAATTTTGTCTAGGATGTAACATTAATCGACAAACGCTCTGTGATGGGGGTGGGAGAAGGTAGAATATTCTTCGTGTCCTGATATTGCTGACCCGTATATATTTGACCAGAGAGTAGAGTGCTGTCCCGGCTCACAGTGTTATGGAAGAGCACTGATCTTCTTTCGGGACGATTTCTTTGTTGTAGATACAAATGTGGAATAGTTAATTTTTGTATTGTCTTTCGGCTGCCGTTGGAGCAATGAATGACGTCTGTATAGACAGGGGTTAGTCTCATGTTCTTTGACAATGACTTTATGCAAAAATATTAGCATACGGCAAAGTTAATCATCGTTCTAATATCTCACTATGGGGCTTTATTACTAAGGTCGGGGTTACAAATTTTCCCCTGAGCGGGGAAAAGTGACACATGCAGGATATCGGGCGCACGATCTTAGGACTCCCGCACAGCACATTAACCGGACAATGCACTTACATGCAGGGAAGGGAAGCAATAGAGAAGAGGAAGGTGTGAACTCCGGGGACCGTGGAGCGGGGAAGTGAACATGCAGGATATCGGCGGCGCACCGATCTTAGTGACTCCCGCACAGAACATGTATACATGGGAAATGCACTGACATGCCACCAGGACCAGAAGGGACCTCCGGGGACCTGAGCGGGAAGCAACATGCCAAGATATCGGGCGCACGATCTTAGTGATCCCGCCAGCACCATTATACAGACATTGCACTTACATGCTCAGGACGAAGAAGGTGAAACTCCGGGGACGGGGACCTGAGAGGGGAAGTGACCATGCAGGATATCGGGGCCGATCTTAGTTTTGAATCCCGAACAGCACATTACCCGGACAATGCACTTACATGCACCAGGAGAAGAGAGGGAAAATAAGGGGACCTGAGCGGGGAAGCGCGGAGGAAGCGACACATGCAGGATCGGAGCCGGATTTAGTGACTCACGCACAGCACATTATAAATGGACAATGCCTTAAGCACCGGAAAGAAGAAGGGTGCACTCCGGGGACAGAGCGGGGAAGCAAAAACAGCAATATCGGGCGCCCAATCTTAGTGACTCCCCGCATCAGCGCATTAACACGGACATTAAACTTACATGCACCATCGAAAGAGAAGGTGGAATCCGGGGACATGGCGGGGAAGACCACATTGCAGGATATCGGGGACAGGAGGATCTTTAGTTGACTCCCCCACACATCGCATTATAACAGGGACATGCACTTACATGCACCAGGGAAAGAGAGAAGAATGGAAACTCCGGGGGGAACTGAGAGGGGAAGTGACACATGCCGATATTGGCGCCCTGATCTTAGTTGACTCCAACACAGCGCATGTACACGGACATGCTACATGCACCAGGAAGAAGAAGGGAACTCGGGGGGAACTGAGCGGGGGAGTGACACCCTGCAGGATAGGGGCACAGGTTCTTAGTGAATCGCAGAAGACTGCATTATCAGAGGGAATATTGGCGGGACAATGCACTGTCGTGAACTCCCTTTAACCGGTACGTTAATCTTGCCCCTATAGGTTAGTGTTTTTTGTAGTAAGATAATAATACAACAGTTAAATATCACTTTTAACAAAGCGCATGATGTAGTCCGGTTTCACGGGTTAAGGCTTTGGAAAAAGCGTTTCTATCACAGGACATTGTTTTTCCTCTTGTTCCACCTGAGAAATTCTGCTTCAGGGACAAGGGGACAGTTTATTATCTCAGAGTTACAAATCGATAAAGAGTTTCCCACGGCTCAAATCCTAGTCGGAGAAAAACATTTGTAATTTGGTAAAAAGAACATACAAAACGTGTGACCTATAAGGATTAAAAACACCTTGAAGTGTCCATATAAAAGATTACAGCGATTCACCATCTACCAACAAAAGCCATGTAAAGAAAACCGATCCTCCGCCGAAAGACAACGTCCATATTATACAAAGTATATAAAATTATGAGATCAGAGATGGTGATAATTTTTGAAATTTATGCCATTCATATATTTTGGACGCTTGTGGAATCTAATTGGTACCCCCAAAAGATTTTAGGTTTGGGTGAGAGGATTTCTTGCAGGTGAAGGGGTAATCATGGGGCCTTATGTGGCTCCAACCAAGATTCTAAATGTTTACTTTGAAAATTATTTATTTTAAAAGCAAAAAGTTAAAGAGGAAAGAAAAAAAGATCTCCGATTGAACAAGTTGAGATGTACTGAAATAAAGAAAAAAAGCAAATTAGCTTTTTTTTTTTTTCAATCAAACATTTCATCAAGACATTTCAGTACAAGTCAAAACAGAGAAGTAAAGGAAAAAACATTATATGCAGTACATTTAAAGCTACATAACTTATATTATCTATATAACATAACTGAGGGGCTCCAGGTTCCCTATTGATGCCTTGATTCTTATATAAAGTGGAGCTCCTCACTTTATTTGCATATTCAAACTTTTTTTTTGTAAAAACCAGGGCATAAGAGCTAAAAGAAGAGCGGATCCTAACCAGAGGGGGGAGCACACCGTTTGTCAGTGTGCTGGTTACACTCCTTGATCCGATTGTAGTAAGATTGCTTTAACTAGCCACTCTATGTATTATCAGGTATAAACCCGACAAACCTCAAACCGAAAACAATTGACATTATTCAGCTCAAAAAACATAATATTTCCATGTTTTATTGTAAAAAAATACTGTAATTACAATGTTCACATATAATGCTATTTCATTGGCCAATAATGGCCAAAAAAAGGTTTGAAAAAACCACTTTTTTTAATTTCAATAAAAAACAGAGACAGCCTTTTGATTTTCCAATACCTTATTACTCGAGTATAAGCCGAGGCCTCTAATTTTACTCCAAAAACTGGGAGAAGATGACTTGAGTATAAGCCCAGGTGGGAAAGCCTGGGTCACAGCCTCCAGTTATTAGCCAGCCAGCACAGTGTATTACAGCCAACCAGGCCAAGTAGAGTAGTATACAGCCACCCGCCCCCGCGTGTCTACAGCCACCCCGCCAAGTAGTGTATACAGCCAGCCCCCAGTAGTATACAGCCAGCCCTTGTAGCATACAGCCAGCCAGCCCCCAGTGTTAATAAAGCCATCCCTCTTTAGGTTACAGACAGATAGCCAAACCTTTAGAGCCGCCAGCCCAGCGTTAATAACAGCCAGCCTCACAGTTTGCCAAGCATTAAAAATAATTTACATACTCACATTTGGGTGTACCAGATGTGCAGCAGGGCCAACGATGCTCGACGCCCGCTCATCTTCTGTCTGCAGTATGATGTAACGGCCAGCAAGAGACGCGGGCCATGCATCTGCGGCCGGCGCCACAATATGATTTTGGCGGCCAATAAATGACGTATAGTATGGCCGGCAGAGCCGCGTCAACTTGGGGTGGTTGCCGTTTGCCGTGCACTGGGGATTCCGAAGTTGAGCATGTACAGTTTATTTTTTTAATGGACCGGGTATAAGTAGAGGTGAGTTTTTAGCACATTTTTTGTGCTGAAAGACTCCGGGCTTTATACAACGTATACACCGACTTAATGAAATAGGTATGCCATCAGAGACGAGGAGGAGAACTTTCATTTGGAATGTGACAAGGTTCTTGATTAGAGGAGAATGAGCGAGCCACTAAAGCCTCGGGTACTAATTATTCGAGGAGAACTTTTCCCGATGCTCGAGTGCTAGTTCGAGTAACGAGCCCCTTGACAGTCAATGGGAGAGGACTCGAGCATTTTTCAAGAGGGACCAAGGGCTCGGCCACAGGGAGGAAGCTTGGCAAAACACATGGGAAAAACTCGAAAAATGGAAAACACCACGGAAATGGACAGGAAGGAAAAAAAAAAAAAAAAAAAAAAAAAAAAAAAAAAAAAAAAAAACAAAAAAAAAAAAAAAAAAAAAAAAAAAAAAAAAAAAAAAAAAAAAAAAAAAAAAAAAAAAAAAAAAACAAAAAAAAAAAAAAAAAAAAAAAACAAACAAAAAAAAAAAAAAAAAAAACAAAAAAAAAAAAAAAAAAAAAAAAAAAAAAATCAGCAGGGGCAGCATGCATGGATGCTCTGAGGCTTTGCTTACATCACCTTATGCCAAAAAATTATGGGCAACAGCCAATGGCCATGACAGAGTGACAGAATGAAGCTAGATAGAATCTAAAACATCCAATAATGGACCATGAACTATAGGGGGACGGCATGCAGATGGGCGCGCCGCACGCAGGCTAGAGAGTGGGCATGGCGACTTACCTAAATGGACTCAGGCTTCAAACCCAAGGGTTAGCAGAGAGGAACCAAAGGAGGTGTAGCAAGAAGCGCTCAAATAATATCGGTACAGGATACAAAGTTGCCAGTATAGTTTGTGGTGGATTACACAAGGCAGGGTGGACGACAAGTTAAATGGAAAGCCATGCGAAAACAATCCAAAATTCTGCCTGACTACAGCTCGTTTTTGATAAGGGGACCATGTCTGAGGCAGTGAATAGTAGAGATTAAAGCGTGATCTGCAGTTTTTTTAAAAACATGTAGTGTGTTTCTTGGCATGGCGCTGGCGCTACGTGCCAGGCGAGGAGATTCGCCAATCCAAGCCCGTGCTCTAGGCTACTCCCAACACAGAACTTCTAAGACCTTTTGTATAGATCCAAGTTAGTAGCGTTCTATTAAGTTTAGGATATGCGGGGAGGGGCATTGTAAAAGAATGCGCAAGAAGCGCGCAAATATATCCGTAACTGGTTTAAAAGTTTGCCCGTATATTTTGTGGACGGATTACCAGAAGTGGTGGCGACAAAGTAACAAGTTTGTTGTGGAAGCCATGAAACAACCCCAAAATTCGGCTGACACAGCACGTTCTGATTAGGCGGGCATGTATGGGGCAGTGAACTAGTAGTAGATTTAAAGGTGAGGCAGTTTTTTTAAAACGATGTAGTTGATCTGGCATGGAGCTTGGCGCTACGCTCCAGGCGAGCTTTCGCCAATCCAAGCCCCTGTCTCTAGGCTACTCCCAAACCCGCACTTATAAGACCTTTTGGATAAGATCAAGTGTAGTAGCGTTCTTATAAGTTTGGGATTTATGGAGGGTGAGGGGAATGTAAAACGATGCGCAAGATAGCGCTGAAATATATCGTAAATTGGTTTAAAAGTTTGGCCAGTGTATTTGTGGATAAACAGCAGGGTGCGACCAAAGTTAACAAACTTTGATGTGGAATCCAGAAAAAAAAACCCAAAATTTCGGGCCTGACAAACATCGTTGATAAAGGGACGATGTTGTGTATGGAGGCAGGATATATGGACGACTTGTTGGACGGTAGCAATGGAGACAACGTGTGGAGGCGGATATGGGACAATTCAATTTGGATAGTGCTGTATGTGGCAGTCCAAAAATTTTTTCAAAACCAGAGGATAGGTAGGTGGCCCTCCAGAAAAGGAATGATTGAGTGCCTGTATGTGGCAGTCCAAAAAAAGTTTTAAACCAGAGGAGCAGGTAGGTGGCCTCAGAAAAATGGAATAGATTGGAGTGCTGTCTTGTGGCAGTCCAAAAAAAGTTTTTAAACCAGAGGAGCAGGAGGTTAGCCCTCAGAAAAAATGAATAGTGAGTGCCCTGTATGTGGCAGTCCAAAAAGTTTTTAAACCGAGAGGAGCAGGTAGGGCGGCCAGCATAACAAAGGAAAAAAAAAGCGATAGATGAGTGCCTGTATGTGGGCAGTCAAAAAATTTTTCAAACAGAGGAGCAGGGTAGGTGGAGCTCCAGAAACATTGATAGCTTGAGTGACCTGTATGTGGCACTCCCCAAAATTGTTTTGAAAACAGAGGACCGGGTAGGTGGCCCTCAGCGAATAAATGATAAAGTACTATAGGTAGAGACGTGGGCCCTGTCCAAAAATAGCCGTTTCCTCTGCTTTAGTGTACAAAGAGAAGGAGAAGAAGGAAAATGAGGAGGAGAGTGCATAAATTATTCAGGTGAGCTTCTCAACTGGTGGGCGGAATTGGAAATTAGGAGAAATCAGGCTCTATTCATCTTAAGAAGCGTCAGCTGTCAGCGCTGTCAGTTGTGGAAGGGCGTGTACGGCTTATCGGTGATGGATTGCCACCAGCTGCACGAAAACCCGCCCATTGCTGGACAACACGCTAGCGAAGGGCAGGCAAGAACCTCCAAGGCGAACAGCGCCAGTGCGTGCCACATGTCCACTTTGGAAAACCCAGTAGTTGTAGGGAGCTGTGTGATCATTTAGGACGATGGTAGGTCGTAGTAATCCCTCACCATCTTTCTGTAAGATCAGCCCTACTCGCCGAGACTGGGGACAGGTGACAGTGCTTGCTGGGGGTGAATAAAGCTGGCAAGCCTTGTAAAGCGTAACCGTGCCAGTGTGGACAAGCTGCCTGCTCGCCTAATATCCCTCGCTACTTGTCCCGCAGAACTCGCACTCGCCACTAGCGTGTTCAGAAGGGAAATACTGTTTCAGCTTGTGCACAGGCCTGCTGGTATTCATGCATTCTCACCCTCCTTCCTCTCCAGGGCTGAGGAGAGGGAAAGATTTGTTGTACCGTGAGTCCAGGAGAGTGAACACCCAGAAAGAAAACCAGTCGGTGAGCGGGCTGGGCAGTTGGGAGGCGGCGCTGCGCGCCCGCCCTAAGTGGCCAAGCATCTGGGCTGGGAATTCTGAATGCGCACAAGAAGATTGCGGCGCACATTCGCTGAGTCCAAATCAGCAGATTGGGGTATGTATTTGAGGCAACGCTGAACTATCAGCTTTAACACATGGGCCAGGCAGGCACATGTGTCGTATGACGAGTTGTGCAGAGCCTCCACCAGGTTACGGCGTTGTCACACACACCATGCTGGCTTCAGGTTCAGCCGGTGCCAGCCACAGATCAGTCTGCGCCGTTGATGCATGTAATAGTCTTGGGGGTGTGCCTTTATGCCTAGGTCAGCAGTGGCGCAACGCCTGTGTCGATTAGAGACGGCACTGCTGCTGTGCTAGAAAGCTACCGAATGATGGAGCATGCCCACGGCTGTCGTTCGAGGAGGAGGTGGAGGAGGTGGTGGGAGGGGAGGAGGATAGCTAGGCCCAAACTCCTGAACGCGGTAGGCCCCGCCAATCCCTCGGCGTCGCAGTAATGACCAGCCGCAGGGTCACACTCAGTCCCAGCCTCCACCAAGTTAAATCCCAAGGCGTCAGCAGATATATAGTGGCATGCCGGCAGCAATGTCCAGTGTCCGTGTCAGGTGGACCTTGTCAGAAACGGCGTTGGCAGGGCCGGATTATGTTGGTGCACGTGCTGGTGCAGGGCTGGGCACGGCAATGGGAAGATAAAGTAGTGGCGGAGGGCGGAACCGAATACCGACGGGCGGGCCGCCGCCATGAGGCTGCGAAGGGCATCGGCTCTACTAGCTATAGGGCAGATTACAGGCTTAGCAATCTGGAGATGTGCACATTCAGGGCTTGGGCGTTGCGGGTGGGTTGCACCTATATTTGCGTTTCGCTCCAGCGTCTGGGGTATGAGAGAGCTGAACGTGTGGATGCTGGAGGCTCGTGGACGGAGCCGATGGGGTTTTTGTTGCCAGGGTCATGGGCAGGGGGCTGACTATCAGGCTGACACAGGGGAAGGAGCAGTGGTGTGAACGGCCGGAGGTGAAAGCGCTGTGCCACTGAGTGGGTGTTTAGATTATCTGCTTGCGTAGACCATACGTATAAGGTGGAACGTAAGTTAAAGAGTAGCTAAGGTGGTGGAACCATGACTGACAATGGTTTTGGCAAAATGTGGCACACCACGTACGTACGGTCATCGAGGTTCCTTAAAGAGACCCTCCAGACTTCTGAAAATCTAGCCCTCGCAGCGCAGGAAGCCCTTTGCCACGGAGCGATTCACTAGTGTACACACTTTAGGCGATAGATGCACCCAGCTCGGCCCGTGCCTCTCCGTCTGGCACGCCAAGCCACGCCTCTTCACCCCAAACGTTACCGGAGGGTCCAGAGGACTCTCCTTCCGTCAGAAGCACAGTGGTGTACTCAACCCAGGTGGCCTCTCAACCAGAGCTGGGGTTCTGTCACCTCATACTCCTCCAGCATCCTCAGTCTGCTCCACCCCTAGGACTTCCGCCCTGACAACAACTTCCCCACTGTCTGACAACCGTGTCTCATCAGGTCGGATCACCTTCTCACACTCTTTCAGACGTCAACAAGGTATCTCACACGCCTAGAGCAGAACGGCCTAGACTGGGGGTGGAAAGAAAGGAATGGGCTAGGAAAAGTGATAAGCAACGGGAAAAGGAAATTGAAAAACAAAGAAGAAAAACCATCGACCAATGAGCCAACTGCAACGCCAGACAAAGGAAGAACCCCAACAACTACAGTATGGCTTTCCGGACAGTGGTTTGGGGACTGTGGGAATGGTCCAGGAAAACGTCCTCAGAGTATGCCGGTTCAAATGGCAATTTCTGCTGGGAGGGGGCCACCAGACTGGGGGGAGGATGGGCTGAGGTGCAGGAGCGGAGGGTGCCGATTCGGTTTGACATGGGGGACCCTGCGTGGAAGACCTGACTGGTGGAAAATTGCTCGAAGCATGTCAGGTCAAATAACCACGACATCACAATGTTCGCAACTGTTTCTTGGCTCAAACAGTGCTTCTAACGATTCCCCAGAATTTCAGACATGAACCTAGGAGGGTTTGCAGTGGAGAAAGGAAGAGGCTAGGAAGGGTGTACACTAATGTGCATAAGGAAACGAAAGAGGGGGGGTTTTGTGTTTGGGCTTCGTAGCAACAAAGCCCATGGACCACGGCCTCTTGACCAATTTTTCCTGCAGTAGTGTGGCCGCCACGTCCCGCCCTCTCCTCTACCCCTAGCCATCTGGGGTTAAACATTTTGAAAATGTAGAGTTATAACTTGAATTTTTTTTTTAACTTTTTTTTTTTTTTTGTTTTGTTTTTTAGTTTTAAAACCAAACGATGCTTACCTATTGCTACGATGGGATATTTTATAGCCAAGTATTGAAAGCACAGCTATGCCAGATGAGGATGACGCTGCCTGAGTTATGAAAAAAAATAAACGTGTTACAATAAAAAAGAAAATGGCAGATGTGTACTAATTGAAATACAACCCCGGGCCCTATAAATTTCCCACTTCGGTATTTGCGATGGATATATGTGCGTCATACGTAAAACACAGTCGGTGCAAAGTCTGACTCAAATCTGCCACAATTTACTACGTAGATGCACTGCAGAGCAATACAGCCAACCAGCAGATCAAACAGAAATCAAAATATATAACGCTAATGTAGGCGTAATTCAGAGCAAGGAGTAGGTATTCTCCTATGGTATTTTCGAGCCAAAGTATACAGCAACTTACTATGCCAGATGGATTGACAATGAAGTATTAAACAACAATAAACGTAAAACCTAAAAAAAGGAAACTGGCAGACTGTGCTAATTCTTACTCAAAACCCCTAATAAATTTTCCCACTTGGTGTGGAGGGATATGTCGTATGTAACACTAAGAGCTAAACACAAACGGTTGCAAGTCCCCCTGCAAAATTCCTCACAATATGGTTGGTACTAGCTGCAAATTAAACAAAAAAAAAAAATCATAAACGTTATTTAGCCCTAAGACAGGGTGTTGGGTCTTTTAGAATCCACTACTGCTACACAGCAATAATTAGGAACACCCCTAACGCTTTCACCCGACCAGCAGAAGCTCACTCTCACTAGCGGCATGCGACAGAGAATGATAAAAGATACCGAGCAGCGAGGGGGCAGCGGCTAGTCTATCCAGGGGTCACCTGATCTGGCCAGCAAACACTGCTATCAAGTGTAAGGGTCCACAGTCATTGCTGGGTGGAGTGCCGAGTTCATGCGCTTGTGATTGGCTCTGTTTCTGGGCCGCCAAAAAAGCAAAAACGGCGGGAGTGTCCATTTTACGAGGGGGCGAAATACTCGTACCGAGCCACGAGGCAGTTCGAGTACGCTAATGCTCGATCGGCATCAAGATCGAACGAGTATGTTCGCTCATCTCTAGTCTTGATGCTTGGTGTGGGCTCTGTGGTAATATTCCGAATTTTTCTGTCTACGGTGGGCTCCAAGGTGAACTCTGCAGTATTGTGGTTATGACGGAGGAAGGCTCCCCGGCCTATCCCGCTAGACTTACACGTTTTCCGACAAAAAAAATATGAGTTAGAAAAACATCTGCTCGATTTTCATAAAGATTTAACAATTTTAAATAATGGTTCTGCAAGAGGTGTCCCAGTTAAGTAATCCTAAAAGACAAACCTTGTTATTATAATGATGTGTTTATGGCTTATAGGTAAACAATGTAATGCTTTATTTTGCTAAGGGGGGGCGCGGTGGTAGGTGTAATTCGCTTTCTGCAATTTACAACAACGATAGTGTCATATACAGATTTCCTACAAATACATAGAAAGTCACATATAGTTAATTTGTCAGGTCAGCTATATTTATGAATAATAAACCAGTAAGAACATAACATTAAACATCCAAAAAACATGTGGACAAAATGGACCATAACTACAAATCTCAAAAATCCTGTCCGGAATCCATAGATTTAGTAGATCCTGATAGAAGATTCTTATGGTAATTTTGCTGACCTGTGCACATTCATTGTAGTCTGTGCCACATAACCCCCTACGACCGGAGCAGGGATCCCTGCACAAGTTCCAGGTCCCTGGTGCTACACTGAGCCTTGATAAAACCACTTTCGGGAACCATTGCGCCAGTGTGTGTGTGTGGGGGGGGGGGTTAGAGGAGTACGCGGCTCTGCAGGGACTACTTGGGAACGTGGAGAAGCTTAATCATATTAGTATTAGAGAAATTAAAGCGAGATTTGCACTCTGTAAGGCTATATGCACACTGCCGTTGCCCGCATACCGTATCACATCGGGAACATGGCAGGCGCGTAGAGAGGAGTAGGAGGTGAGCGCTGCTCACCCCCAAACCCTCTCCACAGGACACATATGGCGCATGGCCGCGCGTAACACGTGAAAGCTAGGACTGTCCTATCTGTCCCAGCTACGGAGTGGATACGGGGCGGCCCCATAGCGCGATATATGGGGGCGTATGTCAGCCCATATATACGTCAGCCGTAAACGTACCCATAAATGTGTGTGCATGTAGGTAAGGTTAGATAAAACACAACAAATAGTGGAGAGGCTTATAAAAGGCTTGGGTTTAACCTTTCATTACATATCCAGGGGAGCTGCCCAACAGTCAGATTACCGGTGTGTAGACTGCACTTGCTAGTCCCAGATACTGGGGAGACAAGGAGGGGTTGACTGGAACGCGCTAAGCGGATGGTAAACCATCAGGAAAAGGTTCCACATCTTAATAAAGTATGGTTTAAATGTTCTTATTGAGAGCGTTTCGGGATGCAACCATCTCCTTTCTTCAATCAATGCGTGTGGCAAGAGTTGCTGAGAGAGTTGGACAATCAGAAAGATAACAGAGCCTACTCCATACCCATAAAATATAATAAAATAAGGATGATGCGAATACATCATCCAAAGCTTGAAGGTTCGGCGAGCATTAGCGTATCGAAAACTGCTCGATGCTCGGACGGTATTTGCCGCTCGAGAGAATTGCATCTCCCGCGTTTTGATTTTGGCGGCCAGAAAAAGAGCCAATCAACAGCCAGGAGACTCTGCACTCCACCCAGCATGACGTGGTACACTTATCACGTCGATAGCAGTCGTTGGCTGGGCCCTTGATCAGGTGCCCTGGAAATGACTAGCCCCTGCCCCGCTGCTCGCATCCCTTATTGTATGGACATGCCGACTAGGGAGAGCGATCGGGAAAGCGTTAGGGTGTCTTTGTTGTAATACAGCTTAATGGTAGGCAGGAGTGAAGTGATTCTACAAGAACCAACAGCCTTTTTAGGGCTAAAATAGCGTTAATTATTTTTGTTTGTTTGCTTGTGCAGCTAGTACCATATTGTGAGGAATTTGCTGGGAGACTTGCGACCGTTGTGTTTAGCTCTTAGTGACACACATATCCATCTCAAACACCTAAGTGGGACAATTTATTAGGGGTTTGATTTGAATTAGGCACAGTCTGCTCATTTATTTTTTTTTACGTTTATTTTTTTTTATAACTCAAAGTCATCAGGCACAGCACAAAATCCAGTTGTGTGCTGTCAGTGTAGGGTAGAAACTAGCCATAGCAATAGGATAGCATCGTTTTGTTTAAAAAAAAAAAAAATTTTACAGTTTACACTTTAATTTTGAAAATGTTTAACCCGAGGGCTAGGGGTAGAGGACGAGGGCGTGGACGTGGGCGTCCAACTACTGCAGGGGTCAGAGGCCGTGGTCCTGGGTGGGGTGAGACACCACCTGCTGATGAGGGAGCAGGGGAACGCCGCAGAGCTACACTCACTAGGTTCATGTCTCAAGTTACTGGGACTCGTGGTAGAGCACTGTTGAGGCCAGAACAGTGCGAAGAGGTGATGTCGTGGATTGCGGACAATGCTTCTAGCCATTTGTCCACCAGTCAGTCTTCCACGCAATCCACCCATGTCACCGAAATCAGCACTCTTCCAGCTCCTCCACCTCAGCCTCCTTCCCCCCAATCTGCCCCCTCCCAGGAAAATTTGCCATTTGAACTGGCATACTCTGAGGAAATGTTTTCTGGACCCTTCCCAGAGTCACAAACCACTTGTCCAGTTGCTGCTGAGCTATTTTCCGATGCCCAGGTTTTCCACCGGTCGCAGTCTGTGGGTAATGATGACATTATTGACGTAGTGGAAGAAGTGTGTAAAGAGGTGTCGGACGATGAGGAGACACGGTTGTCAGAAAGTGGTGAAGTTGTTGTCAGGGCAGGAAGTCCGTGGGGGGAGCAGACTGAGGGATCGGAGGATGATGAGGTGAGAGACCCAAGCTGGGTTGATAGGCCGGGTGAACACAGTGCTTCTGAGACGGAGGCGAGAACAGGTTGGAAGAGGCAGTGGTGGGGCCAGACGGAGAGGCAGGGCCAGAGCTGGTGCATCAGCGCCAAATGTTTCACGTAGTCAAGCTCCCATGGCGAGGGCTAGATTTTCAGAAGTCTGGAGGTTCTTTAAAGAAACACCGGATGACCGACGGACTGTGGTGTGCTACCTGTGCCAAACCAGGATCAGCAGGGGTTCCACCACTACTAGCTTAACTACCACCAGTATGCGCAGGCATATGAATGCTAAACACCCCACTCAATGGCACCAAGCCCGTTCACCTCCGGCCCGTGTCATCTCCTAGTCAGCCCCCTGCCCAGGACCCCGGCCCAAACACCTCCCGTGCGAAAACCCCATCTTCGCCTCCACGATCCTCCACAGCATCCACCAGTGTTCAGCTCTCCATACCCCAGACGCTGGAGCGCAAAAGGAAGTATAGTGCCACCCACACACACGCCCAAGCCCTCAACATCCACATCTCCAGACTACTTAGCCTGGAGATGCTGCCCTATAAGCTGGTAGAGACCGAGGCCTTTCGCAACCTCATGGCGGCGCCCGCCCCTCGGTATTCGGTCCCCAGCTGCCACTACTTTTCCCGATGTGCCGTCCCAGCCCTTCACCAGCACGTGTCACACAACATCATCCGTGCCTTGAGAACACAGTTTCTGACAAGGTCCACCTGACCACGGACACGTGGACCAGTGCTGCCGGGCAGGGCCACTATATATCGCTGACGGCACATTGGGTTAACTTGGTGGAGGCTGGGACCGAGTCTGACCCTGGGGCTGGTCATATACTGCCGACGCCGAGGATTGCGGGGCCTACCTCGGTCCAGGTCTCTCAGGCCTACTATGCCTCCTCCTACTCCCACCCCTCCTCCACCTCCTCCTCCGAATTACCATCCGTGGGCATGGCGCCATCAGTCGGTAGCTCTAGGCACAGCAGCAGTGCCGTCGCTAACTCAATGCGGATGCCTAGGAGATAAAAGGCACACCGCCACAAGAAGCTTCACAGGGCATCACGGCGCAGAATGATCTGATGGTGGCCACCGACTGAACTGAAGCCAGGCCATGGAATGTGTGGTGAAACGGGCAGTAAGTACGTGGCGGCTATGCAAACTCGGCAGGACTGGACATCGGGTGTGCAATACTCTGGCCTTGTGTAAATCTCTAGTTCAGCGGTTTCCTCAAGAGACGATAAACCCCAAAAAGTCTGGTCTGATTTGCCTCAAAAGCGTGGCGCATCTGTGTGCATTTCCAGAGGAAGTCCAGCACGGGAAATGCTGCGGTACTACAGGGCCAGCGCAGGCGCCTCCAAATGCCCGCTAAACATGTTGTGCGAACGTGCCCATGAGGTGGAATTCAAAAGAAACTCATGTTATCCAGAGTTACCAGCAGCACAGCAGGGAATTTGTAGGACTTCTCAGATTCAACTTCCACAGGAAATGGTACGATCAGGCTCACGTCAGCTTCCTCAAGTCTGACAATGAGGATCGTTTAAGTCGGGAACAGGAGACATTGGTCTGAAATTCTGTCGAAGATTGTGAGTAACTTTGATGGTCAACACCGATGGTCACGCTGGCGCTGACTGCCGCCATCACTAGCCTCTACCATCCCCGCTGCTTGGCAGCTGTTGAAAAACTCTCTGGACGCACAGCATGAAGTTAGGTCAGAAGACAGACATTTGCACTCGCTCATTAGTGAGATGGGGGAAGAAGAAAGATTCCCGTTGTTGATAGCCATCCTCCAAGCACACCTCAGGTCTGTTTCTCGCGCATATCGGAGTGGGAAAGGTGGAGGAGGAAGGAAGAGGAGAGAATGTTGGCGAGACAAACGAGCGGGGCGCAATGTTCAGTCATTCACTGCTTTAGCTGTATTGGGCAGAACGAAGAGAGATGGAGTGGAGGAGGAGGGAATGGGAGATAATCGATCGAAAGAGGTCAGGCCAGTGAGGCGGAGTGCCAATGTTGAAATTGTTGGTCGGAATTCGTGGACGGGAAACTATCAGGTGCATGCATTGTCATGCTAGGTCATGCCTTGCGCACCGTGACCCTGGTTCAATATTTTCGTCATCCTGAAAGAGAATATTCCGACAGACTACGCGTTACTGCGTTTCACTCTCCTGGCCAGCCGGTACAAGCAAAATCTTCCACTTGCATCCCTGGAGTAGGAAAGAAGTGTGAGACTGCCCATGAATACCAGCAGGCCCTGGTGGCAACTAAAAGAGATCGAAAAACAGTATTTCCCTTTTGACAAGCGGCTAGCGGCAGAGGTGCGTAGTTCTGCGGGGACAAGAGTAGTAGCGAGGGAGAGGAGAGTAGCGAGCAGGCAGCTTGTCCAGCACTGGCACAGGGTGCGTTTACAAGGCTTTTTGCCCAGCTTTATGTCACCCCAAGAAAGCACAACTGTCACCTGTCACCGGGTGTATTGGCAGAGGAGAGTGGGCTGATCTTTACAGAAAGTGGGAGGGAGTACGTAGTCTAGACCAATACCATCGTCCTTCCTAAATGACTACACATCAGCTCCATTAAAACATGGGTTTCAAATTGGACATGGGGCACGAAAATTGGCCCGTCGCTGTACTTATAGAGGTTCTTGCCTCGGCCCTGTCACCGCCCAGCACAGGCGTGTTTTCCTGAGTTGGCCCTCCTGTTTTTTCCCCCTATCCCCCTGTTGACAGCCGCCTCCTCTCTGCAGTTCTGAGGTACCAAGCGGCATCATCACCTAGATAGCGTCTCTCCAAAGCCCAGCCGCCGTTGAACTGACAGCCCTGACAGGCTGACGCTTATCAAGATGAATAAACTATAAAATAGAAATAAAGACCGGCACTACCCCCTCTTGTATCAAACCATTAGGATGGTATATGCAAGGGGCAACAGTAATGTGTATTGGTACCTCTGGGGTGCAGCAGCGGAGCGCGAGATACGGGTCACGATATTAAGCAGTTGCAAGAGAACGGTGCGGCAATCTCCAGTGTGGTACATCAATGCTTTCTTTATTCGGTGTTTGCTATGCTTGAGGAAGGCGCTTTTTAATTGTAGGAACGTGCGAAAGGCCCGGTGCATGTTGCCAGCATGTCGACGGCGTCCATGTAACCTGCACTGCATCCGATTAAGGAACAGCATTGTGTACCACATGGAGGAAGTAGCCCGACCATGCGCCTTCCGTTATAGGCAACATGCTTCTCAAGCTGAAATAAAAAAAGGCCCACGAATGATTTTCTCGGATTTCCATTCTTCAAAAAAGGCCTCTGAAAGAAAGGGCTGCTATCCACTTGAAAATATATGTGTAGCAATCCTCTCCTCATTGTCTCCTTCTCTCCTCTTGTACACAAAGCAGAGCCAGGGAAATGGCTATTTATGCCAGGGCAATGGCTCTAGCTATGTACTCTATGTATTTAATTTTTCTGGAGGACACTCGAGCTGCGTACAGCTCTGGTTTGAAATGAGGAACTGTTTTTGGAGTGCACACTATAAGGCAACAGATAAACGGCACCCCGCCACGAGCCGCTAGGACAGGGCCATCACGGGCGCACAACTGTGATCTGTGGGCTGGACAATCCGGCTTGTGGAAGCCTGAGAGCCAGGCATGGTTGGTGTTTGTGACAACGGTCCGTATAAGCTGGCGGAGGTGTGGCTGGCAGGCCTCTGCAACCTCGCATGGGGCCTACCTAGGACGGACTTCAGACTCGAACAAACATGGTGCATTATCATGGCAACTGCCCCTAAACAATCTGTGTGGTGTGTTTTTAAATCTCATAGTTCAGCGGTTGGTTCATCAAAGATTTTAGCATGTCAGATAGACACCCCTACATCTGTTGCGATTGCTCACGACAGGTGTAGCCGCATCTTGTGTGAAAGTGTCTAGGGAGTTCCAGCGAAAGGGGATGATGAGAATAGAAGTGGAGAAAGCACGCAGCGAAGAGAATCGAGGTAAAATGAAAGATCAGGTAGTCTGAAACCGTTAAGATAGTTAGTTTGTGGCGAGCTGTTGACCATGAGGTGGAATTTCAACTAAATTTCCCTTTTAACAATGTGTTATCCAGTGCTAGTTTACCAGTCTCCAGCTACCGTTATTTGGATTGCTGGCACCAGGAGTTTTAGCTTGGGATTTGTTTTTATTTATGATCTGGCACAGACACTAGTCGTCTGGGCAAAACTTCCACAGGAAATGGTTGAGTCGATCATGGCTCACGTCAGCTTCCTCAAGGGCTGACAATGAGTGGAGTTTCGTTTTTTAATAAAGAACCTCGTGGACCAGAGAGATCTGTGGTCTGAGATATCTGTCAGAATGCAGTGAGTAAACTTTGATGAGTAACACGATGGTGCATGCTGGCCCGATGCCGCCATCTAAGCACTCAACGCATCCCGCTGCTTGGCGGCTAGTTGAAAAACTCTTGAGGACACAAGCGATGAAGAGCGATCAGAAGAAAGACTTTGGCACTCGCTCACTTAGATGGATGGGGGGAAGAAAGATCCATTGACTGATAGCCACTGCAAGCACCCTCAGGTTGTTTTCTCAGCGCATATCGGAGGCTGGAGGAGGGAGGAGGAAGAGAGGAGAAAGTTGGCGATGACCAGAGCGGGCGCATCATGTTCAGTCATTCACTGTTTAGCTGGTATGGGCAGAAGAAGAGGAAGAGGAGAGGAGGAGGAGGGATTTGGCGAGAAATGTAACGAAGAGTTCAGGCCAGTGAGGCGGAGGCCAATCTGCAGAAGACTTCGGTCGGATGGATAGGCGGAACACTATCGGGCAGTCATTTCCATGCTAGGCTGCCGATCATTCGCACCGTGACCTTGCGTTTTGCAAAAAATTTTCTCCATTCCGAAGCACGAACGACGACTTACGCGGTCACCCCGTTTCACTCTCCTGGACCACGCCAGGTACAAGCAAAATCTTTCCACTGACATCCCTGGAGAGGAAAGAAGTGTGAGATGCCCATGAATACCAGCAGAGCCCTGGTGGCACACTAAAAGCAACTCCGAAAAACAGCTTAGATTTCCCTTGGTGTGGACATACGCTAGTCACGGCTGCGGCGATTCATCATCCTCCAGTGCGTATATCTGCGGTGCACCCAAGTAGCTTATCGAGAGTGCGTGAGAGATCATCCCCCCGAGAGTATACGGAGGCACTTTGACCAGCGGGAGATACGGCGCTAGGAACAGGCAAAGTATCTAGTCCACCAAGCACCTGGCAATGGGTACGCTTTAAAAGGCTTTTGCTGTCAGCTTTTGTCACCCCAGCAAGACATGCTGACTCAAACTCAGTCTACTAAGTCTGTCTGTCTAACCATCGTATCTTGGGCTCCCAGAGTAACACGTACTGCTGGTTACTGAGACTTTAACCAGGAACAGATTGTGCTGATTCACGGGAAGTCTAGTACGAGCAGGACATACATGTCCTAAATGGATACACACAAGAATCCCCTTAACATGTCACTACTGCATGCGTTTCAAAAGCTGCACTAGTCATGGTGCGGCACAGAGAACTGGCCGCTTTGTACCCTTAGAGGTCTGCCTCTCTGCCTCCGCCGCTAGGCGACCCGTGAAATAAGCGTCGTTCGTCCGGGGAGTGGGGGTTTTCAGTCGCAGTAAGGAAAGATCTCAGCAGCAACGGACAAGTGGGGTGTGTTTGGGATTATTAGACAACTGGATACGAACGTAGCAATGTTTTCTGTTTGTTCGGAGCTGACTCACGCCCTGAAGGAGCAGTGAACCCCCAGCTTAAGTCTCGCTCAAGATAACTTATAAAAAAGGAGACAATAAACGCACCGGCACATACCCCCTTTGTATCAAAACCCAGTAGGATTGGTATATATGCAAAGGGGGGCAACAGTAATGTGTATTGGTACTCTGAGGGTTGTCCAGATTCAAGCGCTTGCGATGAGCGTTAGATCCGGGTCACTATATAAGCAGTTGCAGAGAAGAAGGTGCGGCACTCTCCAGTGTGGTACATCAATGCTTTCTTTATTCGGTGCTAGGCTTGAGAAAGCGCTTTGTAGCGCGAAAAGGCCCGTTGCCTTGCCGCATGTCGGCGTCCTGTACCTGCACCTGCACCGAATAAAGAAAGCATTGATGTACCACACTGGAGAGTGCCGCACCTTCTTCTCTGCAACTGCTTATCAAGATGAATAAAGCCTTGATTTCTCAGGATTTCCATTCTCCACCAGGTGAAAGAAGCTCAACTTGAATAATGTATGCACTCCTCCTCCTCATTGTCCTCCTTCTCCTCCTCTTTGTACACTAAAGCAGAGGAAACTGGCTATTTTATGCCAGGGCCAACTGGCTCTAGCTATAGTACTCTATGTATTTAATTTTTCTGGAGGACCACCTACCTGCTCCTCTGGTTTGAAAACCTTTTTGGACTGCCACATACAGGCACTCAATCTATTTAATTTTTTTGGAGGACCACCTACCTGCTCCTCTAGTTTGAAAACTTTTTTGGACTGCCACATACAGGCACTATCCAAATTAAATAGTCTCCATAGCAGCCTCCACACGTCGTCTTTTTAGCTGCCTCCACACATTGTCCATATAGCGGCCTCCATACATAGTCCCCTTAGCAAACAAGCTGTGTCAGGCAGAATTTTGGGTTGTTTTCATGGCTTCCACATCAAACTAGTTAACTTTGTTGCCACCCTGCTGTGTTATCCACAAAATATACTGGCAAACTTTTATCATTTACCGATATTATTTCAGTGCTTCTTGCGCATCTGTTTACATTCCCCTCACCCGCCATAACCCAAACTTATAAGAACACTACTATACTTGATCTTATACAAAAGGTTCTTAGAAGTGCTGTTTGGGGAGTAGCCGAGAGACAGGGGCTTGGATAGGCGAAAGCTCGCCTGGCAGTGGACCGCCAGCTCCATCGAAAGATCCAACTAACATAGTTTTAACTGCAGCACCTTTAATCTACTACTACTTTACTGCCCCCATACATCGTCCCCTTATCAAACGAGCTGTGTCAGGCAGAATTTTCAGGTGTTTCACCAGATACATAGTGGAACTCGGCCCATCTGTCACTGCCATGCTGGAGACCTGAAGTTTCAATCATAGCAGCGCAATATGGATGCCCCATACTGTCGCTCTTAATCATGGAACCATTTTTGAAAAAACAATTAAAAATAGAACCACTATGCTATTCCATTATTCCTAGATGAAATATTCAAACGACCCCGCCTGCTTTGAAAATGATAATTTTTTCAAAGTAAACGCTTCTGGCCCCCAGGCCCATTTTGGGTGGGGAGGAGCCGAGAGTCAGGGGCTTGGACAGGCGAAAGCTCGCCTGGCTGTGGACTGCCCGCTCCATCCCAAGATTAGGCAGCCTCAGAGGCATCCATGCATATTGCCCCTGCTGTTTCCTATCCATTTTGCCTCCACGATCCTCCACAGTGTCCACCAATGTCTCCATGCGCAATTTTCAACTCTCTATACCCCAGACGCTGGAGCATGAGAGGATATGCAGCACATCATCCCCTTATCAAACGAGCTGTGTCAGGCATAATTTTCAGGTGTTTCACCAGATATATAGTGGAACTCGGCCCATCTGTCGCCGCCATGCTGGAGACCCGAAGTTGCAATCATAGAAGCGAAATATGAATGCCCCATACTGTCGCTCTTAATCATGGAAATCGTCTCTGTGGCTGCCTCCTCATGTCGTCCCCTTATCAAACGAGCTGTGTCAGGCTCATTTTTCGGGTGTTTCACCAGATACGTTATGGAACTTGGTCACTATGTCGCCACCATGCTGTGTTATCGACTAAATATACCGTCAACCTTTTGTTCACAGAGGAAATCATTTCAGCGCTTCTTGCTCACCTCCTTTGGTTCCTCTCTGCCACCCATTGGTTTGAAGCCTGAGTCCATTTAGGGTATGTCGCCATGCCACTCTGTAGCCTGCCGCTGCCTCTGCATGCAGTCCCCTATAGTGTCAGGGTCAATTATTGGATGTTTTAGATGCTATCTAGCCTCATTCTGTCACTCTGTCATGGCCATGCTGTTGCCCATAATTTTGGCATAATGGTGCGATTAAGCAGCCTCAGAGGCATCCATGCATGCTGCCCCTGCTGTTTCCTTCTCCATCAGGTGAAGGAAGCTCAACCTGAATAATTTATGCACTCCTCCTCCTCATTTTCCTCCTTCTCCTCCTCTTTGTACACTAAAGCAGAGGAGGCTATTTTTTGCCAGGGCCAACTGGCTCTAGCTATAGTACTCTATATATTTTATTTTTCTGGAGGGCCACCTACCCGGTCCTCTGTTTTAAACAATTTTTGTGAGTGCCACATACAGGCACTCAATCTATTTAATTTTTCTGGAGGACCACCTACCTGCTCCTCTGGTTTGAAAACTTTTTTGGACTGCCACATACAGGCACTCAATCTATTTAATTTTTCTAGAGGACCACCTACCTGCTCCTCTGGTTTGAAAACTTTTTTGGACTGCCACATACAGGCACTATCCAAATTAAATTGTCTCCATAGCAGCCTCCACACGTCGTCTTTTTAGCTGCCTCCACACGTTGTCTCCATTGCTACCTCCACACGTCATCTCCATAGCTGCATCCAAAAGTCGACCATATAGCTGCCTCCATACATCGTCCCCTTATAAACATCTGTTTACATTCCCCTCACCCACCATAACCCAAACTTATAAGAACGCTACTACACTTGATCTTATACAAAAGGTTCTTAGAAGTGCTGTTTGGGGAGTAGCTGAGAGACAGGGGCTTGAATAGGCGAAAGCTCGCCTGGCAGCGGAGCGCCAGCTCCATCCCAAGATCCAACTAACATAGTTTTAACTGCAGCACCTTTAATCTACTACTACTTCACTGCCTCCATACATCGTCCCCTTATCAAACGAGCTGTGTCAGGCAGAATTTTGGGTTGTTTTCATGGCTTCCACATCAAACTTGTTAACTTTGTCGCCACCCTGCTGTGTTATCCACAAAATATACTGGCCAACTTTTATCATTTACCGATATTATTTCAGCGCTTCTTGCGCATCTGTTTACATTCCCCTCACCCGCCATAACCCAACCTTATAAGAATGCTACTACACTTGATCTTATACAAAAGGTTCTTAGAAGTGCTGTTTGGGGAGTAGCCGAGAGCGCCAGCTCCATCCCAAGATCCAACTAACATAGTTTTAACTGCAGCACCTTTAATCTACTACTACTTCACTGCCTCCATACATCGGCACCTTATCAAACGAGCTGTGTCAGGCAGAATTTTCAGGTGTTTCACCAGATACATAGTGGAACTCGGCCCATCTGTCGCCGCCATGCTGGAGACCTGAAGTTGCAATCATAGCAGCGCTATATGGATGCCCCATACTGTCGCTCTTAATCATGGAAGTCGTCTCCATGGCTGCCTTCACATGTTGTCCCCTTATCAAACGAGCTGTGTCAGGCTCATTTTTCTCGAGCATCGGGAAAAGTTCGTCTCGAATAACGAGCACCCGAGCATTTTAGTGCTCGCTCATCTCTATTCGAAACATGTATAGAGGTAGTTATAAATAGAATCCACAATAAGATATCGGATGTATTGAACTAATTTAAAAAAGTATATATGTATAGATTACATGCGCAGCTCCCCGCAGCTGCTCCAGTGGCTTCGCAGCTCCCCGCAGCTGCTCCAGTGGCTCCGCAGCTTGCCAATGCTGCTCCAGAGACTCTCCAGCCTCCGCAGCTTCCCGTGGCTGCTCCAGTGTCTCCGCAGCTTGCCACGGCTGCTCCAGTGGCGCCCCAGACTCCTCAGCTTGCCACGGCTGCTCCAGTGGCGCCCCAAACTCTGCAGCTTGCCACGGCTGCTCCAGTGGTGCCCCAGACACTGCAGCTTGCCACGGCTGCTCCAGTGGCGCCCCAGACTCCGCAGCTTGCCACGGCTGCTCCAGTGGCGCCCCAGACTCCGCAGCTTGCCACGGCTGCTCTGGCCACCCCTGAGGCTGCTCCGGTGTGCATAGAGCCGACCCAGCCTGCTTCCCAATTCTTCCCAGTGCCTTCTCTCCTGCGCTAAGGTGTCTCACCACCAAGAAGAATTGGAGGAGACGAAGAAAGAAGGACAGCGTGCTGAAGAAGAGGGGCCCTAAGGGGGAGGGTACTGTTCAAACCCCGCATCCTCGTACGGATTGTGGGTGTACCCGTGCCCTTGCTGGCCGTGCGGTCTCCCCCGCTCCACCGCTCCACACATACCTCCCAACATTTGGAAAAGGAAAGAGGGAAAAAGGCGGCACGCGTAGCGTGCCGCGGCGAACCCTAGCCACATGCACACCCCCCCCCAAATGCACTCCTGGCGCACGCCCCAAATTTTAGCACATATTAAAGGAATTGACAGATGAGGGAGGTGGGAGAAGTGGGGAGGGGTGAGAAGGTGGCGATAAACGGAGATAAGAGGGGATAAAGATGAAAATGAAGTGGGGAGGTAGTGCGGGAGAGAGAGGAAAAAAGCTCCAAGTTGGGATAGGGAAGATAGAGGACATAAAGGGCACCTAGGCTATAATGGACATGTAGGTTTGAAATTGGAACGGAGGAGTGGTCAAGATCGGTTGGGGGTGGGAGATAGTCGGGGGCTGAGCGATGAAGCGGGGGGTTAGGGGAAAAGGACGTGGTGTTCGAGTATGGGAGGGGCTGAGTTGAGGAAAAATGGATTCAAGAATGGGGGGGAATATAAAAATCATAATTTAAAAAAAAAAATTTATCCCATTGGGATTGAACCAGAACCTGCAGTGTCATGTACAATAATAACACAGCGCCTCACCCACTGAGCTATAACCTCTGTGATTAACAAGTAGAGAATTTTGGTAACTAAGAACTATATACTGCCTTGGTAATTAGGGAGGGATCTTCTCAGATTATTGTAATTATTGAGACTATTATTATTATTATTATTATATTATTATTATTATTATGAGATGATTATTATTATTTTTACATTATTAATAATCATCTCCATAATAATAAAATTATAATAATAATATAATAATAGTCTCAATAATTACAATAATAATCTCTGAGAAGATCCCTCTCTATATATCAGTGCATTAGTCTGTGTCACAGTGTAAATGGCAGATAACATGTCTTACTTACCAGAAATCCTCAGCTCTCTATCACTGGGCTTATAGCTCATTAGTTAGGTCTCCTGTCTATGGTGCAGAGGGTCCCAGGTTCGAATCTCAGCCTGCCAAAACTTATATTTAATTTAATTATAAAAGAGCTTGTGTCTGGGAGACCTGGAGACCATATATGGACAGATATATTCTGAGCTGATGACGTGGTCCCTGGTCTCTCCACTAAGCCGACACTTCCTGAAAGGATTCCCTGCCCGATGTCTGCTCTGGGGAACCCTAGGAGATGCAGTGACCATATATGGACAGATCTGAAGCTGTGACGTGTCTCCTGCTCTGCGCTAAGCCCGACACTTCTCTGAAAAGGATTCCCTCCCGTGTCTGTAGAAGCCATTCTGTACTGTAGTTCTGGCTTTCAAAGTTATTTACTATGCGCCACAGCAGCGGGACCAGCGGGACCTGGGGGGAGAATCCGTGACAATATCATAGCTGCCCGTGACGCGGGGCAGAGGTACGAAAAACGGGAAAGTCCCGTCAAAATCGGGACGGTTGGGAGCTATGCTCACATACCTCTCCAGGCTCCGGCCTGCACTCTTGCTCCCAGCGTGTAGGCCGCATGCTGCTTCCATGCAGTCGTGTGCTCCGCCACTAGAGGGAGCGCGCACGGACTTCTCCCAGCCTTAAAGGGCCAGCGTCCTCCTTATGCTCTGGCATTCCAGGCTCGGCTATATGCCTGGCGACTCCCAGCATCCCTGCCGGATCGTTCAGTTCACTCTTCTGAGGAGAAACTTCTTGAGCGTTTCCAGACGCCTCTGAGTTCGCCGTTTCCGCGTTTTCTGTGTTCCGTGTTGTTCCCCCTGTTCTGTGGCATCCTGTGGCGGTCCTGGTCTTCCTGTGGCGGTCCTGCCTGCTTCCCGTGGTTCTGCTCCTGCCTTCCCGTGGTTCGGCCTGCCTTCCCGTGTCCTGCCTGCTTCCTGGTCCTTGCCTGCCTTCCCGTGGCCTGCCTGCTCCTGGGGTCCTGCCTGCCTGCCTGCCTTCCTGTGGTCCTCCTGCCTGCCTTCCTGTGGTCCTGCCTGCCTTCCCGTGGTCCTGCCTGCCTGCCTTCCCTGTGGTCCTGCCTGCCTTCCCTGTGGTCCTTCTTCCTGCCTGCCTTCCCTTGGTCTGCCTGCCTGCCTTCCCGTGGTCCTGCCTGCCTTCCCTGTGGTCGCTGCCTGCCTGCCTTCCCTTGGGTCCTGCCTGCTGCCTTCCCGTGGTCCTTGCTGCCTGCCTTCCCGTGTGGTCGCTGCCTGCCTGCCTTCCGCGTGTGGTCCTGCCTGCCTGCCTTCCCGTGTGGTCCTGCCTGCCTGCCATCCACCCGGTGGTCTGCCTCCTGCCTTCCGTGTGGTCCTGCTGCCTGCCTTCCCGTGTGGTCCTGCCTGTCCTGCCTCTGCTCGTGTGTCCTGCCCTGCCTTCCCGTGTGGTCCTGCCTGCCTGCTTCCGTGTTCCTGCTGCCTGCCTTCCCGTCCTGCTGCTGCCTTCCGCTGGTCCCTGGTCTTCCTGCTGCTCTTTCCCATGGTCCCGGTCCCTACCTTGGCTGCCACCGTGGGCCTAGTCGCACCCGCGGACGACCTGGTGACCTCCCGCCGCAGCAAGACCATCCCGCTTTGCGGCGGGCTCTGGCGAAGACCGGAGTTCACTTAGACTCTCGCTCCCGTGTGGCGGCTAAGGTTGTTATCTCCTCCGCGGTGGTCCAGGAGTCCACTCACTTAGTCCTAAGGGCTCTTCCCCATAACTGTGACAACTCACAAGCAATAAACACATAAGCAAGGTCAGAGGCCTGGGTCCAAATAGAGATCGCTAATATGGAACAAATCTGAGTTACAAAGGATAGTCATAAAAAATAAAAGCCAAATCGGACCAGAATATAGAATAGCAAACAATAGTGTGTACAGATAAAAGAATTGGCAAAAATCCTTTTAAACAGCGAGGGACAAGGCAAACAAAAGACATTCATTTTTTAAGCCAGTGTCCTGCTCCAGTGCAGGTGTTAGGGCTCTGGCAGTTGTGTAAGTTTACCTCCCCTGCCTTTCCAGAACCATACTGCAGAGAGTCCACACTAGAACACTGTTCAGACTGCCGAAAAAACAAGCAAGTCATAGGGAATCGTAGGCTAATCAGCAGCTTATCAAATTCAGGTAATATTTATATTTACAGGTATCTATATTTTGGTATATTATTTGCTGATCATTTTCATTTGTGCAGATATTTTTTGAAGTACCGTTTTTTATTGCATTCAGACAAATTTTCTAGTAGCAATTCTTTCTTTTTATTTTTACTGAGGGGAGGGTAACATTTCATGGTTCTCCTTAAGCAGCTGAAAGACTAGAATTGGACCTGATTCCAACGTATTTTGGCTACAAAATGCAATAATACCTTGAATCATCCCTGGGGAACACAACATATATTGTGCACTTTCATGGGGCGTTTAGTGTGATTTCCTGTTGTGACTCTGGTTCCGTTCCTGACCTTTGCTGCCATCCCTGACCTTCTGTTTTGTTCCTGACGCCAATCCCGTGCTGTCTGTCCTGACCTCCAGCCTATTTACGACTCCTTCGCCCTCGCGCCATCACGATTCTGTACCTTGCCTGGCCATCACCGCAAGCAAAGTCATACCTGTGGAGCGACCTGGTGGTACCCCTAATGTAGATGTGTTGTAGTATTAATGACCTATGCATAGTGTCAGGATAGTGGAACCACTATACCACTGTGAGCGATGACATAAGCAGACACCTGGGATCAGAGTCACTGATAGATCCAGACGCAGTGACTGCGGTAATCTTCTATATTTGTTATCCATGGTCTCCTTCCTTTTAAACTAAACTGTTTAAATGATGCTAATGAGCCTGAGGGGCTCTGGTGGGTGCTTTGTGTCATAGGCTGTTACAATACACTGAACAGCATTATTTTAAAAGTGGATTTTAGAAGGAAGGAGACTAGAGATGAGCGAGCACTAAAATGCTCGGGTGCTCGTTATTCGAGACGAACTTTTCCCGATGCTCGTGTGCTCGTCTCGAATAACGAGCCCCATTGAAGTCAATGGGAGACTCGAGCATTTTTCAAGGGGACCAAGGGTCTGCACAGGGAAGCTTGGCCAAACACCTGGAAACCTCAGAAATGATGGAAACACCACGGAAATGGACAGGAAACAGCAGGGGTTGCATGCATGGATGCCTCTGAGCTGCTTAATAGCACCATTATGCCAAAATTATGGGCAACAGCATGGCCATGACAGAGTGACGCGAATGAGGCTAGATAGCATCTAAAACATCCAATAATTGACCCTGACACTATAGGGGACGGCATGTTCAGAAGGCATCGTCGGCATCACCCCCCCCCCCCCCTCGCATTTATGTTAAGCCTGTCAGCCCTGTAGAACAGCCTGACATCTCTGCCCCCCCCCCTAGTATATTGCCTGCAGCCCCTGTCCCCAATATAATGCCTGTAGGAAAAAAACAAAAAGTGTACTCACCCTCTGATGCCCCCCTAATCCCCCCCTCCCCGGTAGGTCCCCTTCTATCCATCGCGGTCGCGACATTGGCTTCGTCTCCCCAGGCACCATGACGTCAGCTGCACACTGACATCATAGTGTGTGCCTGTACCGGTGCACATATTAGACTGTCAGCATGTGGCTGACGTCACGTTGCCTACAATGGACCACGCCGGGACACGGAGCCGATGCTGGGGCCACGTCGGAGTACACTTTTTGTTTGTTTTTTCTTGACTCCAGTATAAGCAGAGTTAGGGTTTTTCAGAGCATTTTTTGTGCTGAAAAACTCGGCTTATACTTGAGTATATACGGTAATATACAACACATTCAAAGACAATGGGGCTTATTTACTAAGGGTCTGAGGATCGCATTTCCGTTGGATTTCCCGGAGTTTTCGCGGATTGCATGGCTGTGACAGGTATTTAGAAGGGTATTGTGTCGCACGTGATTGGATTGTGGCGCGGCTGCGCTGGCTTTCATGAGACAGAAATCAGGGGTGAATGATCCGGACCTGAGCGGGGAAACGACACATGCAGGCTATCGGGCGCACAATCTTGAATCGTGGCAGAGTGCATTATCATCGGACAACGCACTTTCTGTGAACTCCTCTGACAGGAGTAAATGTGCCCCAGTATCCTATAGGCATTAGGCGTTAACCCATAACTGTTGTTGAATACAGCTGTCTGCATTTACACTACCATAGGGGGCCGTAAACTTAAAGCAATACATACTTCCCGATAGGTGCCACACACGTACGGCACTGTTCCCCTATGTACATGGGAAAAAGGGCATGTCCGATCTTTCCCTGTGATATGGGCCATGCACTGTGGATCGCAATGGAGAGGGGAGGGGTCCCCCTCCTCCTCTCCATGGTGCCGGACGTATTCCTGCCCGGCCATAGCCGTCTGGTATCGGTCAGAATTAATGTAGCTTTAGACTACATTCATTGGAACATGACGTTGTCAGGTGGTCTTCCAAGCATGGAGGGCATGCTATTTTTGGTACCCACCTAAATTGATGACATTATTTATGATTAAGCACCATTTGTGTAAGACACCAGTGGGACCTGATGCCTCACATATCTAAAATTGCACTGCCACTGGGGTACCACACAATACAAATACAATACAATATAAAAATAAACATATTCTAAGCCAACATATACTAACATTAGCATATTCATATACCTTATATAAAATGTCCAGCAGCAGCCTTCACTCAATAAAATGTCCAGCAGCAGCCTTCACCCAATAAAATGTCCAGCAGCAACTTCCACTCAAAAAAATGTCCAGCAGCAGCCTCCCCTTAATAATAACATGTCTAGTAGCAGCCACCGCACAAATATGTTGTCCATTAGCAGTCACGGGGTCCCTCATCATATAATTTTTCCCCGCGTCTCCTTTCGCGTGCGCTCAAACCTACCGAAGCGTCCGTAATCTCCCATGATGTCCGAGGCAGAATAATACAAGACAACCAACATTGTATCTATGCCACTTCTACAAGAGTTATCACAACAAGATATACGCTATGGTCTACCTTTATTTCCATATTTCCGGTGGGTCCACAGATCCCTTGTCACCTACGATAAACGAAAAGAAGGGTCATTTGATACAGGAATATTGTACAAGTTCACAACTTATTGCTTGTAAATTGAGGTGATATTTTTTTTTCACATATCAATAAACCAGGAGATGGACTACCCGTTCTTTTTGAACTAGAAGCGCACTAAAAAATCCTTGATTTCTCTCAGAAAATCAATGGTGCTCCTTATAGTCCCCAGTGCACCTTATATATATCTGTACTTACAGACACACTGCTGCCTTGAACTGTGCACCTTTTCTTCCACCTGCTTGTTCATTATCATCCGTAATACTGCAGTGGTGCGCCTTTCTATATGACCGTAGACTTTTCAGCAGGCATTTTTTTTGACGGCGCGCCTTATAATTTGGTGTCTATAGTCAAAAAAATACTTCTTATTTTTCCTTTTTTACTATTATTTTTTTTTTTTTTTTCCTTTCTGTGATTAGTAATTATATCTTCTAAAAATACTAATAATTCACCACATGTTGTTTATTGGACAGCCAAAATAAAAGAAATGATGATTATAGTGAAGTATATTGTATAGTGGCAAGTTCTCCAAAAAGAACCAACTCTCTGAGTAACCTCCTCCATTTATCCTATACGAAGCTGACCACCCGCCTTTAAAAAGACCACTTTTCTGTTCGAATTGGGCAGTTTTTTTATCTTTCTATCTTACCTTTAGGTCCTGTGAATCCAGCTTCTCCCTCTGGAAACCTTGCTGACCATGGGTACCTTACGAAAAGAAAACAAAATGTTAAAGTTGGTTATTGAACGATCTATTGTTATGGTACAAAGAGCGGCTCGTGGCACCCCAAGAACATCCATATGTTGAGTTGATCACATTGACCCTTGTCAGTGTCATGCTGGCTCCTTCTTATGTTAATCTGGTTAGTATGCCGCTGAAAGGTTCCAGAAAACAGCAGTTTTTATGTATACTCTATATTAAAGAGTTGTCCAGTGTTATTTTTTTTTATCTAAGTTAATAAATATCTTTATAGTAATGTAACCTCTAATAGTCACCTTAGGGAGGGGGATATCAGATGTAATGTATAATAACGTTTTTCCAATGGTGTGCAACAGCTCCCTCTGGTGGTGACATTGCAACATTTTGGGTTCCCCCTGGATAAACCCATTCGTTAGACACTGAGGTCCCAGACCCTAACACACATGTTTCCTTAAGGGGGAGCTTAGAGTTTGGGACCTCAGTGCCTAAATGATGTCTATCCAGGCCGCATGCCCAAATAATTTTCCTGTGGATTTGCAATTAATTTTTCTTGCAATCAATGTACATTTCTTGTATATAATAATCCAAGAACTACTTAGTTCAGCATATTTGAGTGTCGAGTCAATTGGTGTGAATTTACAGGTAGTTTTTCCTACTTGGGCACAGCTTAGAACTAGTATGGAGGGACCTGTACCCGACAGAACGCCCTCTAGTGGGTGAATTCCCATAATCAAAATTTGTCCTTCCCTTATAAAGGGGATTAGAGTTTCGGTCTCAGGTAACAAAGATGGTTTTCATACCCTGGAAGTCCCTGATGACCTGAAGACCTTGGCACCTCAAATGACACAATTTATCTAACTTATGGGCAGACATTGTCATAAAGACGCAAAAGTAATGTTTACATCGACATCTCAGAAGTTTTCTACCTTCCCTACAATATTATTATGATATATACATAAGAGGAGAATGTATCAGAAGTCTCTTAGAGCAAACTGTTTCGAGATGTCAAGGCAACGAATCGAGCTCACTTTCATTTCCTTCCCCACAGCTGTTTATCATTTTAACTGAACTCTGATTGGCTGCCAAGCTTCCCCCCGGTACTATTACGACATATCTTTATACCTTTAAGTCCCCATTTGTCCTGGGAATAACCGCCGATCCTGGCCGACCTGGTCACCTGGCGTACCTGTGCCAACAAATACATGACGTGTGAATAAATGCTGAGGCTACATTCATACAAGTACCATAAAGGCGCTACATGCAAATACATTGTAAATGCTCAAGGGGCGTAACTGGAGAGGATGGGGCCATAGCAGCATACTTTCCTGAAGGGGGACCCTTAAAAATGTACATGTTACAGTCCTATCTTTAACACACTTTATAGACATATATACTAAACATAACAGAGATGATATTATAAACCTCGTCTCCCTTTCTCCCCAACTCCCAGGGGGTCCGTGTTCACACCACAGGCCCTCTGTACCGTCTCTTCACATCTCCTGTCCAGGTGGACCCTCGTACCATTAGCACCTATAACAGGCCATGGTTTTATGGGCACAGTTTCCATCATACCCTAGCGTACGGATATACCAACCACATCTGGTTACCCGTAAAAAACGCTATATTAAATTTTTTTGGGTTATCCTCTGCGCCCCCCCCTCACCTGGGCTTCCTTTCTGACCCTTTGGTCCCGCTGCTCCGGATGACCAATAAGACCTTGGAGTTCCATAGGATTGACAAGATGTGAAAATCACATTATGTCCCACAAAAAAAAGCCGACAGAAAAAATGGAACATCATGTTTCCTTACCCGGGGCCCTAGGGTCCCCTTTTTTGTGTTTTAATTTTCTAAAACAGCTTTGGGAAAATGTAAGCTGAACTCTGATTGGTTTTGAACTGGAAACTGACAGTTTGTGCTCGCAACACTAACAGAAAATCTCCCCTCCCATGATCCATGAGAGTGGCTGATATACCTGATCGTTGTGCTAGCAATTTTTTAATCTTCCCATATAATTGAAAAAAATAGAGCGCATCAAATAGTGGTACCCCTGTTTCCTGTGGGTACTGGGCTAAGATCCCTTTAAGGTGCTACAGTGCATGTGTGATGGTATGTCAAAAATGTGTACCACCAGGTGTAGAAAGATTATTTCTCCATTTTTGCCTCCTACCCTTGGGGACCTGGATATCCTCTGTCCCTGTTTAAGAAGAACAAAAAAAACTGAATGTATTCCGATTGATAAAACGTCAATATCTATGGCAGCTGTCTTCTGACAGGAAACTTCTACTGGGCCAGTCTAAATTGATACAAGCACTTCCCCTTATTATTTCATTAAATCAAAGGATGTTTTACTGTTTATTAATATTTAGCCTATTGTGGCTGGAAGTTTTCATCAGGGAATCCCAAAGTCAGACAATTCAGAGTGGGGGTCTTGTTTTTTGTGAGATGAGTTAAAGGATTTTTTGGCACATGATTTATTAGTTGCTCGCTTGCGCATATGTTGTTCCTCACAAAAAATGGCCACAATGCCTCATTGTGGGACATGTGTGTACAAAATTCGGAAAAGTCAGGGGTCTGTCATGCGTGCCCTAGATTTAACTCCCTGCAGGTAGGTGTCCCCCATACAACTGGACAGTTTTCACAAAGCTGTGGCCCGACCATGACTGATGCCTCTGCCCACAATGAATCAATCTACCGACCCAAAATTAAGGACTTTCCATTGTATCAACAGGTTATCGCAAGATTAAATGAATCATATTTCTTACCTTTTTCTCCTTGCAATCCGTGTCACCTGGAAATCAACACAAGAAAAACGTTTACAGGTAAGGCAGAGAGAATGTATCACTATGAAGCTTTCCTATACTTTGCATTTCATTTCCACATTTCAATAGAAACGCTTTCTGCCTGTGGAATAGATATGTTTTCATATTTTTCATAGCTGAAGACCTTCAATTGTATCCGAGATTTTTTTGGAAAAAAAATAGGTCTTTAGTTTTTCACTAAGATTTAACTTAAAGGAACTACCACACAAATCTACCTAAAGGTCGATCGGATGCGCAGCTGCAGTTCGTTGGACGATTTCAGGTAGGAGGAACAAGAGCACCTGGGTTTGTTGGAGTAGCCCCCCCCATGCAACCACGATCACACTACTCCACGTCCCAGTATCCTCTTCACAACATGTACATATTCCAAGAATAAAAGTGATCAAAAAATAGCTATCCTCACGTCTAGTTGATCCCCTACAACCTAATCCCCCTTATAGGTATTTCGTGGTGGTAGTTCCTTTAATAAAGGACATCTAACACCAGGATAAAGACATATGCAATGAGTCTTGGAGCTTAGCTATGTTGCCTGGTAGCCCTCGGGCTCATTTGGCCTACAGTCTTTCATCCTGGTGGTAGATGCCCTCTAAAATGTATCTCAAAGTCCAAGCTTTGTCCAGTAATGAAGTGTAAGGTATCAACCGCTGAAGTACTGGCATGTTTCTATTCATAACATAAAAAACGATAAAATCACTAAATATATCAGGAATGATCATTTTTGTGAGGAGATTTTACTTTTCATTTCTTAAATAAATCAAACCCTGAAGAACTCTTATACAGAATTGCAAATGCCCTTTTTACACAGTGATTTTATCAATGATTACCTCTGGCCTCTCTCACTAGTGGTTATATTGTAACTGGACACTCTAAGTTTTGACTACGTTCGCATGTACTTATTACTTTTCCTATAATATGGTGGTACCACCGAAAAGTCCAAATTAGGATACATTACACCTACAAACCTATCTATCCACTTAAAACATTTAGCTTTGTTTGAGACTCATCTATTGTATTTTACCTTTCGCTCCTGGTTCGCCTTTTTGACCAACGATGTCCATAGTAGAAGAAAAATCTCAAATCAATAAGGGTTCAATCAGAGTATCATATTGGGTTGAGAAAATTCAGAATTTCCCCTCTTGTGCTGGGACTTAGATTGTCTGATTTTTATGGATACTCAATGTCATGTAAATATGTAAATATATGATATTCGTAACGGTAGCATGGGCTGAAAGGTCCTGGTCTTGTTTTTTTTGTCCCCTCTTCTTTAACTCAATGACCACTCAAAAAAAAGGGGAAAAAAACTTTTTTCCAACGGAAAAACCCGAGGTAACTTCTATATCACTTATTGTTATGTAACGATGAGTGGAGCCCAAATGACAAACTCAATTCTGCTACATAAGGTAATGTTCAATAGGTGCTCCAAACTATTGTCAGGTTATCAATGTAACATAAACCAGTACCTCTCTCTGTTGACATCCTTTCCTTTATGATATCCATAGGGACTCCCTCTTGGTCCCGTTGCTTGAAGCATAATGAGGAGGCATCATTAACACCAGCGCTGGAGGCCTGCGAGTTCTGGGGAGCGCTTCTAAGCCGTCCTATCCGGGATCCCTGCAGATTGATCCACTCTCTCCTTCAAGTCTGACTTCCTGCTCCCTGTATACATACTACACAATGGGGGTCATTTACTTAAGGGGCCGTTGCATTTTCCCGACGTGTTCCCGCAATATTCCGATTTGGCGCCGATTTCCCTGTATTGGTCGCCGCATCGGATTGTGGCGCATCGCTCCGGCATGCCGCGACGGAACTCGGGGGGCGTGGCCGAGCGAATACCCCTACGTATTCGGAAAACCCGCCACATTTAAAAAAGAAATGTGTCCTTGGTGACGCCTTTACCTTCACTCAGCCTAGCAGTGACTCCAGCGCGTCATATGCTTTTCATCGCAGCAGCGACACCCGGTAGACGGCGGAGGACTACGCTGATGAATCCCCGGCCGGACACCGAATATCCAGCTCAGAGAACGCGCCGCTGGTCGCGAACGGACCGTAAGTAATCTGGCCCATTATCTTTTATATTAAAGGAAATCTCCAGCAAAATCCATCATGATAAACCGAACTCAAGATCCAGGCACCAGGACTGGGGTAACTTCCTAAATTGTTTCCCAAGGCCCTCCTTTCCTTCAAAAATCAACTTTTCAAATTTTTGGCTCAGGAGGGTCTCCTAAGGTTATTAAGCAGTAACCACCAGTCAGTGGCTGTATCTTCAACAGCGTTACACAGCTCCCCCTCCCTCTCGGACTTCGGCATTAACCCTACCCCCCGCAGACAACTCCTTCTCCATGCTGTATCTCTCCAGCAGAGAAATTTCCAGGACACATTGGGAGGGGAGTGCTCCTGCACACTGTAATAGCTTCTGATCTGAAGCACAGGGGTGCTCGTGTAACACCCCTATCCCTTCTGGCTCATTACCATATTTCAAGTCAATTAGAAGAAAGGAGGCCGTGGATAACTATAAAAGAAGTTTAGCACCCCGTAACTATTTGATTAGTTTTCATTAGGTCCTGGTTTGCTTTTGATAGAGATTTCTTTTAATTAAATAATCTTTGAATTCTTAAAGTTTTGTATCATTCCCCCTAGAATGCATGATTTGGATACATAAAAAATTTTCCTGAACATAACATCAGGTCAATAAGAGGTCCGAACGTAACAGGAATTCTTACACAAAGAGTGAGTTCCAAAGATCACTCCAGAAGGAGAGTAGACTCCCAGAATCAGTCCCCAAGGGGTCCACATCCACCCATTTACAGTCAAGAAACCGCATTGGTCCGCCGCAGACGGCATCAGCCCAACCACTCTTCTCTCCAACGAATGATCAGCTCTGCCTTTACTTAAGCCATCAGCGCGGGTTTTTCTGTGCAACCATTGGATTATAAATAGGATCAGAACAATACCTCGTTCTTATGTAGCGAAGGGTTAACTAACATCCCAAATGACCATTATACAGAGTAGCAGCAGTCAGCAACAGCATAAGCAGTCTGTTAACAATGAGTTGTATCTTGGCCTAAAATAGTACCCATTGCGGTCCTTAAATGATTAATAACACTGATACAAGAAATGCAGACAAACGTCATGCCGTGCTATAGATCGTATTTGGAGATTATCCCGGCAAACAGTAACCGTGGTCCCCATGTGTGGTTCCACAGTATAAATAGCTTTGGAGACCCAAAAAACAAGGTCATCGGAATAGCCAAATATAAGCTACACTCCATTGTATGTAAGTTGGCCAGGTGAAACGACTCAAATGACAGCTACTCTTTCCGTCACTACACAATAATAATATATTCTTTAATATATATAGTGCACTACATATACGCAGCGCTGCACAAAGATGGCCAAGTTGGTCCCCACCCTATCTGGCATGTTTCCATATGGAGATTTGGTCTATGGCTGCTGCGCATACTTAGGTGGTTAACTTGATTGGGACTTTTTCTCTAAAACCATCTGTTGTGACAATTGTTATCGCTCATTGCATATATTTATTTGGCACGCACTGTTAATATTCCCGTTGGGCACCTAAATCTAACAAGGACAGAAATAAATATACATTTAAACATATATATTTTTATTACTGTTACTAAATTCATTAACCTGACATATGTGGCTTTCTCTCTTGTTGCTTTTAAACCACCTTAAAGATAATATTATATTAGTATAAGGATTATTGTGTGTATATGGTATTATCGAGTTTATTATACACAATATATCAGTTTGTGTCTATACCTATATACAGATTATATGGATAGTAACAACTTATAGTATGTATATGACCCCTGCTGTATTACTTACAGTTGGCTTTGTTTTGTATGTTGTTTCCACACTAGATTGTTTGCTTGTTTTTGTTCTTTAGGGATTCTTCACCGTATGAACCTAAGGAGGAAACCATACATATGGACTGACTTCTCCATGTCTGAAGTCCTGGGTTTATGGTGCTATATAACATACTGCCTGCAGATAGGACACTATGTACAACTCTCAGCTCCTACCTGCTCTATAAACATTGCTGCCTGCCAGTATAGGACTAATATACAATCTTACCTTCAGCTCCTCCTGCTCTATAACATCTGCTGCAGATGACACTATGTACAATCTGGCGCAGCTCACTCCTGGCTCTTAACTGCTGCTGCGATAGGACACTAGTACACATGCTCTAGCTCATCATGCTCATATAACATGCTCCTGCTATAGGAACTATGTACATCTGCTCAGCTCCCCTGCTCTTATAACAGCAGCTGCGCTATAGACACTAGTTACAATCTTCTCAGCTCCTCCGTGCTCTATACATGTTGCCTGCAGATGTGACAACATGTACAATCTTTCTCAGCTCCTCCTGCTCATTTAAACTGCTGCCTGCCCGATAGGACACAATGGTCTAATCGCTGCCTCCGCGTCCCTGCTTATAACCATGCAGCCTGCCAGATCAGGACACTCAGCTTCCTCCTGCTCATCGCAAGTATTGACTTGATACAAACTCATGTCAAACAACCCAAGACATGATGGGTTCTCAGTCCTTCGAACAAGACTTCAAAGGGTCTAACTCCCACATTTTAGGACAAGAATGGAAAGGACACCTCCATACACCTGAGCTGCCACCAGAAGAAGAAGCTGGTGAAGGACCTTGCCACTGTCCTAGTATCATGATACAGACACATCTCCTTCCTTCTTTGTCTGGGGCTTTTCTTTCTCCAGAGAAGAACTGTAATCTTTGCCTGGATATCCTCCCCTTGGTTTTAGTGGGTCCGTAACTGCAAAAAACAAAAACACATTAGTATGGAAGAATTTGAATCTTCCTTAAATAGGAGCCATATAGTGCTCACCATGAAGAGAGATACCACAGTACTCCACACGCACGCTGGGTGTTGTGGGTTACATTTTTCTGACCCATATCACTGGGAATACAACAAGATGATAAGTATACATTGAGGCTTGTACTGGATAGGCCACTCATTGTAGGTTGCACAACTGCCTGAGACTGCACTATCTGCTGCGGAATCTTTGACCATAGGTGCTGCAGCACTCTTCTGCTGGGGTCATTTTGGGGCAGGATTAATGGGAGCCAAATTGTTTTGCATACCAAAATACTGCATCAAGATATCAAAAACAGATGTAATTCCATTTGCGATTAGAAAAATATACCAAAGAAGTGTAATTGTAATGAACACATCACCATGGTTATCATAATGTGTCCTTTATGGTGTTGAAAAATTAACAGTACAGTTTTTTGGCTTTTATGGGTTTAATTCTCTTAAAGCGCACCTGTCACACCTGGAATGTCATTACTAGCCTGATTCTATTGGGGGATATTTTGAAAATGTCTTTGTCAACACTTTAGTATAAGTCTACTTTCACAGTTACCCTTCTGGCTACCTGCCAGCACCATGTGGTGAGGGCACTGCAGCGGTGTGGACTGTGTTCTCCTGTAATATGAATCATGTATTACTTCCTCTCCTCCACACAACCTCTCCGTCCCCTCTGCTGCTCCATGAAATGACTAGGAAGTGGTGGTAAGAGTGAGAGCTGCATGAGTGGCGAAAGAGACTACACATGCACACACACGGCTGCAGCTGCCACCTCCCCCCGGACTCACTACACTGCCTGCGGCAGGGAGCCAGTAATGTGTGGCTTAACTTATAAACTAACTATACTAAACTATAAACCTAATATAATTTTTGGCGAGGCCCAACACACCAGAAACAACAGTACCGTACAATCTCAGTGTAGTAGCTGAACACGGGTCACGGCGCTAATGATTGGGTGCAGATCGTCCAGTAAAAACTCGCTTAGAATGGAGCCTGTTTTTTCCTGTTCCATTCTCTTTACATCAGCTATTAAACAAGGGCGAAGCTGTTGTGGGTACTGAGTGTGGGATTCCATCACCATCCTAATATTGAAGGCCTGTTTCTATGGACATGAAAAACCGGATGAAGCGCTGACAGCGATTAAACAGACGTTTTTTTTTTTTTGCAGTCGCAGTCCCCCCTTGCCTGTCTAAGCACGAAAATGCTGAAATAAAGATGAATAAGAAGATAAGGTCTCTTGTTGAGTTGCCATCTTTGTTTATTATTGAATGATATTTCACGGATATCGTATAGTATTTTTAGTCCAGAAACAGCTCTAAGAAAGATGTCTGTTTTTGGACATGAATTTGTAACAATCAAAGTCTTAGACAAACCGATCAGCAAGTGCTCATTTCCCCTGCGCCCACAACAGGGGAAATTAGTATTATCATGATGTACATTTTGAAACACCACTGTTCCTCCGAAGTAAATTTCTATAACCTTATCACTTATCAATGGAGGGGTCTTGCCGAGTCACTAATCAGTTAGCTGAGGACACGTAGTGATTATGATAAAAGCAGTTTTGGGGTAACACGGGGCCTCAGCCTATAGGGTGGCCATGGCCAAAACCCTAAACAATCCACCAAATTTTATAGTAAAAGGGCTGATTTGCACACATGAATCCTCATCCATCTGTTCCCTGCTCTCAAAAGAATGTAACACCAAGCGCAATTCAGTGACCTTCGAGGTTCTCAAAGGGTCTGAAACTGTGCAGATTGAATACAGGCAGAAGGCTCATCCTCCATTCCCCAAGAAGCGATTCTAGTACCATGTAGCATGATTCCAAGACTTGTCGGGGCCATACATATTCATACAACCAGGAACCCATGGCAGTGTACTTGCAGTTGTTGAGGACATATATCGTAGAAGTTGCAGGAATATGTAAATGTCTTGATACCTGCAGAGGAGGAGCCAGTCCTGAATGGAGGGTAGGAGATCTGGGGGCCAAGTTGTTTGGGACTACCAAATACCTATATAGGAGAACAAAAATGAGCGAACTCAAAAATAAGTAAATCAAATGGCGTTAGGTTGTAGATAGGACATTATCCACATGGCACCTACACCTGATCCTGAGGAATGGTCATTCATCATAGATGACCCCCAACCCACTAACCATATGGGCCAGTTGTTGTGATACGCCATGATCAGCCCCGCCTGGAGGAGGTCCATCTGGAGGTGGGTTCACTGAAGTGAGCGGATTCCATTAGTGGTGGTGTGTCAATAAGATCCCGGGAAACCTGGTAATAACGAGCACAATAGGTCAGGTGATATAATTAGCGCTTTATAAAAACAAGTTTTTTTGGAAGATACCTTACCTGATGGGGGCTCTCGGGTTACTAGTTTGTTCTCACTGCCAAGCTTTTTGGGAATGGGAGGGTATTAGTTGTGGGGACCTGCTGGGGTCACGCTGGTGGAGCGGCCTCTTAAGCAGTTTTCAACTCATCAGTTCTGTCCCGTAAAAAGGGATAACCAATCCATTTAGGACATTTATATTGTTGTCACATGTAAAGGACACAGGGAGAGACAAAGATAACATTACAAATATTTATGGGCTTATAGTTCTAGGTAGACTATGATAAAATCCTGATTAAATCCTCCCCAAGTTGTCTATCTTTACATATGTCATTTTATATATTGACATTTTTTTTATTTTTTACAAAGTATTATATAAAGTTAGTATTTTTTATATTACGATACTGTATAAACATTGAATATATTTATGTATTATGAGTTACAAGTGAGTGGACCCAATTTTAAAGCAGGTCAGGGGTTGGGTTGTCTTCACGACCCAGGCTGTCAGGTTGGTGTGGGGCTGTGCAGCCAATCCGGCAACATTTGTACACCCATACCGTTGAGCATGGAATGATGGGCCAAGGGGACACCTCTAGCCAATTCAACAGCCATGTTCTAGTAGAAATGGGTGCACCAATTGCCGAATTGTCTGCAACCGCCCCTAATGTCAACCTCCATAGTAGTCGGAGAAGCCGTCAATTTGCACTAGTGTCAGGGTCACATAAGATGCACCCAAACCCGGACCAGAAAGACTTTAAAATGAATCCCGCTCATCTCTTACTACGAGATCAAGTGATCGTATAATTTGACCAAAATGATAATACATATGTACGTATACACCCAAGTAAACAATTCTATAATCAGCGTTGATGATTGCCCCCCCCCCCCTCAGCCAAGGACAAAATAGACCCATGACCTAACATCCCCCTGATATCCATGTTTTAATGAGCCTTACTTCATAAAATGATAAAATAACAATCTACTGTACACACTATTATGTCTAGAGAATGACTTACAATCGGCACGAGGGCGATGCACTTTGGAGGCCGAGTGCGGATTTCAGTCTCGCGTAAGTAATACATAAAGAATAAGATAGATTTTCTTCATTGATGGAAGGGTGTAATTAAAACAAAAATCTCCCAAGAACATTAGTATCAGTCAAAAAGATACAGAAAAATTCCTTAATCTGTTATGCATTTTTAATGCAAACAAGCGCCCAAAATCAGACATTTAACGTGGTCAATTGCCACTAGGAAATTTATTTTTATGAACTTAGGGCCTAAATGTAGGATCGGAAGAACCCTTTTAAAGATAAACTACCATAATTTCATCCCTATAAGCAGCGTCACCGACTGAATCCACTTTGCACTTGCCGTTCTGGTCCTACAGTAAATTTTTTATCTCTCCTTTCTTCATTATCTCTAATTAGCTTCAGTGCTCACAGGGGGCACCTGTGCAGCAGGAGCCAGGAGGTGCTATGGCTACGCCCCCAGAGCACTTGCATTTCAATGAATATTTTTTAATCTTTTTTAGGAAAAAGAGACCATAAAAACTCTTCCAAGGCCAGTTCACATGGCGTCGGGTGCAGAGTGGATTCAATCAGTGACGCTGATTTATAAGGTTTAATAAGGTAAATTTACTTTAAGATGGCGCTACTTGACGTTACGCTAAGCTGAATATATTCCTGTACAGTCAGTAAAATTTCAACATCTAACATGATCTCACCATCTGCTCTGCGGGCGACATCTAGTAGATGAGGACTGCCAAAAAACAACATAAAACATAAAAAAACATAAAATTATTGAATTAATTAAATAACTCAAATATCTACTCAACACACAATCTGCTTCATGGCCAAGCATGTACGTACCCTTTCTTTTCTAGTTTATTCTGGGTATGAGTTTTCCACTAGAACTTCCTAGATTTAGGATCCAGATATATCATATATACATAGACCACTACAACTGCCTAATAGGATACACAAAGGATCACGTTGTGCCACTAGGGGGCGTACTTACCTCATAACCCCCCTGCCGGAGCTGTATGAAGACCTTCCTATCACAAGGTGGAGTTGGGTGATACGGATAGGGTAGAAGTAGGGGACTGTGCGAACGGACCCAGAGTGCTTATAATTAACTCTGACTGCCACCTGTCTAATATAATCAATATCAAAAGAAATTCCTTCAGCAAATGGTCATATATTCATGAGGTGTTTTGAATTTCATATTTTTGGTTGTTCCAAAATTTAGTTTTAATCCAGTATGAGCTAGCAGAATGGACAAAGCTCAGATTACATAGATGTCTATGCAGAGGGGAGGGGGAGCAGTAATTCACAGCAGCTAGGTCTATGCAGAGGGGAGGAGGATCGTGAGTTCGCAGCAGTTTAGTCTTGTGGGGGAGGAGGGAGAATCTGAGTCCAGCAGCTAGGTTTAAACCTTAACTATTAAAGCTGCTGAAAAATTCAGAAACCAATATTTTCTCATGTAATACTAATGCTTACTTTGTGTGAGCTTAAACTCACTCTGCTTTGCTACGGCTCTTTTTCAACCAACCACCAGCGCCGCGGCTCCGCTGCTGCTGACACACACTCTCCAACGTGGTAAAGCCTCTTTTCCATAGTCGTTCGCTCCCTTCTGTTTTTAAAGAAATGAATGGATCAAAGTCAAACTAAAACACAAATAAAAATATTTTTTTTCTAATGATCTAAGATTTTGATTATTTTGGTACTTTCCTTTGAGGAGATGAAAATAAGCAAAGAAGTGCCTGTGCCAGTTTTGTGCCGCGGTGCGCTGTGCCACATGACAGTAACAATGTGCCTAAAAGGGTCATTCCAGTGAGTCCAGTTGGCGAAAGTGCACTCACAATCTTCAGCAGAACCAAGTCCGACCAAAAAAAAAAAAAAAATGGAGCACACTTCCAGTGTAGGGGATCAGCAGAAACTTCACAAATTACCCCCCTCAGAATATGGCGCAGGCAAACTGCACTATGCACTATTTTAGTACATATGGGGCCCATGGTATATTGCTCCATCTGTCCGTGGGACTTATTTCTCTATACGCTCAAAGTGGAGCTCAATGTAATTATAGTGCCTGCTTAGGGAGGGGTTTGTGATTTTTTTTTTATTCCTAAAAAAGTTATAAAAATCCTACAACGTTTTACCATATTTTTAAAATTTTTGTACTTACTTGGTGTTAGAGACACGATCTGATGAAGATTTTACGTTTTTCGTATAGGCTGGAAAACAAAAGCATCATCATGACACTTTTGCGCTATGCATGCAATACAGATGTAATCTTCTAGATGAAAATATATAGATATATATACAAATTATGCTATATAGCTAATTTCAAATATAATAAAGATAAACATATTCTTCCTTGTGATTCCCCCCATTCCCAGTAACCTTTCTATTTAGATATCCATTCCATAGTCACCTGTAAGTAAGGAAACAATTCAGAAAATCTTAGATTATTACTTTGTATGTCAGTATATAATCCTCCACCACCACAGGGGACGCCATCCAATAAATTTCACAACAAAATGGCTGACATTTCTCATCACAATTACATTATAGGTTCATGTTATTTATATTACATTCAGGAACATCGAGTAGGATGGGATTTCGGCTTTCTAGTGAGCTGGCTTCATTAGGCTCTGCTCACTAAGAAGAGCGTCCTCTTCCCTTGGTCCTGAATGGTTCCACTATTTAAATATATAAAGAGAAGCACTCAGGCCTTGTCCGTACCCCATCCAAACACTTTTAACCCTATTAATGGGTTAAGGGGCGTGGTTAGATTGGGGTGGGGTTTAGTGAGTATCGGGTCACTGAGGGAGGAGACTCTCCGCACATTCACACAAAAAAGCGACATCTTTTTGTGCGTTTCTTTTCTGAACGACCATCACTACTGTAAGTATCACATTAAGCTTTTAAATGCTGCTCATTATCAAAACTCATTAACTTGATTTGGCACAGTAATCGATACACTATCATCCCTCAGATTCATTGCACATTGATTTCAATTTAACAAGAATAAAAATGCTAAATATTGGTTACCTATTTTTTTATTTCCTTGGGAAACGAAGTATAGAATGTGATAAAAAGCCTAAATAAAGTGCCTACTGTTGCCTGACATAATACAGATCACATGACCCCCTTTAATCGTGCCATGCGTGCACCAAAAAGCGTCCACAAACAAATATTAAGGAAGAGTCTGAATTAGAAGTCAAATAATTGGGATCTATAAGCCACATGAGAGAAGATGAGGCTAAGAGTCAATGGGGGAGATGTATCAACTGTCTCAGCGGGAACTGAGTAATTGCTGTGGCAATTATATGAGGTTTTAGAACATTTTTGAGAATTTTTCGGCTATGTCCGAAAGCGGGGGCGTGTGTTTTTGATAACAGGGGGCGTGCTGTACAGAAAATAGTCCTCTTGCGCCAGAAAAATTCAAGATTGGGGGAATGAATGGAGGTACAACAAGTCAGGACTAAAACAAAGGATTATGCTGGCGGCAGCACAGAACTGTCTAGTTCTACAGTACCACCATTCATTCATCTCCCCCAATTTGTCCTATTTTGATCTATAATGTAGTGTGGGTCATTTTGTATGAGCTTCAAATTATTGATGTATATAAGGGTCATGCTCCTTCCAGATTGTCTTTACTACAGAATTTAGGAGGCAAGTCAATGACTTTCAGCCTAGAATAAGTGCGCAAGCCTTTGTGCCTTTTTCTCTCTCTTTGTGTCCCAAAAAGTTTAGTGCAAATGGAAGTTTTTTACTGCTCTTGCCCTTTCCAAAAATGAGTGTGTGTTGCGGCAGGAAAAAGGTAGGGCTATCAACCTTGGCGCGAATTATGAACAAGCATAAAGTTTTGATACAATACACTCCAGCCTCCTCCTGAGTTAATGTTGCGAGGTATGTGCCTAATGTTAGGACAACTGCCCCTCGCCATGAATCAGTGCATGCTGTACCAGGATAGGGGGTATCAATTGGTGTGAAAACCCCCCATGTGCCACCAATTTCTAAATTCCAAGTTCTAAATAACCCCCACTTCCAAAAACTGTATTTGCATGGAATTGAGGGACCGGCATACCCTCCTGATGAAGGTATGCAAATTAGGTTCTCCTGCAACTATTGGTGTTAGTTTTAAGTTAATTTCATATTGACCAAATATATTACCCAGTATAGAGCCTATTAGCCTATTATAAACACTGTGTCTTATGTACCAACCGCTGAAATATTAAAGGGAAGCTGTCAGCAGAAATGACCTATAAACCACTTGTGACCAGAATAAGCAGCAACACCTTCCAATTTGTTTCGTACATGGAACAGTGTGGTGCCATCATCCAGAAAATTACCTTTGAAGTGAGATGTAAATCGGTTGTATAAATCATGGAGGAGGATATTTAAAACACTGGAGTCAAGCTCTTCCTCAGAAAGCCTCCTTTATTGTAGGTGGTCCTGCATAGAGAGACATCACTAACCATCTCCTGAAGTCCGATGCCTGATATCATCACAGGAGGAGGTGTTTAGAGTTCCCCACCTTGCAGTGTTAAACTCTCCCCTCCTTGTCTTTATACACCCAATTTATATCTCAATTCAAAAATGATTTTCTTGATGATGCCACCACCTGAACCATAAAAGAAAGCCAAACCTTGAAGATGTTTAAGCTGTTTACAATATACTGTAATGGTTCTTAGGCCAATGGCTGATGACAGTTCCCTTTAAAGGTGGCAATATTGATCTGTAAAGTGCTACAATTTGATGCACAAAATAACAAAGATTAAATATTTTTTCATTGCTACCAATGTAAACTTTTTGTTTGAGTTTGGTTTTTTTAACCATTTAGGGTTTTAATGGGTTTTCTGGTATCAAAATGTGTATTTCTGTTGCGAATTAATTAACTAAGACATGTTGAAACAGTCAAGGTTTTCGGTAACTGCGGTAAAGCAGCCTGTTCTATTCTCCCAGGTTTATCAGGTTATATGCAACATTTTTGAGAAATGAAAACATGATTCTAATACACTGAACGTCGCTGACCTCAGCCACATTGCTGTGATTATTATAATCTGCTCTATATACGGTTCCTGCAGGCGGTATACATGCAAACACATGATTGTATTATTACCATGCACACCCCTCGTTATTCTGTACAGACTAGTTTTAAATTCACATAAAGAATAGCTTAGACCAAAGAAGAATAAATTTATATTATACGAAGAGGGATGTGTTTTTCGTTGGAGACAAAGCTAAGGGCTGTGAGGACACAATTATAACAAACAGTATGTCTTCCGGGATTGCGATGGACTGCTAGGTATGGTAATAAATGAAAATGGACATGATCCCTTTAAGTCCTGTTTCCTTTATGTTTATAAGGCCAATTACTACAGAAAGTGAAGGATATGGGGTGTCAATCAGAGAACTCGCTACAAAACACATGGACGGATAAGCGAAATTAGTTTATCTGCAGAAACTGATTAATTAACTTAATGATGTAGGAGAGTTTCTAAGACTTAAGTAATGTGAATCTGTGGGTTTTATTTTGCCCACTGCTTCATTTCTATGTAGTTTTAGGAGTTACATGGGGCACATTTACTAAGGGTCCGTTGGACGCATTTTCGTCAGGTTTCCCAAATTTTTCCTATTTGCCCTGAATTGCCCCGGTTTTTGGCGCATGCGATCAGATGGTTTGGCATCAGCCCGCTTTCATGAGTGGGCCGCTAGCGTCGGACAACCCGACTCATTCGGACAAACCGTGGAATTTAAAGTGAAATTGCTTCGCAGATCACACTTAATGAACCAGGAGAAGAGGTGAACTCCGCGGACCTCAGTGGGGAAGCGACACATGCAGGAAATTGGACGCACGACTCTAGTGAATCGCGGCAGCTCCGAATCCTCCTCTGACATTCTGGATTGTGCAGCGTCAAAGGACAGGTAAGTAAATGTGTCCCCAATGTGTTAATCATGAAAAACTCAACTCAGAAAAAAGTGAACTTGGCAATTCCCAGTCTCAGAATTCCTCAGGTCTTATTAATCAGATTTGCCCGAAAATATATTTTAAAAGTGAACCACTTTCTTACGGACCCAATAATAATTCCTATGTGTTATTCTATGGGACATTTATATTTACATGTCTATATGTACACTGGGGTCAATCTCTTTCCCACCATTGTACAGACCTACAATAGTTTACATGCAGCAAAATATAAAACAGGAATGTATGGATCTAAAATACTGGATACTATCCTGCCCATCCACGGCTACTTTCACTTTCCGGGTCCATGCTCTAGGGTCCTCAGCCTACCACTAGGTAAGGTAGGTCACTTCCGATGTCAAAAATGTTTGACTCGCGTTGATGGAGGCAGAAAGAAGAGAGCCCGGTAAGTGTCTGAGCATGAAGGGTAATGGATTGATTCATTTGTAACCAACTCTACCCACGCTTGCAATTTACAGACGTTGACTTAAATCTTTTTGGGCCTCAAAAGGTTTCGAAAAATCTGTAACATGGATATTCATTTATAACAAACCTGCAAATATTTGGTGCGTCCTTTGGTTGTTCGTTTATCATTTATGTCACACTAAGCTTTTTATCCCCAATTTTGTGTCAGTTCATTTTTTATTTGTTTTCTTAGAGCAAAGCTCAATATTTACAGTTCCGACATAAAGACTAGAGGGAGCTAAGGAGCTCACTGCATACTGTGTTATTATGTGTTTTAGCTCCCAGCAAGCAGCCACATTCTCTTATTTAAAGGGTTCATTTGGTTACTACAAGTTACCCCCTACCTTATTATAGGAGTTTCTGCTGCTCGGACCATCACGTCTCACAAACAGTGGTCTTTATGTTCAGTATGAGCTTGTATAGATGTTTTATTAATCTCTCTAGGACTGATTAATAGCTGTTAAGTACATCTCTTATCTAGCACCATAAAAACCTATTCAGAGTTTATGCACTTTGCCATTGAACTGGACCTCTGTATTAGTGACTTCCCACTAGACCATACCTATTACCCTCCAGTCCTACTCTGATTGGATAGGAACACGTATAGTGCCAGAATACAGAACCCTCCGACATCAATTTCTATTCATTAGAAATATATGACCCCCATAAAAGTAATGGGACCAAAGCCAGACATACAAATTAAGTGGAGTCAAACCATGGGCCCCCACTATGAACCGAATAATGTGATTACTGATGATAGGAACTCAACACACCCTGGTGATAATTGATCGGTGCCATGTATCTACACAACGTTCCAGTGTTCAGGAGGCATAAACTAATTCCACCTAGTTCCTACTCGCCCATCCCTCTAGCCATATTTAAGCATCAGGAATGTTCTTGTTTATATTTGGGTTTCTTACAATTTTTTTTAATGAGTATTGGAACCGGTTCACTAGTATAATGTCTAAGCAAAGAACTCACTAGCATACAGAATGTAGTGGGATTTGATGACCTACTAAAGGTGAATAGAAGATACAGGACTTTTGTCATAACTTATACACTGTAGTAGAAATAGAAAACCAGTAAAGGCATCATGGTCGAAATGTATTACCCCTTAATGGCCTGAAAGTGTGGTGGCAACCGTTGTAACTGACTTCTACGTAGGATTCTGTATATGATTCTTATAATGTTATGTAATACAAAATCCATAACAATATTGACGGAATAGACTACATACAAAGCTAAAGAAGTAATGAGTAAGTATAACCCTGACTGTATCAGGGAGGTCAAGATATGACAACCTGTGATCCGATTATAAACTCTAATATCCTAAATTATTCTTTTTACGTTTTTTTTTTTGAAGCTAGAGATATTCTATAATACCACATAATTTCTGCTTTGTCATAAATAATGTTGGCTTAGGTGTATATTTTTAACATTTTGTTATTATATGATAATTATTAGACATGACTATTCTATTAGAAATATGGATGACTGTAGTTTTCTACCACCTTAGAACTACAACTCTATTGTATGGCATTAATCATGTGATATTGTAATAATTACTGGACTGAACCCATCCGAAGGTTTTCTACCTGTATTTTAAACATTTCTCAAAACTTCTGAATAGAAAAAGATTGCAGTAACCTTGTTTAACCACTATGCAGTGGATGGAGCTGTCTACTTTTAGCTCTTTACTCTGTATAGTTGTAGCTATAGTTTTGCCAGGTTTGGACCCCTACCAATATGATTGATTAGCCTATAGTCCCAAACACCTGATCCTGCAAAGTTGCAGGATTCAGTAAACTAGCTTGCAGTTGTATCGGCACTTATAGAAATCTGAGCCCTCGTTGCTCCATAGGTGGACCTACAAGCCTGGGAGAGGATGCGCATCTATATAGCCAGGCATACTCTTCATTTCAGACATAATTGGTTTCTAGAATGAAACGAAGCCTCACTGTTTCCCAAAGCAGAATGTGGTTTTCGCTAAGTGACATAACAGCTTACACCCTTTAGCAACGTCTTGCAATCCTCCATAGTGGAATCTTATTGGCCCATTTCTAAGGGTCCAATGTGCAGTATAAATAATGTAGCTCTTTATATTATTATTCAGATATATAATTTATTGTCACCTTTTTTGATTGAGTGTTTTATACCTTATTTCCTCTTTATTAGCAATCTGAGCAATGATTCAGTACAGAGGTAACTGGGTACATGTGTTTTTTCTATCCTTGTCAATCCTATAATCAATTGGGAATGGTAGTGGGCACTCTGACCACTGCAACCATTAAAACAAACCACAGTGACATTGCCAGTAGCCTGATCACATTAATCTAGTATTACTTCATAACTAGTTGATACCTTTAATACATTTTAATTAATAATAGTCTGGCTGTCTAGGTGACCACTAGAGGGAGCACATCAGCTTACTGCATCTACTCAATTCCTATTGAGCCCAGTGTATAAACATTAAAATCCTAACCTCCCTCTTGTGATTTGAGCCATTAAGTTAATTCATTTTAGTTTCTTGCAGGGACTGTAAGATCTAAATCCAATAAAATCCATTAAAAAAAATATTTCAGGAAGGACACACTTCAAATCCTGATCATAATGTTTCATAACTCATGTGCTGAGTAAAAACAGCAGTCTAGAAATATAATAAAAACCAAATAATAAATCCAATGCGTGACTAAGGACCATAACAGTCACAGATGTGCCTTCACTACATTACAACTTGCTGGACATGCCCGACATCATGGGATTAATAGCTTTTAAAATTACATGAATCTGTGATATTCTGCCCCAAGATGAGTATCCAATAATGCAACCAGGTATGACCACCTAGTGTGATGCTGCACACTGCAGCCAGTCTTACTAGCGTGTCCTGATATTGTAATGGATTTGGTCCTCATCCAAATTTAGGTAAATTGAGGGTGGACACTCTTATTGTAGGTGCAGTCATGTTATAAACAAAGTTGTAGCTATTTTTTTTTAGAGATAGATTGAAATTCTCGCCATCTATGTATCTTCATACAGCAAGAATGGTTTTGTTTGCTCGTCTTTAGCCCCTCCCACCTCCGCGCCCTCAATACCTGGGCAAATTCCCCATTAGCGCTCCAAGCTCCACGTCCGCATACCCTAACCAATGATCTATACGCTCTCAGTAGTGAGCACCAGCACCTGCAATGCTGCCGGACAATGACCGATCACATCCATCGTCACAAGAGCTTACATTCTATCTACACAATCCATAAACTCAGCAAATAAGATCATGCAGCAAGATCCAGGGGGAGAAATCACTCCGTCAGAACAAGGCACAACAGTTTTCTTGACAGTAATATCAAGTTCTAAAGTCCAGAGTTGACTCCCTCCCGTAACACAGCCTTAGTAAATAGTAGGAAATGGACAAGAATATTTTCATAGACTGTAAAAAAAGTACAGAGCACTTGGCTATAACACCTGTAAATAAGAGTAGAACAATAGTAATAGAACAAGTGTCCAAAGCCTCCAGAACAAGGGTGAGATATCCTATGCTTCCAGTCCAATGTAAAATGTTAAATCTATAAAACTGTTATACACAATGTAGCACCCAGTATACATACCTGGTGGTATAGTGATAGAAGAACCCTGGAAACAGGGGAGGCCGAATACTGTCTGCCTCCCCGAAAAGTGTTCCTTTTTTACTGTCGCCCTCCTACACTTGTTTATACCGTCCTCTGAGGTGTGTGTGAGGCTGACTGATGCTACAAGAATGTTCACTTTTCTCTTATTCAATCTGGTATCCCAGTTTCCCAGGTCCTTGATTTCCAGGCAAGTCCTGACAAAGGTGTGGCATGGTTTACGATTTTTTTCTTCTTTTTTTTGGTCCCACCCTTCGACTCAGCCCAACTATCTGCAAGGGAAGAAAAAAAATCTCTGCCTCCAGAATTAGACAACTTGAGCCGAGCTACACCTGCCTGCGATACAGAACAGTAAGTGGCTTAGGAAAAAGAAAAAATGTTTATAAAGCACAAGGAAAAAATACGAGACTACGGACTCAGGAGACACATGTAAAGCTGGAAGCCAAATCACACAACACTGTAATTCGCTTATTACCTGGAAAACTATCTAATTACTACTCTATTTAATAATATAGTATAATATTATATATATAGATATATTATATATATATATTATTCTATATCTATCATCTATCTACTGATTATCCCATCACATTAAACTCAATTCATTGGAATCTATCTATCCAATATTCCTAATCACGCTACTATCCTATCTATCCTTCTATCTCATCTATCTATCTCATCTACCTTCTATCTAATCTATCTATCTATCTTCTCATATCTATCCGTTCTAATCTATCTATCTATCTCAGATCTTCTATCTATCTGTATCTTATGTATGCTCATATCTATCCTCTATCTATCTTCAGTCTCCATCCAGCCATCACATCCATCCATCATCTATCTATCTATCTATCTATCTATCTATCATCTACTTATCTATCTACTGATATTCTTTTCTATCACCCATCTATTTACCTATCCATCATACAATGAAGGTGAATCTCACATCTATCTCATCCACAAATTCCTATCTGTCTATGTAAGTAATTACATAGACAGATATGAGAAATAGTACGTAATTCGATTCACACTGATGGATAGATTGTAAAATAGAAGATCTAGATAGATAAAATATTGAATGATAATTAAACGTACCATATTTGGCATCTTTACACACATTTTTGCAGCATATTTTTGGTTTTCAAATTCTGTTTATTTAATTTCCCCCAACTTAGTTTTATTGAAAAATTTTAATTTCACAGAATAATAATAGAAAATAAAAAGGGTGCTTACAAACAACTTTGTTTGGGTCACCAGGACCCTACAATAAGCTGCAAATTTCACTGCAGATAAACTTATATCAGAATGATAGAAAGTTTATTGTTTCTCTCAGTTTCTACTTGCATAGACAGACATATAGAGATATAAGAATTTCAAACATTGATTGGTAGTGATGAGAACATGCCACCCTGATTAAGGGTACAAATATTTTTATACATTATAGATGCTAAGTTGGCACCGCCCATATATGGAACTAACATAGACTTAGATAATATAACTAGATAGTAGATAGTCGACATATTAGGATAGATAGATAGATAGATATAATATAGATAGTAGTAGATAATAATGATAAATAGATAATAGATAGATAGATGATAGATAGTAGTAGATGATATAATGATAGATAGATGATAAGATAGATATAGATAGAGTAGTATAGACAGATAATGGTCCTGTAGTGTGAGCAAAATATTCATATTCCATAGTTAATAAAACTTACTTAATGAACACTATTACAACTATGGAGTAGGATTTTGTTTCTTTGTTTAAGCCAATCTAATTACATATCTCATATAACAATTAAACATACATTTTTTAATACAGTTGTGAGATATAATTATTCCACAAATGTCCATTGCAACATCTGACACATTACTATCCCTGACATTCCCATGGCAGGCGCCTTCCTTTGAGGCACGGAAAATATTCATTCTTCAGATGTACCTATATTTTAAGTCTAAACAATGGTCAAAGCGAAGCATTACATAGCAATATTTCTCTCCAGCATCAAATCTCTGCATTTATGGGGAGAGGGGGCTGAACCTCCTCAATGGGTTGAACTGGGATAACGTTGAAGAGGGTGTTCTGTGCACTCCTCATCAAACAAGTTTCAGCAAATCAGATTTTCATCATTGGGGCATGACGTGAACTAATTCCATGAAAAGCATCTGTTTGGTCTTGTTTGCTGCTTTTCTATGATTTGAGGTATTTTTGGAAACGAAGAATAAGAAGTTTACTAACACACCTTCAAGAAGGAACAAATCTTCTACTTCTGCTCCATTATGTTATGAGATGAACTGGTTGACCTCTCGTTGACCTACCAAAAGCAAATATTTCTCTTGTGATGAGATGAAGTTTCTACTCTCAAGTACGTTAACTCTAAGACATCTTATTTAAGTTCTTTGAGTATTGGATGAGCAAAACATATAGGGAATCTGGAAAGGAATGTAGAATGTAGAGGAAAACTCTTCTTGTGTATTTTCTTGATAAACCTTAAGCAATCAGATTGTCGGGTATCTATTTTTAAGCAAAGACCCAAATGTATGAAGGTCTCTAAGCCAAACAATAAACTTAATATAGGGCTTGTGCTTGGGTTTAGAGGACCCATCACTAAAAGACTGGTGATTACTTAAGGAATTGATCTACAATGAAATTCACCTCTCACTCGCTCAATCAGTGGACTTACATAGTAGATGTTGAGTTACTGATAATCCTCAGATTTCCAGTAGAATGTCCGATTGAAGAACATTAAGTAGATATTCAAGATGGGCAGGTGTAGATGGTGATTTCACAGTGGACCCACATAAGAACCAGTAGACTTTCGATGACCAGGTCACTTATTAAGAGAGAGAGCAATAATGACCTAGGTAGAATTGAGAAAGATGTAGATGTTGGCCAACCATATATTTCAAATTGCCACACAGTCTCCAATAACACATATGTCAGTCTCTGATCAACTAATAAACTATGAACCCCAGAAAATTATTGCATGTCAAAAAGACCTGAGAATTTTGAATTCATTGATTATTGTAGAAAGGCCACAAAAAAGGTCTTCTTATTAGGGTATGAAAGGTCCTTTGGTCATTTATCATCTTATGCCTGAAAACTACCCTTAAAGGAGCACAACAGTTAAAGCTATTGAATAATGCATCGTTCAGGGCCTGAAGAGGAGATTTGACTCATTTTCATTGTATTCCTAGACCCTTGCTAGAACATTCAAGCCTCACACAAGTTAATTCAATAACCAGCTTTGTCTAGAATATTCCTTTAAAATACTGTGGGAGCAGATAAGGAAACAAAAGAAAGTGAACCCTGTCTTGAATCGCCATGCTTGCCTTTGTACCCTAGGAGGTACTGGACACCTAGAATGCGTCCCTCCCTAGGCTAGGTGCAACACATAGACAGAGATAACTAATACAAACATATAAAGAAGTCAACAGAGCTTGTCACAACAGAAAGGGAAGCACAGTACCAAATCACTAGACAGGGAGCTTGATCCCTAAGCCCCCTGAGTGATTAGGCAGAGCTCATAAACCTCAAACCAAAGTGTTACACAGTGTCTGCTTTTTAACATCCTACTATCCTAAGACTTAATTACCTGTAAAATAGACTTACATTGCAACTTACAGTTTGATATGGCAATAACTATATGCTAAAGAAAAACATATCCGTTTTTCCATGACTACTTGTCCCTTCTTTGCAACCTTTGGTGCCAATTTTGCCTTTGGTTAATTGGTTGCCAGACAACTGGACAACCTCATTGAAATACAATGGCTGCAACCATATTGTTAGTAACCCTGGCAATCGGACTGTCAGACTTGACTCAGTTTCTCCAGCTCAAGGCAATGGCAGCAATGGGGAGAAGCAGTTGGCATCTGTCATATCAAGGTGTGGTATTGCTCTCTGCTTCAATTCTGTAAGATTTGCTGCTCCTGTTGAGCAGAACAGCACCAGTCAGCAACCTACCTTTTCATCATGTAAGCTGTAGTCCACCGCAGGTGGTCTACATTGTGGCGAAAAAAAAACAGCACTTAGGCATTAAGAATGCCCAAATAATCAAATTTACTGTCACCCTTATCTTTTACTATAAGATTCAGTCACCAAACCAAAAACTCCGACTTTTTGCATTGGTTGGAAGTTTTCCATTACCCTTTTTGTATAAAATTAAACACCCAAAAACTCTGGAAATCCCACAATCTTAGTAGTTTTCTTACATCCATGTAAGTCATGGATGTAGGAGTCAGAGCACTTTCCCTAGGCACGAGGTAAGGGGGTGGATCAGGGGCGAATAAAACTCCTGTGTATGAATATTATAGCCCCTACAATCTGGAATCACTTCTTTATATAGCACTAGAATCAGCTCCTTGGAGAAAGGAGGATCTTCCATTCTGCCTGTTTCAATTTGAGGACCTTTCAAGGACATTTAAAGGTCCTGAATGGCTCTTGTGTACATGTGCAGGTGAACAGATATACGAAAATTCATGGTAAAGGCTTTCTCCGTATAAATTTGGTGGGTGGTTCTGTGGCCATGAGCCCCCTAGAAGGCTAGGGCCCCGGCTACCCCCAAACTGCCTGTATTATAGTCCACTACTGGATGGGAGGCAGAATGTAGGTATCTTGAAGCGCGAAGTCTTTTCACTCACTGTTTTTCCTATAATTCAGAAATGTTTCCATTTGCACATGGCAACAATCAGAGCTCGCTTTAATTTATAAACCAGTTGTGGGAAATGAATGCTGAGCTCTGATTGGTTGTCATGAGCACTAGACACTTCTGCTCTCAGACACTTCTGATAAATCTCCTCAATGGGGCACATTTATTTACCCGTCCCGTCGCGATCCCCGAAGGTCGTTGTGTGGCTAGGATTCGGAGCTGCCCCGATTCACTAAGATCCTGTGTCCAATTCCTGTATGTGTCGCTTTCCACTAGGTCCGCCGGAGTTCACCTCTCTTCCTGGTGCATGTGAGTGCATGTCTGCGACACAATTTGGATTTGAAATCCCCGCGCCGCCCCCGATTTGTCGCATGAAAGTTTGCGCGATTGCGCCAAAATACAGTTGCATGCGCCAAAAACCCTTTTAATGCAGCGCTAATCAGAAATAGTCGGGAAACCCGATGGAAATGCGGTGTGTGGGACCCTTATAAATGTGCCCCAATTCTCTTATATCTGCTACTGGACTTTCTTATGATTAGTATACTCCTGCACGGTTATGGGGACGCTGACGATCCCTATTATAACCCACTGACGCCTTCCTGGGGATGAGCATCAATAGAATTCTTGGTCAACTCCTTTAGTACATTGTCAGTGCTCATATAAAACGTACCACATCCAATAGTTAGTATAAATCCTGATAATAAGAGAAACCAGGATTTAATGGCCATAAACAAAGGTCCTGACACAAGTCATTTAGTTGATATTTGTAAGGTAATCCTACATTCCGATTACAGACATCCACACAATCTGTTACATAACTTACTGATTCTTCTATATTCCCCATATAGTATTGCTAAAGCCGGAATGCCTTATTATACGATCTCCCTCAGGATAATTAGTCCTTTTGTAGGTGTACATTTTTTGACGTGGAAAATGGGTGGATTTGTTAAAAAAAATATACATTTGTAAATTGCCATAAATGGAAGGGAAACCCCTTCATTACTGTGATATTTTATTGTTCACACTTGTCTGGTTTGGCGTTTTATCAATGTGATAACACATGCATATATATGTATATATATAGATATATATATATATATATATATATTATATATATTATATCATATTAATATATATATGTATTATATATATATATAAGTAGTTTAAACTGCAATATTCTATTTATTTACCGGTATATAAAAATAATCAGTTTTAAAGTAATTAAGATTATAGAATACTGACCACGGTCTCCTGAATCTGGCGCCTCCGCACTGCTCTGGAAGTGAGCGCCATTTTTTTTGTGTACTTTATCATGCTGCAGAATTGGGACGCACGTCAGTAATAAATTGTTTGCAAACACACACAAGTACTAAATTTTTTCTGTCTTGTGGGACGCAGTAGCCACGACCACCAAACGGGCGCAGATAATTATAAATACATGTCACTTTTGTACATGGTGAAAGTCGTATGAAACATTTTAGGTAGGTTTTACGTAATAATAATAACAATTTGAAGATAAAGGTAAATTAAGCGAAATTCCATAGAATCCTACATTTATATAGTGCTCAAAAACAATGTCCATAGACACCTTTCCGAGGTTACATTCACCCTTATTAGCGGTGTTACGATCGGGGTAGCAGAGGGTGTGACCCTGAGGAAAGTTTGCAGATGATAGGAGCCTGCAGGTCCATGACATGAAAATAATCATTTGTATACTGTCAGAGGTCAGACAGTAGGTGTTCTCCTTAAGGAGACATTGCCAATTAAGGCCACCTTAAAGCGTGTGTGCAGACTTAAACCCATAGATGCTCCACTAGGGAATTCTGGAAGAATGCAAATAATTTTCCAAGGTATTAAATTTAACACCTTGGAAACTTATTTGCATTCTTACATGTCAGACACACAATGAATTATCACAATGCACAGGCTTACTGCAGAGGACGCTGCATGAGAGAGGAAGCCGAAGCACAGTAGGTACCTACTGAGTTTATTATTTTTTATATGCTGAGAACCGCATGGTCCCCCAGACGGCATCAGCCCACCATCTCTTCTCTCCAACGAATGATCAGCTCTGCCTTTACTTTAAGCCATCAGCGCGTGGTTTTTTCTGTGGCAAACCATTGGATATAAACTATTAGAGAAACAATACCTCGTTATGTAAGCAGACAGAGGTTACACTAACATCCAAAATGACCATTATTACAGAGGTAGCGGCAGTCATGAACAGCATTAAGCAGTCTGTAAACAATGAGTTTGTATCTGGCCTAAAATAGTACCCATTGCGGTCCTAAACTTAATATACCACTGATAACAATGAGAATGTCATGACAAAGTCATGCGTGCTATGAGATGTCGATATTGGAGATTAATCCCAGGCAACAGTAACGTGGTCCCCATGTGTGGTTCCACAGTATCAATTAGCTTTGGAGACCCAAAAAACAAGGTCATCGGAATAAGCCAATATAAGTCTACACTCTGCATGTATGTAAGTTGCCAGGTGAAACTGACTCAAATGACAGCTACTCTTCTCGTCAACATACACAAATAATAATAATTCTTTATATATAAGTGCACTACATATTACGCAGCGCTGCACAAAAGTTGGCCAAGTGGTCCCCAACCCTAATCTGGCATGTTTCATATGGAGATTTCGTCTAATGGCTGCTGCATACTAGTGCGTTAACTTGATTGGACTTTTTCTCTAAAACCATCTGTTTGACAAAGTGTTATCAGCCATTGCATATATTATTTGGCACGCACTGTTAATACTCCACGTATGGGGCACCTAAAGTCTAAACAGGACAGATAATAAATATACATTTAACATATATATTTTTATTACTGTTACTAAATTCATTAACCTGATATGTGGCTTCTCTCTGTTGCTTTTAAACCACCTAAGATAATATTATAGTTAGTATTAAGGATTATTGTGTGTATATGTATTATCGAGTTTATTATAACACAAATATCAGTTTGTGTGTAACCTATATACAGATTATATGGTATAAACAATTATAGTATGTATATGACCCCTGCTGTATTACTTACCATGGCTTCTGTTTTGTATGTTGTTTCCACACTAGAGTTGTTTTTGTCTTGTTTTTCGTTCTTTAGGGAGTTCTTCACCGTATGAACCTTAAGGGAGGAAACCATACATACTGGACTGACTTTCCCATGTCTGAAGTCCTTGTGTTTATGTGTGCTATATAACATACTGCCTGCAGATGGACAACTATGTCACAATCTCTCAGCTCCTCCTGCTCTATACAATTCTGCCTGCAGATAGGAACATATATACAATCTTATTCTCAGCTCCTCCTGCTCTATAACATGCTGCTGCAGATAGTACACTATGTACAATCTGGCGCGCTCACTCCTGCTCTTAACTCTGCTGCGATAGGACACTATGTACACATCCTCAGACTCCTCCATGCTGCATCTAACATGCTCCTGCAGTATAGGTCAACTATGTACATCTGCTCAGTCCCCTGCTCTTATAACAGGTCAGCTGGCGATAGGAACTAGTACAATCTTCTCAGCTCCTCCTGCTCTATAACACTTTGCCTGCAGATAGTGACAATGATGTACAATCTTTCTCAGCTCCTCCTGCTCTTAAAATGCTGCTGCACGATAGACACATCTATATGAGTCGAATCTCTCCTGGCTCTCTAACCAGCAGCCTGCCAGATAGACACTCGCTCCTCCTGCTCATCGGTCAAGTTATTGAACTTGATACAAACTCATGTCAAACAACCCAAGACAATGATGGGTTCTCTAGTCCTTCGAACCAAGACTTCAAAGGGTCTAACTCCCACATTTTAGGACAAGAATGGAACCAGGACACCGCCTGACTACTGAGCTGCCACCAAGAAGAAGCTGGTGAAGGTACCTTGCCACTGTCCTGTACAGATAAGACACATTCTCCTCCTTCTTTGTCTGGGGCTTTTTCTTTCTCCAGAGAAGAACTGTAATCTTATGCTGGATATCCTCCCCTTGGTTTTTAGTGGGTCCGTAAATGCAAAAAACAAAAACCACATTAGTAGAAGAATTAGAATCTTCCTATAAGGAGCCATATAGTGCTCACCAGTGAAGAGGATACCACCAGGTACTCCACAGCACTTGGGTGTTGTGGGGTGACATTTTTCTGGTACTCCATAATCCTGGAATACATACAAGATGATAAGTATACATTGAGGGCTTGTACTGACTAGGCCACTCCATGTAGGTTGCCAATGACCTGCAGACTGCATAGTCTGCTGCGGAAGTCTATGACCATAGGTGCTGCAGCACTGCATCTGCTGGGGGTCATTTTGGGGCAGGATTAATGGGAGCCAAATTGTTTTGCATACCAAATGTACTGCAAAGATACAAAACAATGTTATTCCCATTTGCATTAGAAAATATACCAAAGAATGTAATTTAATGAACACATCACCATGGTTAACATATGTGTCCTTTATGGTGTTGAAAAATAACAGTACAGTTTTTTGCTTTTATGGGTTTAATTTCTCTTAAAGCACCTGTCCCCTGGGAATGTCATACTAGCTGATTCTATTGGGGAATTTTGAAATGATCTTTGTCAACACTTTAGATAGTCTACATTCACATTACCCATACGCTCCTGCCAGCACCATGTGGTGATGGGCATGCAGAGTGTCGGACTGTGTCTCCTGTATCATGAATCATGTATTCTTCCTATCCCTCCACACACATCTCCGTCCTCCTCTGCTGCTCCATGACATGACAGGAAGTGGGGAAGTAGTGAGTGAGCTGCATGAGTAGTGGGGAAAGAGACTGACACAGGCCACACACAGGCTGCAGCTGCCCTCCACCCTGGGACTCACTACACTGCTGGAGAGGAGCCCAGTAATGTGGACTTAACTTTATAAAACTAACTATACTAAACTATAAACCTAATATAAATTTTGGCGAGGGCCCCACACACCAGTGAAACAACAGTACGTTACAATCTCAGTTGTAGTAGCTGAAACCGGGTCACGCGCTAATGATTGGGTGCAGATCGTCCAGTAAAAACTCGCTGTAGAATGAGCCCTGTTTTTTCCTGTTCCATTCTCTTACATCAGCCTATTACAAGGCGAATCTGTTTGGGTACTGAGTTGTGATGTCCATCCACATCCATATTGAAGGCCTGTTTCTATGGACATGAAAAACCGGAGTGAAGCGCGGGACAGCGATGTAAACAGCGTTTTTTTTTTTTGCAGTCGCAGTCCCCCCTTTGCCTGTATAGCACTAAAATGCTGGAAATAAAGATGACTAAGAAGATAAGGTCTCTTGTTGAGTTGCCATCTTTGTATTATATATTGAATGATTTCGACGGATATCGTATACATTTTTAGTCTAAAACAGCTCTAAGAAAGATGTCTGTTTTTGGACAATGAATTTGTCAACAAATACAAAGTCCTAGCACAAACCGATCAAGCAAGTGTCTCATTCCCCTGCGCACCCCCAACAGGGGAAATTTAGTATTACATGATTTGTACTTTTAAACCACCACAGTTCCTCCAGAAGTAAATTTCTATAACTCTTGATCAGCTTATACAATGGAGGGTCTTGCCGAGTCACTTAATCAGTTGCTGAGGACACGTAGTGGATTAATAAATGGCAGTGTTTTGGTGGTAACACTGGGCCGCAGCCTTATAGGGTGGCCATGGCCAACCACATAAACAATCACCAAATTTTATAAAAAGGGTGTTGTTGCACACATGAATCCTCATCCATCTGTTCCTGCTCTCAAAAGCAATGTAACACCAAGGCAATTCAGTGACTTCGAGGTTCTCAAAGGTCCTGAAACTTGCAGATTGAATACAGGCAGAAAGGACTCTAGTCCTCCATTCCCCAAGAAGCTGATTCCTGTACGATGTATGAATGATTCAGACTTGTGGGGCCATCATATTCATACAACCCAGGAACCCATGGCAGGTTTAGCAGTTGTTTGAGGACTATATATTGAGAGAAGTGAGGAATATGTAAATGTCTTGTATTACCCGCAGAGGAGGAGACCCAGTCACTGAATGGAGGGTAGGAGATCTGGGGCCAAGTTGTTTGGGACCCAAATACTATATCAGAGAAGAACAAAAATGAGCGAACTCAAAAATAAGTAATCAAATGGCGTTAGGGTTGTAGTAGGACATATCCCACATGGGCACTACCTGATGCCTGAGGAATGGTCATTCATCATAGATGACCCCCAACCACCATTAACCCATATTGGCCATGTTGTTTGATCCAGCCCGCCACTTGATGGATCCCGCTCTTGGAGGGTGGGTTCCAAATGAAGGATGAGAGCGGGATTCCATTAGGTGGGTGTCAATAAGATCCCGGAAATGGTAATAACGAGCACAATATGGTCAGATGTGATATAATAGCAGCTTTATAAAAAACAGTTTTTTTGGAAGATACCTTACCTGATGGGGCTCTCGGTTTAAGCTACGTTTGTTCACTGCAAGCTTTTTGGGAATGGGGAGGGTATTAGTTTGGGGGACCTGCTGGGGTGACGCTGGTGGAACGGCCTTTAAGCAGGTCTCTTCACTCATCAGTTCTGTCCCTAAAAAGGGATAACAATCCATTTAGACATTTTATTGTTGTCACATGTAAAGGACACAGGGCCGAGACAAACGATAGACATTACAAGATATTTATGGGTCTTATAGTTCTAGTAGACTATGATAAATCCTGATTAAATCCTCCCCAAGTTGTCTATCTTTATCTATAGTCATTTTATATATTTACATTTTTTTTATTTTTTCAAAGTATTATATAAAGTTAGTATTTTTTATATTTACGATCTGTATAACAATTGAATATATTTATGTATTATGAGTTACAAGTGAGTGGACCCAATTTTAAAGTCAGGTTCAGGGGTTGGGTTGGTCTTCGACGACCCAGGTCTGTCATTGGTGTGGGCTGTGCAGCCAATCCGGCAATTTGTACACCCATACGTTGAGACATGAAAGTGAGGGCCAAGGGGTGACACTCTAGCCAATTCAACAGCCATGTCTAGTAGAAATGGGTGCACTCAATTGCCGAATTGTCTGCAGCCGCCCGCTAATTCAACCTCCATAGCATAGTGGTAGAAGGCCGTCAATTTGCATAGTGTCAGGTCACATAAGATCACCAACCCTGACCAGAAAGAACTTAAAAATGAATCCCGCTCATCTCTTACTACGAGATCAAGTGATCGATAATTTGACCAAATGACTAATACATATTACGTAAACCCAAGTACAGATTATATACATCAGCGTTGATGATTTTGCCCCCCCCCCCCTCAGACCAGGCAAATGACCCATGACCTAACATCCCTGATATCCATGTTTTATGAGCCTCTCTTCATAAAATGATAAAATAACAATCTACTGACACACTGATATTATAGAGAATGACTTCAATCGTTGCAGAGGGCGATGCACTTTGGAGGCGAGTGCGGATTTTCAGTCTCTGTAAAGTAATACATAACAGAATAAAGATAGATTTTCTCATTGGATAAGGGTGTAATTAAAACAAAAATCTCCCAAGAAACATTACGTATCAGTCAAAAATACAGAAAAATTCCTAAATCTGTTATGCAATTTTTAATGCAAACAAGCGCCCAAAATCGACATTTAACGTGTCAGATGCCACGTAAAGGAATTTATTTGTATGGTAACTTAGGGCCTAAATGTAGGATCGGAAGAACCCTTTAAAGTAAACTACCATAATTTCGACCCTAAGCAGCGTCACCGACTGAATCCACTTTGCAACTTGCAGGTTCTGGTCCTACAGTAAATTTTATTTCTCCGTTATCTTCATTATACTAATTAGCTTCAACGTGCTTCAGGGGGCACCTGTGCAGCAGGAGCCAGGAGGTGCTATGGCTACCCCCCAGAGCACTTGCAGTTCATAGAATATTTTAAATCTTTTTAGGAAAAAGAGACCATAAAAAACTCTTCCAAGGCCAGTTCATCGTCGGGTGGCAAGGTCAGAGTGGATTCAATCAGTGACGCTGATTTATAAGGTTTAATAAAGGGTAAATTTACTTAAGATGGCGCCTACTGACGGTAGCGCTAAGCTGAATATATTCCTGACAGCAGTAAAATTCAACATCTAACATGATCTCACCATCGCTCTGCGTGCGACCATCTAGTAGATGAGGATGCTGCAAAAAACAACATAAAAACATAAAAAAACTAAAATTATTGAATTAATTAAATACTCAAATATCTACTCAACACAATCTGCTTCATGGCACAGCATGTACGTACCCATTCTTTTCTAGTGTTATTCTGGGATTGAGGTTCCACTAGAACTTCCTAGATTTTAGGATACCAGATATCATATATACATAGACACACAGTACACTGCCTAATAGGATACACAAAGATCACGTTGTGCCACTAGGGGGCAGTACTTACCTCATAACCCCCCTGCCGGAGCTGGAATTGAAGACCTTCCTATCAAGGTGGAGTTTGGGTGATACTGATAGGGTGTAGAAGTAGGGGACTGTGCGAATCGTGACCCAGAGTGCTTAGATTAACTCTTGAGCTGCCACCGTGGCTAAAGATCAAAATACAAAAGAATTCCTTCAGCAATTGTCAATATATTCTAGGTTGTTTTGAATTTCATATATTGGTTGTTCCAAAATTTAGTTTTAATCCAGTAATGAGTAGCAGAATGGACAGAAGCTCAGATTACATAGATGTCTATGCAGAGGGGAGGGGGAGCAGTAAGTCACAGCAGCTAGGTCTATGCAGAGGGGAGGAGGACAGTGAGTTCGCAGCAGAGTTAGGTCTGTGGAGAGGGGAGGAGGGATCAGTGAGGTCCAGCAGACTAGGTTTAAACTTAACTATTAAAAGCTGCGAAAAATTCAAAGAACCAATATTTTCTCATGTGATAATATGCTTACTTTGTGTGAGGAACTAGTGCTGCTTTGCTACAGGCTTTTTTCACCACCACCACCGCGCCGCGTACCGCTGCGTGCTGACACCGGCTCTCCGAACTGGTAGAGATTTTTGACCCATAGCGTTTCACTCCTTCTGTTTTAAAGAAATGAATGATCAGAAGCAAAAACACAAATAAAAATATTTTTTTTTCGACATGATCTGAAGATAATTTGTATTTTTTGGTAATTTCCTTTTAAGGAGATGAAATAAGCAAAGAAGTGCCTGTGCCAGTTTGTTCCGCGGATGCGCTGTGTCCCACATGACAATAACCAATGTGCCTAAAGGGGGCCATTCCGTAGTGCACAGTTGGAAAGTGACACCACAATACTTTCAGCAGAACAAGTCCACCAAAAAAAAAAAAAAAATGGAGCACACTTCGTCAGTGAGGGACAGCAGAAATCAACAATTTCATGAATATGGCGCAAGGCAAACTGCACTATGCACTATTTTAGTAAAATATGGGCCCATGGTATATTGCTCCATCTGTTCCATTGGAGACTTATCGTTCTAACGCTAAAAGTGGAGATCATGGTAATTATGTGCATTTTTTTGTAGGGAGGGGGCTGTGATTTTTTTTTACTTCCTAAAAGTTTAAAAATCCTACCAAGTTTTACACAATATTTTATATTTTTTACTACTTGGTGTTAGAGGACACGAGTCTTGATGAAGATGTTACGTGTTTTCAGTATAGGCTGGAAAACCAAAAGCATCATCATACATGCTTTCCCTATCGCATGCAATACAGATGTAACTATTCTATATTGAAAATATATATAGATTATATACAAATTATATATATAATATTTCAAATATAAGTAAAAATAAAACATACTTCTTCCTGTGACTTCCCCGCCGTCCCAGTAACCTTTTCTATTTAGCTATCCATTCCACTATCACCTGTAAGTAAAGAGAAACAAATGTCAGAAAATTCTTGATATGTACTTTGTATGTCAAGTATATAATCCTCACCACCCGGGGGGCGCCATCAATCAAATTTCACAACAAAATGGCTGACATTTCTCATCACAATGTACAGTTATAGGTTTTCATGTTATTTATATTACATTCAGGAAATCGAGTAGGATATGGGATTTACGGCTCTTCTTAGTGAGCTGGCTCATTAGGCTCTGCTCACTAAGAAGAGCGACTCTTCTGCTCCTGAATGGTTCCCTATTAAATATATAAAGAGAGCATCAGGCCTTTCCGTCACCCCACTCCAAACCACTTTTAACCCTATTTTAATTGGGTTAAAGGGGCGTGGAGATTGGGGTTGGGGTTTAGTGAGCTATCGGGTCACTGAAGGGAGGAGACTCCCGCAATTCACACAAAGCGACATCTTTTTGTGCCGTTTCTTTTCTGAACGACCATCACTACTGTGAGTATCTACATTAGCTTTTAATGCTGCTACATTATCAAAACCTCATTAAAACTTGATTGCACAGTAATCGTACACGATCAATCCCTAGATTCATTCACATTGATTCTACATTAACAAAAAAAAATGCTAAATATGTTACCTATTTTTTATTTCTTGGAGAAACAGAAGTATAGAAATGTGATAAAGCCTAAAAAAGTGCCTACTGTGCTGACATATACAGATATACAGGACCCCTTAATAGTGCCATGCAGTGCCACCAAAAAAGCGCCAAGAAACAAATATTAACGGAGAGTCTGAATTAGAAGTCAAATAAATTGGATCTATAAGCCAATCATGAGGAGAAGAGGGGAGGCTCAGAGTCAATGGGGGAGATGTATCAATCTGTTCAGCTGGGAAAACTGGAGTAATTTGCTGTGGGCACATTATTGAAGGTTTTAGACCATTTTGAGAATTTTCGGACTGTCCGAAAGCGGGGGCGTGTGTTTGATAACTAGGGGGCGTGGCTGTACAGAAAATAGTCCATGCGCCAGAAAATTCAAGATTGGGGTGAATATAGGAGGTACAAAGTAGGACATCAAGGATTATCTGGCGCAGCAGAGAACTGTCTAGTTTCTACCAACACACCTTCATTCATCTCCCCCATTGTCTATTTTGATCTATAATGTAGGTGTGGTCATTTTGTATGAGCTTCAAATTATTGATGTATTATAAGGGTCATGCTCCTTCCAGATTGTCTGTACTACAGAATTTAGGAGGCAAGTTCAATGACTTTCAGGCCTAGATAAGGCGCAAGCCTTTGTGCCTTTTTCTCCTCTGGTGCCCAAAAAGTTTAGTGCAAATGGAAGTTTTTTACTGCTCTTGCCCCTTTCCAAAAATGAGTGTGTGTTGGGGCAGGAAAAGGTATAGGGCTATCAACCTTGGCCGGAATTATGAACAAGCATGAAAGTTTTGATACAATACACTCCAGCCTCCTCCTGAGGTAAGTGTTGCGAGGTATGTGCCTAATGTATGACAACTGCCCCTCGCCATGAATCGGTGCATGCTGTACCAGGATAAGGGGGTATCCAGATTGGTGTGAAAAACCCCAATGTGCAGCCAATTTCTAAATTCCAAGTTCTAAATAAACCCCACTTCCAAGAAACTGTATTTGCATGGAATTGAGGGACCAGGCAATACCCTCCTGATGAAGGTATGCAAATTAGTTCTCCTGCCCACATATTGGTGGTAGTTTTAAGTATAAATTTACATATTGCCAAATATATACCCAGTATAGGCCTATTAGCCTATTATAAACACTGTGCCTTATGTACCAAGCGCTGAAATATTAAAGGGAAGCTGTCAGCAGAAATGACCTATAAACCACTTGTGACCAGAATAAGCAGCAGAACACCTTCCAGATTTTGTTTCGTACATGGAACAGTGTGGTGCCATCATCCAGAAAATTAACTTTGAAGTGAGATGTAAATCGGTTGTATAAGTCATGGAGGAGGAGATTTAAAACACTGGAGTCAAGCTCTTCCTCAGAAAGCCTCTTTATTGTGAGGTGGTCCTGCATAGAGAGACATCACTAACCAGATCTCCTGAAGTCCGATGCTGAATCATCAAGAGGAGGTGTTTAGAGTTCCCCACCTTGACTTCGTGTTAAACTCTCCGCCTCCTTGTCTTATACACCCAATTTATATCTCAATTCAAAGATGATTTTCTTGATGATGCCACCACACTGAACCATAAAAAGAAGCCAAACCTTGAAGATGTTTAAGCTGTTGACAATACTGGTAATGGTTCTTAGGCCAATGGCTGATGACAGGTTCCCTTTAAAGGTGGCAATATTGAATCTGTAAAGTGCTACGGAATTTGATGCACAAATAAACAAAGATTAAATATATTTTCAATTGCTACCAATGTAAACTTTTGTTTGAGTTTGGTTTTTTTAACCATTTAGGGTTTTAATGGGTTTCTGGTATCAAAATGGTGTATTTTCTGTTGCAGAATTAATTAACTAAAGACATGTTGAAACAGTCAAGGTTTTCGGTAATGCGGTAAAGCAGCCTGTTCTATTTCCCAGGTTTATCAGGCTTATATGCAACATTTTTGAGAAATGAAAACATGATTCTAATACATGAAGCGTCGCTGACCTCAGCACACATTGCGTGATTTATAATCTGCTCTATATACTGTTCCTGCAGGCGTATACATGCAACACATGAGTGTATTATTACCATGCACACCCCTGTTATTCTGTACAGACTATAGTTAAATTCACATAAAGAATAGCTTGAAGCAAGAAGAAGAATGAAAGTTGAATTTATACGAGAGGAGGGATGTGGTTTTCGTTGGAGACAAAGCTAAGGGCTGTGAGTGACACAGATTATAACAAACAGTATGTCTTCCGGGATTAGCGATGGATACTGCTAGGTAATGGTAATAAAGATGAAGAATGGACATGATCCCTTTAAGTCCTGTTTTCCTTTTATGTTATAAGGCCAAATTACTACAGAAAGTGAAAGGATATGGGGGGGTCAATCAGAGAACTCGCTACAAAACACATGGACGGAGAAGCAGAAATTAGTTATCTGCAGAAATCTGATTAATATAACTTAATGATGTAGAGAGTTTCTAAGACTTAAGTAATGTGAAATCGTGGGTTTATGTTGCCCACTGCTTCATTTCTATGTAGTTTTAGGAGTTACAATGGGGCACATTACAAGGGTCCGTTGGACGCATTTTCGTCAGGTTTCCCAAATTTTCCTATTTGCCCTGAATTGCCCCGGGTTTTTGGGCATGCGATCAGATGGTGTGGCATCAGCACCGGCTTTCATGAGTGGCGCCGTAGCCGTCGGACAACCCGACTCATTCGGACAAACCGTGGAATTTTAAAGTGAAATTGGTCGAAGATCAGCACTTAGATGAACCAGGAAGAAGAAGGTGAACTCCGGCGGACCTCAGTGGGGAAGCGACACATGCAGGAAATTGGACGCACGATCTTAGTGAATCGCGGCAGCTCCGAATCCTCTCTGACATTCTGGATTGTGCAGCGTCAAAGGGACAGGTAAGTAAATGTGCCCCAATGTGTAATCATGGAAAAACTCAACTCAGAAAAAAGTGAACTGGCAATTCCCAGTCTCAGAATTGAACTCAGGTCTTATTAATCAGATTTTGCCGAAAATATATTTTAAAAGTGAACCACTTTCTATCGGACCCAATAATAATTCCTTATGTGTTATTCTATGGGACATTTATATTTTACATGTCTATATGTACACTGGGGTCATAATTCTTTCCCACCATTGTACAGACCTACAATAAGTTTACATGCAGCAAAAATTAAAACAGGAATGTATGGATCATAAAATACTGGATACTGATCCTGCCATCCACGGCTACTTCACTTTCCGGGTCCATGCTCTATGGTCCTCAGCCTACCACTAGGTAAGGTAGGTCACTTCCGATGTCAAAAATTGTTTGACTCGCGATTGATGGAGGCAGAAAGAAGAGGAGCCCGGTAAGTGTCTGAGCATGAAGGGTAATGGATTGTTCATTTGTAACCAACTCTACCACGCTTGCATTTACAGACTTGTGAAAATCTTTTTGGGCCTCAAAAGGTTTCGAAAAATCTGTAACATGTGATATTCATTTATACAAACCTGCAAATATTTGGTGCGTCCTTTGGTTGTGTTATCATTTAGTCACACTAAGCTTTTTATCCCCAATTTGTGTCAGTTCATTTTTTATTTGTTTCTTGAAGTCAAAGCTCAATATTTACAGTTCCGACATAAAGACTAGAGGGAGCTAAGGAGCTCACTGCATACTGTGTTATTATGTATTTAGCTCCCAGCAAGCAGCCACTTCTCTTATTTAAAGGGTTTCATTTGGTTACTACAAGTTACCCATCCTTATTATAGGGGTTCTGCTGCTCGGACCATCACTGCTCACAAAACAGTGGTCTATATGTTCAGTATGAGCTTGTATAGATGTTTTATTAATCTCTCTAGGACTGTTAATAGCTGTTAAGTACATCTCTTATCTAGCACAAAATAACCTATTCAGAGTTTATGCACTTTGCCATTGAACTGGACCCGTCTGATAGTGGACTTCCCACTAGACCATTACCTATCCCTCAGTCCTACTCTGATTGGATAGGAAAACTATAGTGCCAGAATACAAAACCCTCCGAATCAGAATTCTATTCATTAGTAAATATATTGACCCCCATAAAAGTAATGGGACCAAAGCCAGACATACAAATTAAGTGGAGTCAAACCATGGGCCCACACGATGAACCGATAATGTGATTACTGATGATAGGACTCAACACACCCTGGTGATAATTGATCGGTGCCAGTATCTACACAACGTTCCAGTGTTTAGGAGGCATAAACTAATTCCACCTAGTTCCTACTCGCCCATCCCTCTAGCCATATTTAAGCATCAGGAATGTATCTTGTTTATATTTGGGTTTCTTACAATTTTTTTTAATGAGTATTGGAACGGTTCAACTAGTATAATGTCTAAGCAAGAACTCACTAGCATACAGGAATGTAGTGGGATTTGATGACCTACTTAAAGGTGAATTGAGGATACAGGACTTTTGTCATGAACTTATCACTGTACTGTAGAAATTAGAAAAAAGTAAAGGCATCATAGTCGAAATGTAGTACCCCTTAATGGCCTGAAAGTGTGGTGGCAACCGTTGTAACTGACTTCTACAGTAGGATTCTGTATATGATTCTTATAATGTTATGTAATACAAAATCCATAACAATATTGACGGAAATAGACTACTATCAAAGCTAATAGAGTAATGTAAGTAAGTATAACCCTGACTGTATAGGGAGGTCAAGATTGAGCAACCTGTGATCCGATATAACTCTAATATCCTAAATTATGTCTTTTACGTTTTTTTTTTTTGAAGCTTAGAGATATTCTATAATACGCACATAAATTTCTGCTTTGTCATAAATAATGTGGCTTAGGTGTATATTTATTACATATATTTGTTATTATATGATAATTATTAGACATGACTATTCTATTAGAAATATTGGATGACTGTAGTTTTCTACCACCTTTAGAACTACAACTCTATTGTATGGCATTATATCATGTGATATTGTATGAAATTACTGGACTGAACCCATCCGAAGGTTTTCCCTGTTTTTAACATTTCTCAAAACTTCTGAATAGAAAAGATTGCAGTAACCTTGTTTAACCCACTATGCGTGGATGGAGCTGTCTACTTTTAGCTCTTTACTCTGTATAGTTGTAGCTATAGTTTTGCCAGGTGTTGGACCCCTACCAATATGATGTGATGACCTATAGCTCCCAACACCTGATCCTGCAAAGTTGCAGGATTCAGTAACTAGCTTGCAGTGTATCGGCACTTATTGAAATCTGAGCCCTCGTTGCTCCATAGGTGGACCTACAAGCCTGGAGAGGATGCGCATCTACTATAGCCAGGCATACTCTTCATTTCAGACATAATTGGTTTCTAGAATGAACAGAAGCCTCACTGTTTCCCAAAGCAGAATGTGGTTTTCGCTAAGTGACATAACAGCTTACACCTTTAGCACGTCTTGCAATCCTCCATAGTGGAATCTTATTGGCACATTTCTAAGGGTCCAATGTGCAGTATAAATAATGTAGCTCCTTTATAATTTATCAGATATAATTTATTGTCACCTTTTTTGATTGAGTTGTTTTATACCTTATTTCCTCTTTATTAGCAATTGAGCAATGATTCAGTACAGAGGTAACTGGTAATGTGTTTTTTCTATCCTTGTCAATCCTATAATCATTGGGGGAATGGTAGTGGGCACTCTGGACCACTGCACCATAAACAAACCACTAGTGACATTGCCAGTAGCCTGATCACATTAATCTAGTATTACTTCATAACTAGTTGATACCTTTAATACATTTTTATTATAATAGTCTGGCTGTCTAGGTGACCACTAGAGGGAGCACATCAGCTTACTGCATACTCAATTCCTATTGAGCCCAGTGTATAAACATTAAAATCCTAACCTCCCTCTTGTGATTTGAGCCATTAAGTTAATTCATTTTAGGTTTCGAGGGACTGTGAAGATCTAAATCCATAAAATCCATTAAAAAAAATATGTTCAGAGAGGACACACTTCAAATCCTGATCATAATGTTGTCATAACTCATGTGCTGAGTAAAAACAGCAGTCTAGAAATATAATAAAACCAAATAATAAATCCAATGCGTGACTAAGGACCAATAACAGTCACAGATGTGCCTTCACTACATTACAACTTTGCTGGACATGCCCAGACATCATGGGATTAATAGCTTTTAAAATTACATGAATCTGTGATATTCTGCCCCAAGATGAGTATCCAATAATGCAACCAGGTATGACCACCTAGTGGTGATGCTGCACACTGCAGCCAGTCTTTACTAGCGTGTCCTGATATTGTAAAGGATTTGGTCCTCATCCAAATTAAGGTAAATTGAGGGTGGACACCATCTTTATGTAGGTGCAGTCATGTTATAAAACAAAGTTGTAGCTATTTTTTTTTAGAGATAGATTGAAATTCTACGCCATCTATGTATCTTCATACAGAAGAATGGTTTGTTTGCTCGTCTTTAGCCCCCTCCCACCTCCGCGCCTCAATACTGGGGCAAATTCCCCATTAGCGCTCCAAGTCCAGTCCGCATCTACTCCTAACCAATGATCTATACGCTCTCAGTGATGCACCAGCACTGCAATGCTGCCGGACAATGACCGATACACATACATCGTCACAAGAGCTTACATTCTATCTACACTCCATAAACTCAGCATAAAGTATCATGCAGCAAGATCCAGGGGGAGAAAATCACTCCGTCAGAACAAGGCACAACAGTTTTCTTGACAGTAATATCAAGTTCTAAAGTCCAGAATCGTTGACTCCCTCCCATGATAACACAGCCTTAGTAAATAGTCAGGAATATGGACAAGAATATTTTCATAGACTGTAAAAAAAAGTACAGAGCACTTGGCTATAAACACTGTAATAAGAGTAAGTAGACAATAGTAATAGAACAAGTGTCCAAGCCTCCAGAACAAGGTGAGATATCCGATGCTTCCAGTCCAATGTAAATGTATAAATCCTATAAAACCTGTATACACATATGTAGCACCCGTATACATACCTGGTGTATGATGATAGAAAAACTCTGGAAACAGGGGAGGCCGAATTACTGTCTGCCTCCCCGAAAGTGTTCCTTTTATAACTGTCGCCCTCCTACACTTGTTTATCCGTCCTCTGAGGTGTGTTGAGGCTGACTGATGCTACAAGAATGTTCATTTTTCTCTTATTCAATCTGTGTATCCCAGTTTCCCAGGTCCCTTGATTTCCAGGCAAGTCCTGACAAAGGTGTGGCATGGTTTACGATTTTTTTTCTTCTTTTTTTTTGGTCCCACCCTTCGACTCAGCCCAACTATCTGCAAGAGGAGAGAAAGAAAAAAATCTCTGCCTCCAGGATGTAAACTTGAGCGAGCAAGCTACACCTGCCTGCGATACAAGAACAGTAAGTGGCTTAGGAAGAAAAGAAATGTATACAGCACAAGGAAAAATACGAGACTACGACTCAGGAGACACATGTAAAAGCTGGAAGCCAAATACACACAACACTGTAAATATTCGTTATACCTGGAAAACTATCTAATTATCTATCTATTTATATATATTAGATATGAGAAGAATAGAGTATAGAGAGATATAGATATATATGATATGTCTAGTACTAGCATCCTATCTACTGATGTTAGTCCAGCAGACAAGTTAAACGAACCAAGTCCAGTGTGAAGTCTAATAGCAATTTCAGTATCATCTGATCTATCTATATCTATCCTTCTATCTATCTATCTAGATAGATAGATAGATAGATAGATAGAAGGATAGATATGAGATAGATAGATAGATAGATAGATAGAAGGATAGATATGAGATAGATCTTTGGTAGATCCTCAGGTTTGAAAATCAATTGGGAGAAGTCAATTGTGATGGCCCTAGACCCGTTAGTGGAAGATTGGGTGGCCGATAATGTTACGCTAGCTTGTGTGAAGAATTTTAAGTACTTGGGCATAGAGGTATCTGGTAAGCTGGAAGAATATCACAGGTTAAATCTAGCTCCCTTAATTGGTACATTGAGAAAGAGAACTGGAGGTTGGAACAAACTGTCGTTATCCAGGGTGGATAGGATTGCATTAATTAAAATGATCCTCCCCCCACAAATACTATACAGGCAGTCCCCGGGTTACGTACAAGGTAGGGTCCGGAGGTTTGTTCTTAAAGGGGTATTCTCGTCTGGGCACTCACATTCAGTTTCACTAATCTTCCATTTCTAAACATTTCTTCAATTGGATGTTATTTACAAAAATGTTCCTGTGGGAAGATAATTTCTCATAAATGTAGTCATTCTGTCCCTTAGAAATGAGATAGCTTCCTCGGTTACGACCACGTCTGGCAGTGGTGGCCAGACATGGGCTATTGAGTCCTGTCTGACTGCCAGGATTCAGCGTTCATTACCACAGGACGACTGTTGGACCTGCAGTAACTCCCGGACATTTCATATACAAAAACCTTTTGTTATGCCCCATACTGTCGCTCTTAATCATGGAAGTCGTCTCCATGGCTGCCTCCACATGTCGTCCCATTATCAAAAGAGCTGTGTCAGGCTCATTTTTCGGGTGTTTCACCAGATACGTTATGGAACTTGGTCACTATGTCGGCACCATGCTGTGTTATCGACTAAATATACAGTCAACCTTTTGTTCACATAGGAAATCATTTCAGCGCTTCTTGCTCACTTTGGTAGATCCTCAGGTTTGAAAATCAATTGGGAGAAGTCAATTGTGATGGCCCTAGACCCGTTAGTGGAAGATTGGGTGGCCGATAATGTTACGCTAGCTTGTGTGAAGAATTTTAAGTACTTGGGCATAGAGGTATCTGGTAAGCTGGAAGAATATCACAGGTTAAATCTAGCTCCCTTAATTGGTACATTGAGAAAGAGAACTGGAGGTTGGAACAAACTGTCGTTATCCAGGGTGGATAGGATTGCATTAATTAAAATGATCCTCCCCCCACAAATACTATACAGGCAGTCCCCGGGTTACGTACAAGGTAGGGTCCGGAGGTTTGTTCTTAAAGGGGTATTCTCGTCTGGGCACTCACATTCAGTTTCACTAATCTTCCATTTCTAAACATTTCTTCAATTGGATGTTATTTACAAAAATGTTCCTGTGGGAAGATAATTTCTCATAAATGTAGTCATTCTGTCCCTTAGAAATGAGATAGCTTCCTCGGTTACGACCACGTCTGGCAGTGGTGGCCAGACATGGGCTATTGAGTCCTGTCTGACTGCCAGGATTCAGCGTTCATTACCACAGGACGACTGTTGGACCTGCAGTAACTCCCGGACATTTCATATACAAAAACCTTTTGTTCCCCTCCTCATACTCCATCACTGTGACATGTCCACACAACGGTATAAAAAATCTCTTATTCGTTTCCTTATCATCGCCGCAAGAGCATGCATTCCAATACTTTGGAAACAAACATCGCCGCCAACCATGGCTATGTGGGTGGCGAAAGTGAATGACCTGATGCACATGGAAGACCTTACCTCCTCCGTGAATGGCACCTATGAGAAATTTCACAAAACATGGTCGCCATGGCTTCAATTTAAGCAATCCCCTGAATATAGGGCACTACTTTGAAGGTTGAAGCGCGGTGGTTTCCTCCTGGGAGAGACATGCTCTCATCATCCACCCCTCTTCACTACCCTTCCCCTTCCTTTTTCCACTCCCCCCCCACCACACCTCACCGGACACCCCCTCCCCTACTTCCTTAGCACCCCCTATACCCACCCAAACCCCTCCGTTCTCCATTTCCCTACTATAACCCTCTGCTTAGCTCTCCTAGAGCCCTACTGGGCTGGCATTCTATATACAATGTTTCCTGTTTCCTTCTCTTTTTACTTTTTTTTTTTTTTTTTTAATAATTTAAAAAAAAAAAAAAAGAAACAGACATGCGAATTGGTTCCACATGGTAATTTTATTGTTGTATCTATTCAGAGACACATATCTGTCAAAATGTACATGCACTGACTGTACTTGATATGATGTATGATGTTATATATCGATTTGCTGTTTGTTTCATTAATAAACGGAATTTAAAAAAAAAAAAAAAAAAAAAATCAGGGGAAAAACAAAAGGGGTGGTAAATAGCTGCAAAGGCATGAAAGAGGATATAAAAACATGAAGCTAATTATAGATTCCACCAAAAAAGAAAATAAAAAGTGGCAGGACAAACTGACAGATCTGGAGGACAGATCTAGACGATCAAATATTAGAATTGTGGGGGTCCTGGAAGGTGAATCTGACAAAGAAATGATTAATAGGATTACAAAATGGTTACAGGGTACCTTCAACCCTGATGGCTTTTCAAAGGTTTTCGGAATTCAGAGACTCATACAATCCCCTTTAAGAAACCCCCTCCAGATTCTTTGCCCAGGGCAATCTTGGCAAAAATGATAAGGTCCCAAGATCGTGACTACATTCTAAGCCAGAGTCGGGACATTGCCGATCTGACCATTGATGGAGCTAAGTTGGCTATATATCCGGACTATTCTAAACAAACCCAATTGCAAAGAGCAAGCTTAAAAGGGATTAAGAAAAGATTACTTGAAGGAAAAGTGAAATATGCACTTTTATTCCCCTAGGTTATACACCAAGAGAAAAGCTCTGGTTCTTCAGCTCTGCATTGGAAGTGGCGAGCTGGCTGGACCATCTGGGGCAAAAAGAGCCCTTAGAAAGAAAATGATAGGGATTGTAATAAAGGTGGGCTCAATAATGTACTTAGTAGGAAAACTATATGGGGAAGTGGTGGGGTTGAGGGAGAGGAGGGTGGCAGCTGGGGGAGTTAGAGACCTGTTGAGATGAAGGTGGAGACGAGTCATTGTGGGGTTTGGGTAAGGGGAGGAATTTATCCCCCTGGCAGAGGGTTTTTTTTTTCTTTTTTCCCCTTTACTGACAATGTCTAGAGGGGGGTCTGTAATAATTCATAAAGATATAGATTTTGAAATAAAGGACTCTCTGAGGGACAAAGATGGTAAATTAGTTTTTTTTTGCATGGCATATTGAAGGGCTTAGAAGTCATTTTGGCATTTGTGTATATTCCTTCAGGTAATTTATGCTTTATTGAAATTTATAGAACCTTGGGACCAGTGTCCCTTGATGGTAATGGGAGATTTTAACTTGTTGATGGATGGTTTGAAGGACAGGTTAACCCGGGCTGTAGCACCAGGAAATACCTCAGGCGGAAGATTGTATTCGCTTTGCGAAGAATTAAGCTGGATTGATGTATGGCGGAAATTATACGGGAATCAAAGAGCTTTCTCCTGTATGAGCCACTCATACCAGACGTTATCCCTAATAGACCTATGCTTGTCCAATTTTGCCTTCTTTAACTTGATTTGTAAAATGGTATATGAAAATATTAGTATATCTGACCACGCCCCTGTTATGATTATTTTAAAATCAACAGTACACATATATAAAAGATTCAAGCTTAACCCATATTGTATTTGTATCCTTAAAGATCACCTTGATATTGGGAAGGAGGTACAGGGGTTCTGGGAGCAGAACTTTGGTACTGCAGGTTATGGGTCAGTATGGGATGCTTTGAAATTTCATGTGGGGGGAGTATACCGGAGGAAAATTAGACAGGCTAGGATTCAGTATAGTCAGCAAGAATGTGATTGTTGTGTGCATAGGCTCTTAAAGATTTTATGAACCAAAAGGCACAGCATAAAATCTTTTTTCAATCCCAAATTCCCTTCACTGAGGGGGGTAAACCAGGGAAACATTTAGCAAATGTGATTCTGGAATCCGATAAAAAGAACTTTATTACAGCAATTAGGAGGAAAGATGGAAAAATTGTTAATGATCAGGAGGGTATATTACAAACTATAGCAAGTTTTTATGAGCAATTGTACACATCTAAAAAGACACCTAACATCAGGGAAATTAAGGAATATCTGGAAGAGATATAGTTTCCTAAAATATCAGGTGATCTATGTCCGATGTTAAATGGCCCCATTAGACTTGCCTTAGACTCATTTGGCAAGGATACCTCGCCGGGTCCCGATGGTCTGCCTTTTAGTTTTTATAAGCAACTTAATGAAGTACTGCTTCCCAGACTCCTGTAAGTATTAGAAGTGATAGAAGGGGGGAGGAGTCACCAGGTTGATGGCCGAGGCCGGCATAGTTCTTATTTCAAAAAAAGATAAAGATCTAATGGATGTGGGCTTACCAATATCATTGATAAATACCGACAATAAGATCTTTGCTAAGGTCCTTGCTATGAGACTACAAAAGGTTATAAAAAAGATCATACATAGAGACCAAAACGGTTTATAACAGGGAGAAGTACAGGAGACTGTATTCAGCTGCTTTTTTGGCCATCGACCTGGGTGAAGGGGAACTCCACTCCATCCTGTCACTGGACGCAGTTAAGGCCTTTGACAGGGTGGAGTGGGGTTTTCTTTGGGAAGTAATGAAAAATTTTGGACTGGGGGATCGCTCTATTGGTTTGGTTAAATGTATGTACAAGGCTCTCACAGCAAGAATCCGTATAGAACCCACTGAATCAAAGTTATTTCAGCTTACACGTGGGACGAGACAGGGGTGTCCATTATCGCCGCTGTTGTTCACAATATATGTTGAACCACTTGCCATTAAAATAAGAAACAATTCTAAGATACAGGGTGGAGGATGTGTGGGCCCTGTAGACAAGATTTGCTTATACGCTGATGATTTGGCTCTATTTTTGCGGGACTCCCCTGTGTCAATACCAGCCGCAATTGCATCGGTTGAGGACTTTGGTAGAAAAATCAATTCAATTGGGAGAAGTCAATTGGGAGAAGTCAATTGTGATGGCCCTAGACCCGTTAGTGGAAGAGTGGGTGGCCGATAATGTTACGCTAGCTTGTGTGAAGAATTTTAAAAACTTGGGTATAGAGGTATCTGGAGAGCTGGAAGAATATCATAGGTTAAATCTAGCTCCCTTAATTAGTACATTGAGAAAGAGAACTGGAGGTTGGAATAAACTGCCGTTATCCAGGGCGGATAGGATTGGACTAATAAAAATGATCCTCCTCCCACAAATACTATATTTTTTTTATCAGCATCACCCGTTTGGATTGAAGAATCCTAGTTTAAATTGATTGTGGTAATTTTAAGCGACCTGATCTGGGGCAGAAAGAGAGTCAGGATGAAGATAAGCTTCCTGTACAGACCTATAGGTAAAGGGGGATTGGGTATGCCTTTTTTTTCGCGGGTACTACTTGGCCGCCCAGATTGGGCGCCTAGTAGGATGGAGGGAGAATTCGCTAATGATTAAATTGGTAAAAATGGTGCAAGATAAAGTAGAAACCATTTTTGAGTTCCTAGAGGGCTCCTCAATAGAAGGAGAGATTTTTCACAAATACACTCTAGGTGGAACTCTGATAAGGTCCTGGATAGCCCTTAAGAAGATTTTGGGAGTGAATGGCTATTTACATGACACCCCATTATGGTTTAATACCAATTTGATCAGTGTACAAGAATTACCTGATAGATACTTTTGGTGGGGGTTAGGTATTAGATACATATCACAAATTATGTTTGACGGACAGTTTATATCCTTTTCAGCAATGCAAAGGATACACGGAATAAAAGGGAGAGATTGGCTTAGATACTTACAATTGAAATATGCCATGAAACACAATGTACATATTAAGGTAATGAAGATAGAATCACATGATTGTATATCTTTTGTTAAGAATGTGGTGCACGGTAGCAAAATCACATCTAAAATATACAGATTTTTAAGGGATAGTTATTCAAAGGGCTTTGTACATAACTCTAAAAATAAGTGGGAAAATGTTATAGGATCACTGAGTAAAGATAGATGGGATATTATTCACATGAACACAAAAAAGTGCTCCTTAAGCTGGAATCACAGGATAATTCACTTTAACATTATACATCAATGTATTACACGCCAATGACACGGTATAGAACGAAGCTGAGGGAGGAATCCAGGTGCTGGAAATGTCAAACGGTCGATCAGATTTTGTACATACGGTAAGGTCCTGCCCAGCGATAAAGAGTTAATAAAGAGTTACTGGGAAGGGGTATTTAGGAGGGTTAATAACATACTTAAGATCAAACTCCCCCTATCAATGGTTACAGCTCTTTTTGGTTTGGTTGAGGAGCAAGCAATAGCTAATCTATATCTAAATCTGATCGCAAAATTAATGAATATAGCAATAACACTTATAGCTCGTAAATGGGGGTATACTGCCCCTCCTAAGACTTGGTGGAAGAGAATTGGTGGAAATTATCTTTAAAGATTAAAGAATAAGAAAAAAAATCAATCTAAACTTGTCCTTGTCAAAAAGGAGCAAAAATGGAACAGATTGTGGCCGTTTTGGCTCTAAACTGACGCTGAGTTTGTGGTTGTCGGTAAAAATTTTAAAGTTTAAGTTTTTTTGGTTTTTTTTTGGTTTTTTCTCCTTTTCTCTGTCAGTGGGCGTGGGGGGATTCTAGAACTATCCTCTATTTAGGAAGAAGTGGAGAAGATAAGCTTAGTACTTTTTAAACTCTCTCCTTTCAAAGGAATTTGAACACTTTACCAGGTTCTTGATAGGAGGGACTTATAGGGAATGGCACAAAATTGATGCCACCCTTTCGGATAATTGGTATTTGAAATGGCAACATGTATACGTATTCTGTTTGCTATGAAAGTTTTTATATGATGATCTAGAATTTTTGTAAAACTTTTATATATATTGTGATCTGAAATCTTTGTAAAAATTTCTCTCTTTTCCATGTTAATAAAAATGTATTTATAAAAAAACCTTCTCCACGATATATAGTAGACAGTTCAGACATATCTCTACAATTGTTACAATAATTAAGAATCTATTTTAAGACAAGGTCCAAGTCTTGATTCTATTCTTATAGAAGGTATTAGAACAGTACTGAAGCGGCACCTTCTCTTGGTGCCCAGCTTTCACCATCGTTGTTCCAGAGTAACAAAAAAAAAAACCCAGCATGGCTGCATCATCCTGGTTGTTATAAATGTGGCCACAGAATATGTACGGTCTGTGGGTGTATTAGTACAGGTGCTACGTTTAGGTCATCAGTTACTAATAAGGAATTCTTGATCAAATCATACATAAATTGCAATACAGTGAATACTATACACTCACCGGCCACTTTATTAGGTACACCTGTCCAACTGCTCGTTAACACTTAATTTCTAATCAGCCAATCACATGGCGGCAACTCAGTGCATTTAGGCATGTAGACATGGTCAAGACAATCTCCTGCAGTTCAAACCGAGCATCAGTATGGGGAAGAAAGGTGATTTGAGTGCCTTTGAACGTGGCATGGTTGGCGCAGGACACGGATTACTCTAATGACCGTCTTTGCGTCACCGACAGGGGGTTCAGCCGGGAGACATCATCCCGGATGGACACCAATGCCAACAGAAGCAGGAATGCTGGGAGGACTGTGGAGCCGTCGCCGGCCAGGGGGCGGCTGCCACGGGAACAGCAAACAGGCCTATGCATACATCCCGTTCGGGCGATAACTCGGCACAAACACTGGGGGTGACATGGCACGGGGGCCTCAACCAAGAGGGACTCTGACTGAACTCACGGGCTCAGGGCACGGCGCGGAAGGACATGGGGGCGACCTAGGACCACCATGGCAGAGAGGCAGCAAGCAATAGCCCTGGTGGGAGGCGCCCGGGCCCGCACCCCAGCACACTACAGACAAGACGCAAAAATCTTCCGGGCCGGGCCCAAGCACGTAAAAATGACAGCTCTTTTTGTTTGGTTGAGAGCAAGCAATAGCTAATCTATATGGAAATCTGATCGCAAAATTAATGAATATAGCAATTACACTTATAGCTCGTAAATGGGGGTCCACTGCCCCTCCTAAGACAAAGAATTGGTGGAAATTATCTTTACAGATTAAAGAATATGAAAAAAAATTGATCTAAAGTTGGCAAAAAGGAGCAAAGATGGAACAGACTGTGGCAGCATTGGCTCTAAACTGATGCTGAGTTTGTGGTTGTCGGTAAATATTTTAATGTTTTTTTTCCCCTCTTTCTTTTCTCTGTCAGTGGGTGTGGGGGAACGGGGGACTTTAGAACTATTCTCTATATAGGAAGTGTCAGGCTTAGAGGTTGTGGATCCTCTGAACCACTGTGGACGATGGCACAAGCCACTACCTGGGACCGGAGTCTAAGTGGCACCCGGTTTTCACCAGAGCCCGCCGCAAAGCGGGTTAGACAAGCTGCAGCGTGGTACCACCAGATCGTTCCACAGGTGTGACTTGTTTGCAGCGGTGGCCAAGGTCGATGTACAGAAACGGCAGGCAATCTTGTAGTCGGGGACAGGCAGGAGGTCAGGACAGGCAGCACAGGATTGGAGTCAGAGACGTAGCAACAGGTCAGGGCAGGCGGCAAAGGAGCGATGTCAGAAACGGAACCGGGGTCACAAGGGGAATTCACAGGAAGAGCACAAGGCATCAGAAAAGCTTTCTCTAGGGCGCTAGGCACGAAGATCCGACAGGGGCTTGCAGGAAGAGGCAGGCTTAAATAGATTTTGAAAAATGGCCAGCGCCAATTAATGGCACGCTGGCCTTTTAAATTTTGAGAAGCCCTAGCATTCGGGGCCATGCACGCACTGCGGAAGGGAGCTAACCGGGAGCCGGAAGAGGTAAGCAGCGCTGGCGACGCGCTGGCGAGGGCAGAGAAGCACGGGTATCGCGGGTCACGGGACCACCCGTGACAGGAAGAAGTGGTGAAGATAAGCGTAGCACTTTTTAAACTCTCTCCTCTCAAAGGAATTTGAACACTTTACCAGGTTCTTGATAGGAGGGATCTATAGGGAATGGCACAGAATTGATGCCACCCTTTTGTATAATTGGTATTTGAAATGGTAACATCTATGTATACGTATGTTGTCTGCTATGAAAATGTTTATATGATGATCTAGAATTTTTGTAAAACTTTCTTATATATTGTGATCTGAAATCTCTGTAAAAATGTCTTCCTTTTTTGATATTAATAAAAATTTATTGGAAAAAAAATATATGTGTGTAGTGTAGAGCAACACAGGATCAGACTATACAGTGCTGTAAGCGTAAAAATGCATAGCTCTACATTGACATACACTGGAGGTTAAAATTATAGAGCCACGTATGATCACTTAATAACGCAATCACCATTGATCAACATCCAATGAATTTTGTAAGGGAACATCATGCCACTAGAACAGTGTTTTACAAAATTACCAAAGTAGATCAACATGAAACGTTTAGCACAGGGAAAGATTATAACAATGTTATCTGAAGGTTCCAACAGTCAGCAATCAGTAGGGAGTACACAGCCTTTGCTGTGAATGAGCTCAGCACTGGCCAGAGGAGATAACTAGTCTCTCTCACGGCTCTGTTGGGATTCTGCTCCACTTATCTTCCAGTCTCTTCCACAGTTCTGTGACTGTTGTGGGTTCTTGGCCATAACTTTGCCACCAAAAATTTTCCAGAGGTTTTACATTCACCAAACCATGACACTTGCTCCACCACCTTTCACTTTAAACACTTTGGATTCAGTCATTCCCCAGTTTGTCAAGGAACATAATGGGGCAGATTTACTTACCTGATCCATTCGCGATCCAGCGGCGCGTTCTCTGCGCTGGATTCGGGTCCGGACGGGATTCATTAAGGTAGTTCCTCCGCCGTCCACCAGGTGGCGCTGCTGCGCTGAAAAGCATCGGAATGCCCTGAAGTTCACCGAGCCGGGCTGAGTGAAGGTAAGTGCAAGCTCCGCAACAGATTTTTTGTTTTAAATGCGGCGGTTTTTCCGAATCCGTCGGGTTTACGTTCGGCCACGCCCCCCGATTTCCGTCGTGTGCATGCCAGCGCCGATGCGCCACAATCTGATCGCGTGCGCCAAAATCCCGGGGCAATTCAGGGAAATCGGCGCAAATCGGAAATATTCGGGAAACACGTCGGGAAAACACGAATCGGGCCCTTAGTAAATGACCCCCAATGTTTCTTATCAAATCCAAGTAAATTATACTTCCATCAATCACTAAAATGAACTGTAGGCCACTTCTCCTCTGTCCACACAACAAGTTCCTCAGCAAGAAGATGAGTCTGGCCTTTTGATTCTTTCTGCTGAAAGCTTTATTCTTTTCAGAGCTTTCAGTCCAAATCCTCTTAAAGGAAATCAACCACTTTGTTAGTTACTGGTCGGTGTTTAAATACTGTTACTGTTATGTCTTCATTAGACATAAAACCACTTGATTTCTCCAGAAAACGCCTTTTAAAATTATGCAAATTAGGTTCTACCGCTCGTGTGTATGTCACACAGGGCTCTCTGCTCGGCTCTTAATTATGCAAACCCACAGCACGCATGGTGACCAGCCTTTTTGGGGGACTTGAATGAGTTTGTGATGTTGTAAAGATGTTATATTGGATGTAATGTGGGGTGCAGTGTGACCTGGATGTAATGTGGGGTGCGGTGTGATATGGATGTAATGTGGGGTGCAGTGTGACATGGATGTATTTTGGGGATGCAGTAATCTGGGGGTGCAGTGTGACGTGGATGTAATGTGGAGTGCAGTGTGAACTGGATGTAATGTGGGGTACAGTGTGACCTGGATATAATGTGGGGTGCAGTATGACGTGGATGTAATGTGGAGTACAGGGTGACATGGATGTTATGGGGGGTACAGTGTAACATGGATGTTATATTATGTTGCAGTGTGACATGGATGTTATGTGGGAGTGCCGGGTTTGTGTGACATGGCGTAGGAGAATGTCTTATGTCATCATACGTCCCCTGCGTCCGAACTCTGCAGAAGACACCAAAGCCTAGAAGAGCAAGGTAAGTATACTTTTTATTTCTGGTGGCTACTTGGGGGCAGGCACGGTGACTACTTGGGGGCTAATTGCTCCTTTGTCACAGCTTTCAATGGTATTCAAAGGAGGAGAAATTCAGATTATTATTTTAGCTTCCCTCCAGGGTCCCCTGAACAGGAAGAAATGCTGAGCACAGAGCAGGAGTTCAAATAATTCTTTTGTGACCACACTGTCTCACTCCTCCAGTAATCCTAGGTAGCAAAGGATGTGTGGCTTTAAAATAGTGCCAAACACAGCACATTTCGGGTGTGTTGGGACTGCAGGAGGAGCCATTGGGGGTCATTTACTAAGGGCCCGATTCGCGTTTTCCCGACGTGTTACCCGAATATTTCCGATTTGCGCTGATTTCCCCGGAATTTTGGCGCACGCGATCAGATTGTGGCGCATCGGCGCTGGCATGCACACGACGGAAATCGGGGGGGCGTGGCCGAACACAAACCCGACGGATTCGGAAAAAACGCCGCATTTAAAAAAAAAATCTGTCGCGGAGCTTGCACTTACCTTCACTCAGCCCGGCCCGGTGAACTCCAGCGCATTCCGATGCTTTTCGGCGCAGCAGCGTCACCTGGTGGACGGCGGAGGAACTACCTTAATGAATCCCGGGCGGACCCGAATCCAGCGCAGAGAATGCGCCGCTGGATCGCGAATGGACCGGGTAAGTAAATCTGCCCCATTGATTCGTGTAGGGTAAACTCTGTGCTGGGGTGAGAGCCTGCATGTCCACACAGAGGGCCCCGAGTGCCACCACTGGTGCACTGCCCTATAGGACTAAACACACATTCAGTACTGAAGCTAATTGAGTTATTCCTTTATGCTTACCTACTCTTCAAAAATGCTTTATTGTATCTACTACAGTATATGTATGTTATCAATTACAAAATTTCTTGGAAACTGTTTAATGTTAGACACATTTTTCTTGAACATCATGTGGTATTCACCTCCATAGTCATATACACATAAGCTGAAAAGAGTCTGAGATGGGTTACTTCAGATGCCTATTTCTTAGGCTCTATAGTTCCTTTGCCTCTGTTTCTGTATGTGGTAGAACCAAAAAGCTGAAATTCAATAGGATGACAAAATGTAATGTTATGTGGGAGTGCAGGGTGTGTGTGACATGGCGCAGGTGCTGCAGTTTCCCTTGCAGCCTGTAAAAGTGACACATCTCATGCAAAAAGTGGTTTTTTTTGCTCATTTGCAGATGAGGACAGGAGCCTATAGCCTTTTATGACCCCCTAGAGCAGTGATGGCGAACCTTTTAGAGGCCGAGTGCCCACTCTGTAACCCAAAACCCTGCTTATTTATCGTGAGGTGCCAACCAAAAATTAAAGCAGTAACTTATTTCTCCCTTTTCAATATCTTTCAATCATATTGGCCTCCTGAGGACAGCAACACAGTAGAAAGATGGAAAATTTTCATAATTTTAGCTTCTTTCCAGTTTCCCTCTGTTCACAGATAATTCGGCCCTGTCTAATTCTCCCTCTTCCTTCAGTCCCAAGTAGCGAAGTAAGTATCAAAATATGACTGAAAGCAGGATCCGCTCGCAGCCCTAGGGTCAGCTGCTTACTTCTCTACCTTGTTCGGGCATGTTCGAGATACCAAAATGCCTTCGGCCTATGCAACGGCCCCAGGCACGGTTTCAGCGGCTATGGAAGAATGTTTGGGTCATTGAGAACTTCGAGACTGTCCTGTCTGTACTTGGATGATATCATCATTTATTCCAAGACCTACGAAGTAGAATCTCCACATTGTCTGAAGTCTTCCAATCTGAAGGTAAAGCCGTCAAGTGCATCTATGCAGCCTACGTAAAGTACTTTGAACATGTAGTGAGTGCTGATGGAATCAAGCCAGACCCAGATAAAATTGCAGCGTCCATAACGGCCTACCCCATCTACTATCCTGGACATCAAGAGCTTTCTTGGGATTTTCCAGCTACTACAGGCGGATTGATCCCGAAGTTGCCCAGTGAGCAGCCCTCTGCAAGAACTCTTAAGGGGAATGCCAAAAGAGGGCCAACAATTCCAAGCAGCCTTATGGACAGCAGAAACAAGACAGCTCCAAATGCTGAAGCAAAAATTAACTGAGGCCACCAGTGTTAGGATAACCGATTACACTCTGCCATTCATACTCTACACCGATGCCAGCAATCAGGATTAGGAGCCGTACTATCCCAGCTTCAGATGGAACTGAAAGGTTCATAGCCTACGCCAGCCGTCACCTCGAGAAACCGGAACAGAACGACCAGAATTACAGCTCATTCAAGTTGGAGTTCTGGCGTTAGTCTGGGCGTGACTCAAAGTTCAAAGACTACTTAGCTGCTTCTTTCTTCACTGTCTTCACAGGCAACAACCTCTTGGACACATCTGAATACCGCCCAGTTGAGCCCGGGAAGCAGCGATGGGCTTCCAGGTTAGTGACTTTAACTTCACTATCAAGTACCGGGCTGGCAAGACCAATGGACAATGCGATGCTCGTCCCGTCTCGCTGATCAGTGGGAGGGACCCTCACGGATGCTCAGTGGGAAGAGTGGAAGATGGCAGTGTTTTACGCCGGTTTGTGCGCCAAGAGGCCCAGAGAGTATACTCCTAACCTCCGACGCAGAAAATCTACCACACCAGAAAGAGTCTGTGCCAACCGGCAGAAAAAGACCCTCTGGATGAGTTGCAGCTGGTAGCCGAGCATAGGAGAACTTATGGACTATCTTATCTAGTGGGGGAGGCCTGAACGGATTCCACGGAGGAGGGCCGATGGAGAAGGTCCAATTGTGGCGCGAGAGGAAGAACTCTGAGTATATGCATACTGCTGCTGACAAAGGTACTCTGGATCCACTCCTATCACCTAGACCGACTGTACCAGATTGTGATTCCTAGAGAGATGCCAAGATAGTCCTGATATGTACCACAAACCAGTTGGAACCCAGAACTCAGAAGACTGAAGCTACCTCCGGAAGCGCTTCTACGGGTGAACATGAGCCCGACATCGAGATCTGGTGCCGGAATGCCATCCTGCGCCATCGATCAGGAGAGCGACAAAATAAAGGGCCCCTCTACATCCCATTGTGAGCCAACAGCCTTGGAGATCTTGGCTCTGGAATCAAGTGAAGTTGGAGCCCAGCAGATCCGGTCACACTTATGCCCTGATATAATGGCGCTTCACCAAGTTTGTGGTCGCAGTACCAGTCAGAGACTGCGCCGCCAGGACCACCGCAGCGGCCCTGTTGAAGAGCTTCCATCTTCTAGGCTGTCTGGATAAATCCTTACGACCAGGAAACTGCAAGTGTGTACCCTCTACGGCTGCAAGAAGCTGGAACCACAAGTTGCCATCCTCAGGGCAATGGGCTGCTGAGAAAATGAACCAGATTTTCATCAACATGCTGAGAACCAGACCCATTCGAAAAGGCTGATTGGCGAAGTACTACCGGAGCTAGTATACCTGATAAATAATACCACCCATTGCTCCACAGGATACACTCCCTACTTCTTGATGTTGGGAGACATGGCCATCTCCTGTAGACATGGCTTTGGACATGAAAACCCCGATTCCCAATCTCTACTCCTTCAGAATGATTGGGGTCAGGAGCATTTAATTGTGTTGGCGGATGCCAGAGAAATGTGGATCTTCGGGAGGAAGGAGCCGAGACAAAAAAAGAGAGAATTTGACCGCAATGCCTGTGCTGAGAACGAGTGTGGCTGAAAACAACCATCTCACCAGTAGTTAGATGGGCGATGGGAGTGTGAGTCCATACCTATTAGGGACGTCTCTCCCCTGAAGTCTATGAGATTTCAAGAGGAAACCGTCATCCCTCTGGGTACACCGGAACTGGCTGAAGAGATGCTGCATTCCTTACCCCTGTGGCAAGTCCTCTGACCCCAACTTCAAGTCCAAGAGCCCCATTTTGATAGTCCCTTCTCCAGCGCGAGTTACTCAGAGAGAGGTCATCATCCCCGCCGCAGTCTCCAATGCTGCTGCTGTGGAGGAGACCCTGTCCCAGAAACTATTGCCCCTGTCGTCTCTGAGGAGCCTGCGATCCCTACCTCCAGTTGCTCTGATTCCGGAGGAGGACAACGATTCGCAGGAGTACAGCTGTCCCACAAAAGATAGGAAGCCGAAGGCCGTCTGCTTGCCGATCCAGAGGTACTCACTGCTACTGATGCAACTCAGATACTGAGTACCCCTGATGGCGTAGCCCTTCCCAGGTACGTAATATATTGTATATATGCTTGTCGCTATCCAGTTGGGCTGACCGCCCATATACCTCTATAGCCAGAGACTTTCCTGAGACTCTTTTCCCCTATTTATTTATCTCAGTCAAGAGACTCTCCTTGAACTTTCACCAGTATTATATGCTATGTTAGCACCAACCTCTGCTGAATCAGAAGATATCCACAAAGGATATAGTCCTTTGCATCCAGAGGAGACCCTTTGCTTGCTGCACTTTTCCCCACATCAAGGGCTGTGCCCAGAAGATGGACTTTTTTCAAAGCCTTCTGAGAGAATTTGCCAGTTACTACAGGGAGAGTTGCTAATGACTTTAGTGTTGCACTAAATGCTCTTTATTGCAGGAATGGAACATTCTTTTGCATTTCTATGCCTTTTTCTCCACAGGGAAAATTGACATTTTGGCACTTTGCTATTGTACCGGAGTAGCCATCCCCATGTAACGTTGTAACGTTCAAGCAATGTACCCATTGAGGCTGCTAAGCCAATGTGCGTTATAAATGTTTGCACCAACTGTCATTTATTGTCAGTAAGTTTGCACCTAAATTTTCATAGTTGCAGGTGTAGTAGACTGTGTGGACGTCTTTTAAATACTGAACCAAGCTTACGCCTAGAATCTGAGCTCAGTCATTGTGTGGCTTCTGTAAACTGTGGGTCCCTAGGGAACGGGGGTGTGTACTTAGAGAAACCAGATGTCATACACACAGGGTTAAGACTGTCAGAAGGCAGTTAAAGTGTTAGCTGTATGTATGGCAGTACATAAGTGTATGCTATTTGTCGCCAAGGAAGAAGAGTTTTCGGACAAATAGTCAGCCTTGGTGCAAGGAATGGACTACAGGACATGAACCACAACTGTCAATATTCATTGTATTTAGTATACCTAGTCCGACACCAACCCAACTACCGTCCCCCCAGACCAGGGCGGTTTATCCCCTACACTGCAACATAGCCAGCACTTCTCCGCAAGTGCACATTTACCAGCTACACCCCTACATGCTGTCCTGTGTGTGGATCATCTGGTCCATAGCCGAGCCGTGGGCGGTTCTTTCAATTGCCCGGGGGTAGCAACACCTGCCACTGCGTAATGCAGAAGGTTGCGAATAAGCCCCTGTATCATTCGGTACATCTAGAGGTTTTAGCCAGCAGTAGTTACTGCCTGGACAGGCAAGGGTTACCTTATTGAATATGATCATCCATTACTTGTTCTGATACATAACAATGTTAACTGGAGTATGATTGAGGGAGGAGCACCACCTGACCAGAGGGAGTAACAAGACCCCTGGACTGGAAGTGACAAGCTCCGGATCCAGCTTCTGACAGAGAAGCATCTCTAAGAGCAACATGCTCTGCCCACAGGCCTCCTAGGCCTCAGCTCCCACTATGAGCTACAGAGTGTTAGCCACCTCAAGGCTAACACTGAAACATCACAGGAAAAAGCTGCAGCTTCACAGCAATAGATACAGCTCCATCCCAGCCTGCCTCTGCAACCAGGCTGGTGACCAAACTCCTGAGGTTCTCTCCAAGATCACTCCAGTATGCCTTTGTACAGAATCGTTTGACTTGGTTGTTAGACGAATAAAGAACTGTAATTACATTATTGCACAACATTGCCTCCTCTGGTCCATGCTATGGCTGTATCACCATCAAGTGCATCCCATCATCATCTACCAGGGCACAGACTACAACCGCTAAGGGATGCCCCAGGAAGAACCAGTACATAGGCCTCTCCCTCTATATCATTTTTGCATACACCACCCGCTGGGGACCTGTCAGGCTGTAGGAAAGGCCTCCGGTCCCCATACCAAGCACCGTGACACTAGCGTGGCCTAGGCCGCAACCGCCAGCCACTCCGGTTATCTGGGCCCGGCTGTCTCCAGGCCCTAAAGAAAGGTCAGCCCCGGTGGGGGATGTTGAACATATATAACATTTGGTAAAATGTGCTTAAAGAGGACCTGTCACCCTAAAAAAGCTCTAGGAGCTGCTACTGAAGGTAAGTAGCTCCTAGCCTTACCTTATTATATCCTGTACACGAAATTTCCCCCCTTGCACTGCCTCAGATAAGTTCTATACCTTGGCACACACCTGTCAGAAAATTGGAGACGGTTTTCCTGTGTCACTCCCATACAGGTCACATGGTAATGACCTCATCAAAGCCCTTTACCATTTCCAGCTATTATCCAGGTAGTGCAGCGCAGAAGAAGCACAATGAGCCATTGCCTGACACCTGTTCCCTCAGCTCTCTTGAGCAGCCCCGGGACCCCCCCTCCCATGCGGGGGGCATTGCGTACGAAGCCGATGTGAATTTTTTTAATAAAATGTTCAATTTTCACCGGGTGCTGAAGTTGACTAGACTGGGGCAGCAGGTGGGAGAACCAGAAACTGGGGCGGGGGTTAGCAGGGATGAGGGGAACTAAAACTAGGGGCAGCAGGGGGGACTAGTACTGGGGGCAGTAGGGGGAGACTAGAACTGGGGGCAGGAGGGGGTCTAGAACTGGGGGCAGGGGGGCGGGCTAGAACTGGGAGCAGGGGGGGCGTGCTAGAACTGGGGGCAGGAGGGGGGACTAGAACTGGAGCAGGAGAGGGCTGAGTGAGAGAGAGAGAAGACCTGGGGTGGCTGGGTGTTGGAGGGGTGAGAGCAGTTTTATAGTAGTATATTGTACGTACCACCAGGGGACGTATTATATGTTATATTCTTGTACATAGGGGGCAGTATTATAGTATAAAAACAAATCTGCACAGGGTCAGCTCAAACCCCCCCCCCCATCCACCTGGTCTGACGGTTTAGCTGAGGTGCACATAGATTTACTATGGGTTTAAGGGAAACCATTAGAAGAAAGTACTTCCGGCACAGTTCCAGTAGATGAATACAGACAATTTTTTTAATTGATGAAGGTAAAATACTGCATGTACATGAAAAACGACAAGCTTACCTACGCGTTTCGGTAAAGAGCCTTAACATTGAGTCAAAATCCTAACCGGGTGGTTGTTTTTAAGTCAAGTCATATAGTCACGTGAGGTAGGGAAAAACACCCCCTCCCATTTTTTTTTCCTTGTTACAAAAACAATTAAAAAAATGGAAAATAAATAAGAAAATAATAGGATAAAACATGGGAAACCGCAATGCAAACATGGGGCTTATTACTAGGGTCCGCGGATCCATTTCTGTTGGAGTTCTGGTATCAGGATTTGGCTGCTGGGACAGGTATTTAAGAAGGGGATTGTGTCGCATGTGATTGGATTTTTTGGCCAGTGGTCGCCAGCTTTCTGGCGACAGAAATCGGGGGGCAGTGGCACATGCAGGTATCGGGCGCACGATCTTCGGTAATATGTCACAGGCTTTCTTGGACAATGCAATTTTAGGAACTCCTCGGCAAGTAAGTAACTATGCCCTAAGCTGAAAATGGTGAAAACAGATTACATATATAGTCCCAAGGTAATTGAACAACCTCAGTTGAACATATTGTCCCCTTTACCATAGGAGCATAGATATCTGATTATATAGCATAGGATATGGACCAAGTATAACATACATAAATGGTACACTTAATATGAACATAAGGTCCCATTAAGCAAAAATTTATGTGTGTGATATCCACAGTTATTCTAGAAGCAAGAGAGACAGATAAACAGGCACCCGTCATGATGTTAATTAAAATCTATGTAAGTACCATATTGGAGAAAGGTATAGATTACAGGACCAAAGAATCATCAGATTAAATAAAACTATATAAAAATACGTAATATTCAAACCGAAATGAACATCCAAAATTTCTCCTCTAACTAGGTGTGAACTCTCTGCTTATTCCTCTTCAAGCAACCCAATGCTAGATTTTGCCTTCTTTTCTTTAAAGTGGCGTGAAATAGCTGAAATGCCCACAGAATTACTTAGATATATCAGAAAGATTCCAATCTTATCAAACCTTAGTGGTCCTGTGGTGGTCCAACATATTGGGGTCATTTACAAGGGCCCGATTCGCGGTTTCCCGGACGTTTACCCGAATATTTCCGATTTGCGACGATTTTCCCTGATTGCCCGGATTTTGGCAGCCGTGATCGATTGTGGGCTTGGCGCTGGCATGCACCAAGGAAATCGGAGGGGTGGCCGAACAAAACCCGACGGATTCGGAAAAAACCGCCGCATTAAAAAACAGAAAGTGTCGCGGAGCTTGCACTTACCTTCATCAGGAAGGCCGGTGTATTTGAGTGCGTTCCGATGCTCTTCAGAACAGCGCCCACCTGGTGGACGTCAGAGGAAACTACCTTAATGAATCCCGGGCGGACCCGAATCACCGCCAGAGCAGATGCCACTGGATCGCGAATGGACCGGGTAAGTAAATCTGCCTCACTGTTTAGCATATATGGTGCATTCTGCAACGATACACTCACCGGCCACTTATTAGGTACACCATGCAGTAACGGGTTGGATATTCCTTTTGCCTTCAGAACTGCCTCATTCTTCGTTGGCATAGATTCAACAAGGTGCTGGAATGCACTTCCTCAGAGATTTTTGTCCATATTGACATGATATCACACAGTCTGCAGATTTGTCGGCTGCACATTCCCTGATCGAATCTCACTGTTTCCACCACATCCAAGAGCTCTATTGGATTGAGATCGGTGACTGTGGAGGCACATTTGAGTACCAGTGACTATTGTCATGTTCAAGAAGCCAGTCTAGATATTCCAGCTTATTGACTTGCGTTATCGTGCTGAAATTAGCCATTTCAGATGTTGGATACACTGTGGTCATAAGGTATGGACTGGTCAGCAAACACTACTCAGGTAGGCCTGTGGCGTTGCAACGATGCTCAATTGGTACCAAGGGCCCAAGAGTGCCAAGAAAATATTCCCCACACCCAGGAAACCACCCCACACATCCTGAACAGTTGAAAAAGGCAGGATGGATCTTGCTTTCATGTTGTTGACGCCAAATTCTGAACCTACCATCCGAGTGTCCGCCCAGAAGAGAAATCGAGACCCATCAGACCAGGCAACGTTTTTCCAATCTTCTATGTCCAATTCGATGAGCTTGTGCAAATTGTAGCCTCAGTTTTCTTTCTTAGCGAAAGGAGTGGCAACCGGTGGGTCTTCTGCTGCTGTAGCCCATCTGCCTCAAAGTTCGACGTACTGTGCATTCAGAGATGCTCTCGCTACCTTGGGTTGTAACGGGTGGCGATTTGATTTTCTGTTGCCTTTCTATCAGCCTCGAACAGTCTGCCCATTCTCCTCTGACCTCTGGCATCAACAGGCATTTCCGCCAACAGAACTGCGCTCACTGGATGTTTTTTTTCTTTGTGGACCATTCTCTGTAAACCCTAGAGATGGTTGTGTGTGAAAATCCCAGTTAGATCAGCCGTTTCTGAAATACTCAGACCAGCCCTTCTGGCACAAGAAAAGAAAAAATGGAAACTGCTAGGTTTTGACAGGGCCCCTGCTCTAAGCTATAGTACGTATGCATTTAATTTTTCTGGAGGGCAATCCCCGGTCCTCTGTTTTAAAACAACTATTTTGGGGAGTGCCAATAAGGCATTCAACTCTATTTAATCTTGGGAGGGCCACCTACCTGTCATCTGAGTTTGCAAACTTTTTGGACTACAACATCAGGGGCACTATTCTAATAGCTTTTCTGGAGGGCCACCTACTGCTCCTTGTTCTTGAACACTTTTGTGAATGCCCACATACAGGCACTCACATCATTTAAGTTTTGCTAGGGCCACCTACCTGCTCCTCTGGTTTGAATAACTTTTTTGACTGCCAACTACGCACTCAATCGTATTTAAGTTTCTGGAGGGCCACTACCTGCCTCCCTCTTGTTTGAAAACTTTTTATGCGACGCACATACAGGCACTGCATCTATTAATTTTCTGGAGGGCACCTACTCTCCTCTGGTTGAAAACTTTTTGGCGCCCATACAGGCTTATCAATCTAATTTTCTTCCTAGGCCACACTGTCCTCTTGAAACTTCTACGCCACTAGATCTCTTCTTTCTGGGGGCTTGCCTCTAACTTTGACTGCCAATACGCTATCCATTAATGCTCCATACAACTCCCACGGTCTCCGTGCCTCCAAGTATCCATGACGCATCAAATTCCCTTATCAAACGAGGTGTGTCCGAGCAGAAATTTGGGTTGTTTTCTGGATTCCACATCAAGTGTGGGTAACTTTGTCGTCCACCCTCGTGTATATCCAGACCAAGATATACTGCAAACTGTTTATCTTTACCAATCTTATTTCAGCGTATCTTGCCATCTGTTTTACATTCCCCTCACCACCATTCCAAACTTATCAGCACGCTCCTCACACTTGATCTTATACACATGAGGTTCTTAGAAAGTGCTGTTTAGGAAGGAGACCTAGAGACAGGGCTGGATGGCGGCAAGCGCTGGCGCGCGGAGCGCAGCTCCATGCGCATCATGCGCTTCTGCCATCGTTTACAGTCCCCTCACCAGCATTATCCACTTATAAGAACGCTACTGCACTTAATTGGTGCAGGTCGGGGACCAGAGGACCCTGGGGCTGGTCATAGACTGCCGACGACGTAGGATTGCGGGGCCTACCTCGGTCAGGTTGCAAAGCTAGTAATACTCCTCCCCGTCCCACCCCCCTCCCACCTCCTCCTCCTCCGAATTACCATCCGTGGCTAGGCGCATCCAGTCGGAGTAGGCCCGGCAAGACAGTGCCGTCGGCTAACGACAGCAGGCGTGCTCAACTGCTGAGCCCTAGGCCATAAAAGGCCGCCGCCCAGGCTATTCCCGGCTTCCATCCAAATTGTTCAACTGGCGCCACTCTCTGCGTGTAATCCCAAATATGACTGGCAACTTTTATCATTTAACCGATATTAAGCCGCTTCTTGCGCATCTGTTTCATTCCCCTCACCCGCCAGTATCCCAAAGTATACGCACGCTTCCTCACCTTGATTTATCACAAAGGGTCGAAGTGCTTTTGGGAGTAGCACGAGAACAGGGGCTTGGAGGCGGGCAGCTCGCTGGAAGCGGGGCCCACTCCTCCACGCCCCAATCCATACGTTTCTTAACTGGAGACCGTAAATTCTACTACTCGTAGTCACGCTCTCCATAAAATCAATAATCATAACTTTATTCGTATACGCCCATCTTTGTCACAGCAGTTACAAATCAGAGCACCACTACAATCTGGAATGTAACAGAGCCACATTGGGGGAGGAACACAGCCGAGTGGATGAGGTCCCGCGCGCCAGAGCTTACGGGTTATGAGCGAGGTGCCGGGACAGGGTAAATGAATTTTCTATGGTCACGCCCCATCTTTTTTTTCTTTTCGCCTAGCGAAAGAAAAATATACTCCTCGATGCTGTCGCGTAGACCACTAAGCCGCTCTTATATACCCGTCCAGGGTGACTGGGACTGTCCGAGGAAGTCTGTGCCTTTGGTTGCTGATAACGCGAGGCGAGACGACACACGAGGGTTAGACGAACGATTAAAAAACTTCATGCAGTTTAATGCAGTGTTATAGGCTTGCCTCAGACATGGTTTAAGAGCATTGTTGACAACTTTGGCGGTTAGGTATTCGCTGCTCGTCGGTCCGGCGCGCATTATCCATAGGAATGTGGCGGCTCTAGCACGTCTCTGGAGCGCGAGGGGCGGTCCGCACTGGGTAAGGTTTGATCAAGATCCGTGGGGGATCTAAGAGCAGTGGTTGGCGATAGACCTGAGATAAGACGGCGAGTTAGGGGGTGCGCATTACCGACAGGCTTCTTGATGCAGGGTTATTCTTTTAACTGTAATCCGAAAGGAGACTGGACAGCCAGTGCAGCGACTGGCCTGAAATGAGGCATCACATGGTACCCTTATCAAACGAGCTGTGTCAGGCCGAATTTGGGTTGTTTTCATGGCTTCCACACAACATTGTTAACTTTGTCGCCACCCTGTGTGTATCCACAAAATATACTGGCCAGCTTTTCACTTACCGATATTATTTCAGCGCTTCTTGCGCATCTGTTTACATTCCCCTCACCCGCCAAATACCAAACTTATAAGAACTACTACACTTGTCTTATACAAGGTTCTTAGAAGTGCTGTTTGGGGAGTAGCCAGAGACAGGGGTTGGGTGGCGAAAGCTCGCCTGGCAGCGGAGCGCCAGCTCCATCCAGATCCAACTACCTAGTTTTAACTGCAACACCTTTAATCTACTACGTTCACTGCTCCATACATGGTCCCCTTATCAAACGAGCTGTGTCAGGCAGAATTTTGGGTTGTTCTGGCTTGCTCAAACTTGTTAACTTTGTCGCCCCTGCTGTGTAATCCAACAAAATATACTGGCAAACTTTTATCATGTACGGATATTATTTGAGCGCTTTCTTGCTCACCTCCTTTGGTTCCCTCATGCCACCCATTGGTTTGAAGCCTGAGCCATTTAGGGTATGTCGCCATGACACTCTAGCCGCCGCTGCCTGCTGTCTGCATGCCGTCCCCTATAGTGTCGGGTCAATTTGTGTTTTAGATGCTATCTAGCTTCATCTGTCACTCGGTCATGGCCATGCTGTTGCCAACTGTTGGTAATGTGCTCATTTAGCCGCCTAGAGGCATCCATGCATGCTGCCCGCTGGTCCGTCCATTTCGTGGTGTTTCCTTTTGAGGTTCCCAGGTGTTTGCAGTTCCCTGTGCAGAGCGGCATGACCATCTCCGTTCCAAATCGCTTGGAATGGACCCAGAAGGCTCGAGCATCCTGACTATGACCGCAAGAGAGCACTCGCGCTCGGGAAAAGTTCGTCTCGAATAACGATGTAACCGGCATTTTTGAGGACTGCCATCCGACCTACTCATGTATATCCGTGTATTCGGGTAGCCTTTGCTGGTTATTACGTCCTAGCTAAATCTATTAGCAGGGGTTTTTACTGACAAAACCCCCTTTTCAACTTAGCATAGTTTCATTTGTCACAGTGTATACGGAACGGCATCGTAACCTAGCGCCAACAAAACTTAGGTGGTGGTCCCTGGGGACAGCTAAGTTGACAGACTCATCTGGTTAGACAGACAGTACTGCGGCTGTGTGAGTGGGAAATGTGTAGGGGGGGTACCCGGCTAAGGACAGCCATATTACCGAGGCCGTCATCCACACATGTGGGGCAGAGTTACGTACCCGGTCCCGTTCTGGCGAATCCAGCGGCGCGTGTCTCTGCGGGCGGATGGATTCGGGTGAGGTCATGAAGGTAGTTCTCCGACGTCCCCAGGTGGCGTGCTGCGGGAAGAGCAATCGCAGTCGCCCAACACACCGGCCTTCTGGATGAAGGTGAGTGCAAGCTCCGCGACACTCGGTTTTGTTTTTTTATGCGGCGGTTTTCTGCCTCCGTCGGGTTTCGTTCAGCCACGCCCCCCTATTTCCGTCGCGTGCTGTCCAGCGCCGATGCGCCAAATCCTATGCGTGCACACCCAAATCCGGGGCCATCCCAGGGCACTATCGGCCGACACTCGGCGCATCTCGGGCACACTCGAGGAACAACTCGATCGGGCCCTTAGTCTAGTGCCCCCATGTCTGTTTATCAGGCACTTGCTGGTGAATATGAGCAACACCCCTGGACTGATGCGTTGCCGCCGTGTGCATGAATTTCTGCGCCCGAATGGTGAGGAACAATGCCTAGACTAATCGTATTTCGGCAGCCTTCCGGTAGTGTTCTTCTTGGACCAGGCTATGGCCATGCTCTGTGAAAAGTAGGGTAATAAATGCTCGGACAATAGGTCTTAGCTCAGCCCGAAGTCCCATCGCATACATTCCATGTTGCGTGCCTGTGACATGCGATCCTGGGTCAAAAGTTTCTTTAATGCCAATGAGAGAGACTATCCGTGTGCTTTCTGACACAGCCTCGTTGGTCTTAATACTTATCTGTTGCCCTCAATTGGGATCTTGAGTATGGAATTTGCGCCTGCAAATCTGCGGGTGCAGCCTATTCCTATGTGGCCTGGATGAGTGTTTTAAGACACCTACTCCTTCGCCTTGATGCTTTGACTGTCAAACAGCCGAGCGATCAAGCAATGCAGTGGAAATTGACACATGTAGAAAAAATAAAGCTTTCAGAGGTTTTTTTTTCACTTCATTTTTGTAGTAACAAAGCACCAGCTTTTGGCTGTAATACAATGCGACTTCTCTGTTCTCTGTAATAAACATATGTATTTGCAGTGTTGAAGCAAAGACTATCTGAGTGAGTAGAATAGGGACTGTCCCTGACAAAGACATCCAGAATGGACTGCCTCATCTTGAGGTGCAGGCAGTCAGCATGGAGCAGGCACCGCACCACAACTGTGCCCAATAGAGGTCAATGGGCCATGAGTTAGCCACAGTGAGGACAGTCGATCAAGCAAAAACAAGGTCTGACATGTCATGCTCATTTTTATGCCCTCACTAGTTCACCTGAGCAGAGCTCCATTACTTGGCTAAGTGCACACATGGGGCACATTTACTACCTGTTCCCTCGGTTCTCCGAAGGCAGGTCCGTCCGGATGACATCTGCCGCGATTCACTAAGATCGCGTGCCCCATATCCTGGAGTGTCGCTTCCCGCTGAAGTCCGCCGGATGCACCTCTCTTCCTCTCGCAGCACGGCTTGCAACAATTTTGAGTTAATCCTTGCAGTTTGTCCGAAACCGAATTGGATCGTCCGACGGCCCACCCCCGATTTGTGTTGCATGAAAGCAGGCGCAATTGCACCAAAATCTGATTGCGTGCGCCAAAACCCCCTTTTAAATCCTTGTCTCAGCGGCGCAAAATGGAAAGCGTCGAGATGTCCGACGAAAGCGGCGTCCGCGGGGCCCTTAGTAAATGAGCCCCACTGTGGTGCAGGGGCACCACTAGAGAAGACTTGGTGGGTGCCTCCGCCCCCAAGCATGACGACTTACCGTCGGGATCTTACAAATCCCCAAGCCTAGGCTATAGCATAAATGTGCTATTGAGCCCTAGATGCTCTGGGTGACACGACCAGAGCTCTTCTTGTCGAGTTCACAGCTGTTACACTGTACAGGAGTATGTGATCTGTTGCTCTTTGCAATCCCTGTGAGCGATGACGTTTCGGCACGCAGTAGACATGGGGAAGTGCTTTGCACCCTAGATTTTTAAAAGTTGATTTTATAAGGAGGATCATCCTAACAGAATACAAGAGATCCATCGTACGTGCTGGACTATATCAGTCGAGTGCTTCTCATGCTTGATTTGAATGATAGAGATTCCTTAAGGCCAGAGACACCCGACAATGGTGGTTTGGGTTCGGACCAAGATGGCTCACTCACAACCCCAAAACGAGACAGGACTCCACATCAGGAAATCTGGCGTCTCATTATTCAGATGAGTTAATGTGTTTCCCGGGAGAAGGGACTCCTTCCATACTACAACGTCCCTTGGCCCAGGGTTCGGGCGTATTCCGGCCAGGTTTCACGTGCACGTCTTGGGACCAGCTCCAACAATTGGGGGTATGTTGACAAAACCTGCTAATTGGTACAATGCATTTTCATATGCCAAACGGTCTAGGTTGTACAGATATGGGTGACGGTGTGAATCCACACTCCCTGATGGCCACTTGATACCTTACTGGCCTTCCCTTGACTGAACCACGTGGCCCCAAGTTGAACTCCAGATTGGTCTCCCTCCCTTATCAGGAAGCTAATTATTTCAGATGGTGCAGTGTTTACCGTCCCTGCAGCGTAAAGTCCCCCCCACTCTTGTGAGCCTCCGAACAGCAGTGATAGTGGTTTATCAGGCGCTTTGTTCATGTCCCTGGGGGGTGTTTTTGTAGTTTGTTTCGATCTATCCATCCTGGTAGGGATTGAATCCGGTTGATGAACCGTTTCAGTGGGTTGGGTATCATCGAAGAGGGCTTACTGGGGCACCTTTACAAAGAACCGGCCTGTGTATAGTGCAGGGTCCGCAGATTCAGGATTCTGGTGCTTGTTCTATCACATCTGGTGGTCCCTGCACTGTCCCGACAGAGTGCACCAACTTTTTTTGGTGCACCTTTAACAAAGGGTGTGCGACAATTTTGTCAGACTTGCCCCTTATATGGCGCATGGTCCGACTGCGCACGGCAGCCCCTGTTTCTAGAGGCTGTTATTGTGAGATCGTGCCCGCGAGATCCATATCAGAGTGCAGTATTGAGCGATCTTATCTCACAAAACAATAAAGTATAAGCATATTGCAGGCTCGACATGCCATTTTAACAAGTGGAGATTATATGTCTGGTGACTCTTATTTACCACCTTGATAAACGTTACATTTTGGCCTGACCCATAGGGCTCTTATGTCGTAGGACAGTTTGATAAGGGGCCGACTTGGCCATGATGACTAGTGCAGCTGCGCCACCACAGGGTTGTGTGCGACACAAATGCGGCGCGGACACTTCTTAAATACCGTACAAGTAGTTTGACGAGTCAGCCAGACTACTGGCGCAAAGCTCTTAGTAAATGTGCCCACTGTATTCTCTTTGCCAGATATCCGAAGGAGCAGTCTATCGAGGGGAGTTTAGTTCTTAGAGCTCAGGCCGCAGTCACACGTACCGCAGGACATCCAGGAACGCATGTGATTGAGTAAGCAGTTCGCATGCGTTTCTCTGGAAACGCCTGTGCGTCGGGTGAGGACCGCCCCCGTGCGCTAGCGTGCACTTATGAACGGACGCCTAGCGGTACGTGTGGACCCACTGCCTCAGTGGGGCCAGATTTACTTCTCAGTCCCGTCGATCCGGAAGTGCGTTGTCCGAGAGGGTTCGGGTCTGCCGTGATGCACTAAGATCGTGTCCCGAGTTCCTGCATGTCGCTGCTGTGCTGGGTCCGCCGGAGTTCACCTGCTTCTTCTGGTGCATGTTGATGCTGATCTGTGACCATATCCTTTTAAATTCCGCGGTTGTTGCCGAATCCGTCGGGTTGTCCGACGGCCGCCCCGATTCTGTCTGCGTCGAGCACGCCAAGCGCGGATGCGCCCCCCCGCCCCGATTGCGTGCACCAACATCCTGGGGCTAGTTCGGTGGCAAAGCAGGAAATATTGGGTAACCAACGCGTGCGGCGTTGGCCCTTGTAAATGCCCCAGGTCTGTCTTTCTCGGATCGGGAAAGAACTGCACGAGCTGACTGCTTTGAATGTTTCCCAGTTCAAATGAGAACCCCTACCACCTTATCGAGGAGAGTGTTGTCTACTACACACGAGGACATTGTAACACCAAGGGACCAAAGCAACTTTTGCAGGCGATCCCTCCTCCCTACTGTATCGGCGTACACTGTGCTTAGAACTGGTTACATAAGCATTGGACACAGAGCAAAGAATCTCCTTCTGCTTTCTGTCTGTTTCTCTTCGCTTGCACCGAATTTCCATTTGTACGCAGTCTGTGGGACGTTGTGGCTTACAATGTTACACCTTTAGCTTTGGGGGGTAGATAGAATTGGTATAGTCTGTTGTATTTGATACTTTGAAACCTTTTAGGACAATGCCCCAATGGTGACAGGTCTGTACTAGCAAACAATCTAGTACAATGAGCAAGTCAATTTGACCAATCTTCTCGCGGCTCTTCGCTATCCGTTACTTATATGCGTTCAGCTCCTCGGCACTGCTGGTGGTATGCTCTTTCTATTTATGCTGAACTTTAATACAGGAAAGGATATACCTTCAGTTCAGGGCATTAAATGTCCTCTGACGCTAAAGGTTTAATTCCATGCTGTAGTTTATGTATTGAACTTATCCCTGTAACGGCATAATCGAAAGTACAATTATACACTACTATGTTTTACTTTGTCCTTCTTTTTCATGCTTGGTTCGAGGGTTTTGTATTTAAGTGAATCCTTTTACTAGGCTATGTGAAGCCACTCCATGGCGTGGCGTGCTGGCGAGGAATGTGTGATGTAAGCATCCTGGCAGGGGCGTGACTTAAGGGGGTGCGAGGGGCACACCGGGCCCAAGAGGTTTAGGGGGTCCCTTCATGATGTGCTTTCCATTTGAGAGAAGCTATTATACTAAACCCCATACATATTAGTCGGGGGGGCTGGCACGTCTTTGGCATTGGGGCCCACTTCAGCTTCTAGTTAGCCCTGCATTCTGGGTCAGGGTGTAAGGGTATGTTCACCTGGTGGACTCTTCTTGGAAACTTGACAATTACTGTACAATAGGATACGAATGACAAATCCAAAGCTGACACTTGGTTTCTGCAACTGAAAAGTATGCATGGAAGCACAAAAGCATTGGGCATATCTGTTCTTCTTGCACATTTTTTTCTGTAATAGTCACAAAAATGTGAGCTTTGTGTAATGTCATGCAGTAATTTACTACTTGCATTTTATGAGGATTATTAATGGATTGCATTTATACCAGTGGTACAATACCCCTTAAATCCTAAATCTTTTCCTTTATACCCAGAATTTCCTTCTTCAGGAAAGAGATGGGTGGCATCTTATAGTAAAGAATATTAAATATGTGATCTTTATTATCTTTTTTATTGATGGACATGTCCCAGAATATGACCGCCGCGATTAGTGAATTGGCCCATTGGGTTCATTGTCTAAGGGTCGCGGATTGCACTGTTGTCAGACTGTTTGTCTTTATTGGGGTTTGCGCGGCTTGGACAGGTATGTAACAGGTGTCTGCGCTAGGATTGTGTCGTGCGTGATAGTTTTTTGGCGCGGCTGTGCCGTGGTTCATGCTGCCCCAATTGGGGGGCGGGCCATCGGACGATCCTACTGATTCGGACTAGCGCAGGATTTAAACTTTCTAATTGTGTCACAATCCAAAGCACTTGCATGCACCACTTAAAAGAAGGTGAACTCCAACGGACCTGAGCAGGGAAGCGACACATTCAGGATATCGGGAGCACCATCTTAGTAAATCGCAGAATGCATTATTGTCGGACAATGCACTTTCAATTTCCACCTGGATCCAGTAAACATGTTAGTAAATGCTCCTGGTCATGGATCTGTTTTAATGTTTATGCTGGTCCACAAGGCTTTTAAAAAGTCAAAGCAAGAGCCAGAGGATCCAGTGGTCATCACCATATGTTCCCATCCATCCCCCCCCCAGCCAAAGAGTCCATCCCACACTTTATTTAGCTGCCAACATTTATTTTGAATTCCATGTATTTCCTCACCGTGTATAAGGTGTCAGGTACAATTGTTGCTGGGTTGAACTTATTTTTCTTTGGAACATATTTGATCTTGTCATTCTCAAGGGACATTTATTACCAAAAGAGGTGCCCGGCAGCAATTACCAAGCCTCTCCCCATTAAATGGGCTGTCCACGTTGATCAAATAATTGATATTCAATAGGAAGCTTCTTTTACTGGTATTGTATTAAGTAAGGACCTTCCTCCTTGATATTTATAATTCCTTTATTTATATGTGCAAAAGAGTTGCCAGATCAGTCCTGTCCCCATGGGCTCACCAGCAAATCAACCTACCAGTATGTGTGGGAGGCAACCCACGCAAACACGGAGAGGAGAACTAACAAACTCTTGGCCGATGTGACCGGAGGGACTCGAACCCAGGTCCCCAGCGCTGCAAGGCAGACGTGCTATCCTCATAGATTGTGGGAGGACCTAGGCTTGTAGTAACGGTAGTAGCCCCGTTAGAGCACCGGGAGGTCATGCAGAAAGCCCCACTGAGGCTTTGGTGGGCTCTTCCGGACTTTTCCACCAAAAATGTCACCTACTGTGTCAATGAAAAGAAGCGATAGTGGGAATTTTTACTACTAATGGTAAATAGGGCTTCTATGATTCCCTTCTTAGCCCAAATTATCCACCCTACCACATGCCCAGTCCTCTGTAGTTCTTTAAAGGGATCTTTGCCTACCAGGTGATACCCATCACTTTGTTTCTATATTATGTCAGCCTATCCCTCTTCCTCCTTACCGTTACTTACCTTGTGAGACATCAAGAGGGGTGGAATGAAATACACCAAATGCTTGTGTCCTCATGTGTCTCCGTGCTTGGCCAATCAGTGGCAGTGATTTGGTAGGCATATATCTTCTAACACATTTATTAAACGCCAGCGTTAAGATTATGGAAGTAAATTGTTATGGTTCAGAACCTTTCCTTCATATCCCACTACTACAGAAATGTGTGACACAAACTGCAGATAATTCTTCTACAGAGAGCCGTATCTTAGAAACAGAGCTTTTCGGTGAGATTCAGTAGAGAGAGACAGCCCTGTTAACTTGCCCATTGTCTGTTGACTATTGCCATTTACTCTCTCTGCTTTATCAGCGCTACCAGAGGTAAAGAAGAATGAGTAAGTGACCGAATAAATCCATATGTCTTCTTTTAAAGATTAAGTGTGCAGACAACACTCAATGCACCACTTTCTCCTTCTGCGAGTTCAAGGGGTTATCCTAAAACTTTATTACTAGAGATGAGCGAGTATACTCGTCTGAGCTTGATGCTTGTTCGAGTATTAGCGTACTCAAAACGGTCGCTTGTGTCGGACTGAGTATCTGTCTGCTTGAGACGAGCGCGTACTTAACAAAACACAGTGGACGCTGAGAATACAATGAAAACAGTGAACACAGGGTCATTAAGTGAGAACCCGTAGAACACATTGCAGAGTTCGTACATCTGCGAACTTATACGAAGACACGCGTGGCGAACGGTTGTTTTCACATAGTATATGAGAACAATAGTGTGAAGGACACCTTGCAGATGTTGTGAAGAGCCCCGTCGGCACGCGTGTCTTAGGATAAGTTAGCAAGATGTACGGCACATCTGCATTGTGTTCTTCACTGTGTTCTTCAAGTGTTCTTTCAGTGAAAATGCTCGAGTCTCCCATTGACTTCAATGGGGTTCATTATTCGTACGAGCACCGAGCTCGGGAAAAGCCGACCAGAGTAGTCGAGCACTCGAGCATTTTAGTGCCGCTCATCTCTATTTATACAATTTTTCTGCTAGAAAAAGTAAATATCAAATTGGATTTGAATGTTTTTTTTCTCGTGCAGTCACTTATTCTAGTACCCTATGCACATACTCCATCACACATGTACTCAAATTTTAGACCTCATTATTCCAGGCGTTAAAATGCTGAATTGTATTACCTTGCTCTAGTACTAAGATGTTCACAGCTATTTCATATTATTACCCCGTATTGCGTCACTCTGCGAGCTTTACCATATATTATGGAGCATAGAGCGAAACCAGTCTTAAACACAAAATAAAATCCATGGGTATGTCCATGTTGAGATTTCCCCATTCTCGGACCACCCAATATTTCACAGTTTAAGAATTACAATAGTAATCCTAAAATCTTGGTATCAAAGAACACAATACTGGTGCAGACACCACGAATCAGTACAACGCAGCGTGCAGGGCATTCTTTTCGGTGCACAGTCAGACAGAAAACCGGTTTGCAAACACTTTAATGGATCTGGTGCTGGTATAGATGCCCAGTGCGTAGTCGCAATGCTGAGCTCCTAATGCGTTCCTGCCAGGGTTGGCTGGCCATCAGAGGATCCTCAAGGGGGCCTTGACACTGGTTGGGCCTCGCCTGCCTCCGGGGAGCCTTTTTATTATTTTTATTGTGGCCCCGCTCCGACCTCCCTCCCCCGGCGGGTGGGGGTGTCGTCGATGGAATGGGTGCTGTGACAGGTGTGGGACATCTGCCTATGACTGCTCTACATCCTGTTATGGCGGTGGGTGTTGGTGTTTTTATGGTCCATCCTGAGTCGTGCCACTGGGACCAGTGAGAGAGGAGCGTTGCCGCATGACGAGCTTCACTGGGGCAGTTGGCATTGTGTGTGGAGGTACTGTGAACGTTATTCAGAGGCCAGTGCAGGGGAGGGAAGGCCGGGGGCGGGTTGTCAAGCTGGGTGCATTGACCCTTGTGTATGTAGGGGGCGGAACGACAGCGTGGGGAATGGTGTGGTGCAGTTGCGCACATGGATGTCATGTGGGGTGCAGCTGTGGGACCTGGCTGTCTGTGGGTTGCCGTGTGGCCTCTATATCACAGACCTGGAATGACCAACTTCTCTTGCTATGGCCTTCATCTGGACAACCTACTTCCAGACAGTCACTTTGGAACAGCACAATTTTTTGGCAGAGTCATTGAAACTGGAAAGTTAGGTGCCAGTTAAATAGGGTTTGTCAAATAATTAAGGAAATAAGCACCAAGTACCTGATTAAAACCAATAACTTGCAGGTATCTGAATGTGTTCTCTAATTTTGGTCAGTGTTCTTTTACATTTATATCAGTTACATGTTTATTCTGCACTTTAGAATATATACTTTTTATGAAATAAGCTTAAAATACTGTTATTTTACTCATGTTAGGATATATTCATATAAGACTACACACTGGTGTTCATTTACTAAGAACGGTGCAGTGTGTACTATGTGCAGTTTGCCTGTGTAGTGTGCAGGGGGCGCCAGATTCAAGATTCAACTATATTTTTTGTTGTAAGGTCCAACTGATTCCCGGAATGCCCCCTTCAGTGCAGAAATTTGTGTCGCATGAAGAATAGTGCAGTCGGGACACAAAAGGCTCATGTGCGACACAATAGCGGTGCATACATTTATTAAATACCTGTGCAAGTCCGACAGAAAACTGGCACACAGGGGTCCGCGGATCGCACTTTAGTCGGATTTTCCAACGGTTTCAGGATTTGTGCCACTGGGACAGTTATTAAACTGGGGATTGTGTCGAACACGATTGGATTGGCTTTCATGCGACAGAAATTTGGTGCCATGCCGTCGGTCGATCCAATGGATTCGGACTGAGCGCGGGATTTAACTTTAAAATTGTGTTGCAAGACAATGCACTTACATGCACCAGGAAGAAGAAGGTGAACCCCGGCGGACCTGAGCGGAGAAGCAACACCTGCAGGATATCGGGTGCACAATCTTAGTGAATCACAGCAGAGTGCATTCCGGTCCGGTCGGAATCGCAACAGGACAGGTAAGTAAATGTGTCCGTATGACCTAGAAATTTAGGAATCGTGTGTTGTTCTCTAAATTTGATCTCCAGTGTTCATGTTTTTGTGAACATGGTTTACAAATATATTTCAAGAGCTGCAATGGAAAAATAAGGGCAAAGCATCTACCGGTTTACTAAATACGTCAACTTTATCTTTAAGCCAGTCCTTATTAGGCTTACTTTTCAAGCACACAAAATAATTATGACGTATCCATAGTTGACTATTCGGATTTCAGAGCTAATTACCCCCCATTGATCACTTCCATGTAGTGGAGCCGTTATACTAGGGTGGAATCAGAAGCAGACAGCTACAGCTCTTCCCATAATGGAGATGACAAGATATAAGGAAAGTGAGTAGCAGGTTATCATTCCATGTGATTATTAATGAGCGGAGCTTTTCTGATTGGACGGTTACCATAATACTGAACTTATAAACATAAACCTCATAAAGATAATTAAACCCATTTACTGCGCACTGTGTATCTTATTGTTAGACATGAATACAGTGAATACCAACCATCAAAGCAAATACTGGCTCATAAAACCCAGGTGAGTACACAACTATGTGCATTTTTTGGCATCAAGGTAAAGAAACCTTGGGCCACATTTATCACTTTTGTGCGCCTAAGTGTAGTAGTTGCGCCTAAATTCTGGCGCACTGTTTTGCCAGAATTATCACAAGCTACAACCATCTGTGATAAGTATATTTTCTGCCTCTTATTAATCACTTTACTTTAACACAGTTTAGGTGCAATTTTGGCGCAGTTTAGGCGCAATGTTAGATTCGGGCACTTACATGTGATCCTGCTACAAGCTCCTCTCTGCTTCTCCCACAGCCCAGAATGAAGATAACACAGCAGCACCCAGGTGTGTGACACCCTGCACCCAGTGACCTCCTCAGCAGTGGCTTCTCCTAGAGGGGATCCCCCAGTGCTGGTCTCCTGCTGCACCCCTGTAATTCTGGACAGTATCCCCCTCGGACACTGTGCAGAATTACATGGGGGACACTTGTTTGTAGTATCTGCAAACTTCTGCAAGCTTCTGCAAACTTGTGCAAAGTTCTCTTCTCTCTTGCTGTGAGCTCAGCGTTTTGCAGATTGTTTTGTAAATAGAAGGTGATGAACTGTAAATAGAGTCTGCAGCTCCTGTCTGCAGTGTATCTAATGTATCTATCATATGTTCCAGTGTCTGGCTGAGCTTTGCTGCTAGAAATGAGCTCTTCTGCAAAGGGGCTCAGTGCTTTCTTCTCAGATAACGCCACCTTCGGGCTGGAGTGTTTTTGCGGCCGTTTTTGCGCCTAAATGAAAACGTTGCAAGTGATGAATATCATTAGGCGCAGCAAAACATCTGGATTGGTAAGATAGATGAGGGAAAGCTGCTTATTTTTGCTGCACGGCTAGTTTGCCGTTTAATCGCAAAAATGGCGCAAAAACGGTGCGCCTGAATGAAAAGGCGCAAAAACAACAGAAAAAAACGAGTGATAAATGTGGCCCTTTGTCTATAATGTATTATACAATACACGTCATCCATGATATAAACTTGATGATCCCTGGTAGGACCAAATACAAAATGCTAAATGATGTGAACTTTTCCCGTAATAAATTTCAGCACACGGTCCATGATTCATGAACTGACCACAGTCATATGCTTCCGGCCTGTTAGAGCTTTATATCCAGGGCTCCAACAACCCTTCTACAATTGTAAGGGTGATCTCCAAATTCATAGGTCTTTGTTCCCAGCGCTGGGATGAACTGCACAGAAAATGACACATACACGGTCATAAGACGCACTCAAGTCACACTTTATTCAAGGCACGTAGCCGTGTAATTAGAAAACAGAAATGTTTTGCAAAGGGCATGGAAAGTTAATAGAATACTGAAATGCTATAGGCTAGCTTGAATATACTTTGAACACCTCCCCCTAATTATCCCAAAATAATGTTGATGAACTCTATGTATCGTTTCCAAAAATAATTTTGATGAACTCTATGTATCGTTTCTTCTAGAAACCTTGTTCTCAAGGAAACAGGGTATTATCACTAAATGTACTGAAGGTCCCCCCACAAGTCAAAACATGACCTTCAGGCACTGCAGAGAACAAGGAAAACAGCAGCAAGGACAAATTTTATCTCTAAACAGATTACAGTACACAAGATGTCTGAATCATAAGATGGCGTCTGGGTGAAAAAGATGGTGTTTGGAGAGAAATATGATATCTCTTGCATGGCCGTAATTATTTTCAGATGCTCCTTCTGTACCAAAATTAAACTTTACAAATATGCAGATGAGGCTGAAGTGCTACAGGGGGCGTTAGCAGAAGACCTCAGGTCTCGGTGCCAGTACCCAGCCTCTTCTCTCAACCTTCCCCCCTCAGCTACATCACTCCTGGGTCCAGCCAGATGTTCCAGAGTCAGAGCCTTGAGTTCCTCCAAGGGCGGATTAAGACTGCCATGAGTCCTGGGCTGTAGGAATATTATGGCCCCTAGAACTCCAAATTGGATTTACTACATATAGTACTTGAATCTAGCTTCTTAGGGAATGGATGAATGAAAGCAGGAGCAGATATACAAGGTTTTCATGGGGGAGGTCCTTCTCAGTATAAAATTTAGTGGTGATTTGGGTGGTCATGGGCCCCTTAGTAGGTTACCACCCGAACCACCATTATAATTATCCACTTCAGCCTCATTTTGTAATTTCTAAAATGAAGTTTCGGCATGGAAGGAGCAGCTGGACCATAAAAACAAAGGCATGGGTGCCATGTGTGGGCATAGCCCTATGTAAGATAGCATTTAGTTTGAGTAGGTAAATCACACTGAAGGTAAATCTACTGAAGGTCAAGGATCTTATAATCGCCCAACTTCCCAAATGCCCAACTCCCAATACCCAATGCTATGACCTGAGAACCCTATGCACATTCTCTGCCCACTCATCTTATTTATAATGGTTGTAAATATATCGTAAAAAGTAAAATTGTGTAAGATTTAAGGTTTTTACAACATCCATCTACATCTTGAGCACATGTTCACACATAACTTTGTTTTATTACCAATTACTAACACTCTTACATTTTTTGTAGTCATTGCTTTTCTTTACAAATTCTTTTTTAAAGTGATTGAATAATTTGGAAGATGATTCATCCGAGTCGGGAGCCGAGGACTTTCTCTGGTATTCAGAATACTCCCTACGGCCATAAGATGCACCTCAAGTAAGTGTGAATGTTAGCAATAGTCATGAATCATGAAAACCGCGGTGGACCAAGCACACGGTGACTACATCCAATGACTAAGAGTAGATTTCTGTACCTGCCCCTGATGTGGAGAAGACCTAACATGTGTCTTCATTTTTTTGGCAGAACATTTTAACGTGCCAGGTCGGGGTACATTTGACTCACCAGATGAAGATGTTCTGAGGTCCTGCTTTTCAGGCATCGGGAATAAGTGCATGTCCTCTGTTAACCACATTTGTAATAGTTTTCACTTTGTATAAAGTTTTTACAGGATGTCTATTAACCAAAAAAACCCATAGCAGCAAGTTAACCACTGGTTTATCCAATCAGGATCTTCAAGGAATCATTTTTAGGATAGTTTTTGGCCTCACCTGAGCATATGGAGAAATTGACTGAAGTGTAATGGCCTATTCACACACACCAACATCAAAAATGGTACAAGTACAGCACACAGATGTGTTAAAATAAATACAAGTCTAGAGATCTAGTCTGGGCTTTTAGGGACTTGAACCACCTACTGTACATATACTTATGTTTCCGCTTTAGGGGCTTGTTATATGTCACAGAAAGTAATCAGCGATTTGTGTTATAACAAGCTGTGCACCTGTATGACATCACATGACTGGGGAGTTAACGAGCCATGAACCTGTGTGACATCACATGACCAGGGATATAACTAGCCGTTCACCTGTGTTACATCACCTGACCAGGGATATAATGAGCCATGCACCTGTGTGACATCACATGACCAGGGATATAACAAGCCCTGCACCTGTGTGACATAAGTAGTACTAACAATGCAGCTGCACGCATATACATACAGTGGAGGGAGTGTGGTAGCATATAGCATGTGATTTCAATACATATTTCCCTGGGTTACCTTCTCATATTCCACTGTTGTAATAGACTCCTGTGTGACATAACCAGACCAGGACTATAACGAGCTGTGCACCTGTGTGACATCACATGACCAGAGATCTAACAAGCCGCCATGAAAATAAAACCCATAAGAAATTTTTTTACTGCTTTTCAGGAGATTACACAGAATATCCTTCAATTCCATATCATCACCAGTATAAATTAAGCCTTTGTCACCCAAAAAATTATCCATGTGTGATTTTTTGTGGTAAATTGTTCACATATCCTGCAATTATCACTGGGCAACAGAATTAAATATATATCCTCGCCCCTTTCTAATTATGTAGGGGATGTCTGTGCAGCTGTCCCGTCATTTATATTCAATTCAAATAAAAGATAACACCATCGTTTCTTCCTTATTGACAACAGAAGATGTCACATATTGGGGCTCATTTAACGAAATTCACGCCTGCGGAGCACACATTTTGTCAGGTTTCTTGAATACTTTCTGTTTTGCACCGAATCGCCCTGGGATTTTGACTCATCGGTGCCGACTTGCACACGACAGTAATCGGGGGCGTGGCAGTCGGACAACCTGACGGATTTCGATTTAACATTTAGAAATGTGTTGCAAGACAAGCACTTACAAGCACCGGGAAGAAGCAGGTGAACTCCGGTGGACCTCGGTGCAGAAGCGACGGATGCAGGAACTCGGGCGCACGATCTTAGCGAAGTGCGTCAGACCCAAACACTCGTCGGACCACGCACTGCGGGATCGCGACAGGACCGGCAAAGTAAATTTGCCCCATTATGTACACAGAACATGTCTAAGAACCTTAGAACTCAGTAACTTAGCCCCAGACCATTGTTTCCTACATCTAGGAGGCTACAGTAAAGCACATCACTAAATGCTGTTACTAGAGCACTAGCAAGATGGCCGCCCCCATAATAATGTCATCCTAGTGTTATAGATACAGGCAGTGCCCGAGTTACATACAAGATAGGGTCTGTAGGTTTGTTCTTAAGTTGAATTTGTATGTAAGTCGGAACTGTATACTTTATCATTGTAACCCCAGCCAAATATTTTTTTGGTCTATGTGACAATTAGATTTTAAAAATGTTGGGTTGTCATAAGAACCAGGATTAACACTAAAGCTTCATTACAGACGCCTGTGATAACTGTTATAGCTGTTTATTGTAGTCTAAGGCTAAAGTACAGTAAATTGCCAACATCCAGAGGTCCGTTTGTAACTAGGGGTCGTATGTAAGTCAGGTGTTCTCAACCCCTTAACGCTCTGCGCCGTAGCTCTACGGCGCAGAGGTGTAAGGAGTGTATGAAGAGGGCTCACGGGCTGAGTCCTCTTCATACAGAGGTGGGGGTTTTTGCATTTAGCAGAAAACCCCCAACGCTAATAACCGCAATCGGTGCTTGCACCGATCGCGGCCATTAACCATGTCATTGCCGCCGGCAAAGTCGCCGGCGGCGTTTAAAAAACGTCATCGGGGGGCGGCGATCGGTTGCCATGGTAGCTTCGGGTCTTCTTTTGACACGAGGCTACATGGCTTCTGCAGATTCGTTACAATGAGCCAGTGGCTCATTGTAATGAATGTGCTGCAAAAATGCCATATATTGCAATACAAAAGTATTGCAGTATATGGTAGGAGCGATCTGACCATTTAGGGTTAATGTACCCTAGATGGTCTAAGAAATACTGAAAAAAAAGAAAAAAAAAGTTACAAAAAATAAAAAAAATTAATAAAATATTAAAAGTTCAAATCACCCCCCTTTCCCTAGAACGGATATAAAACATAACAGTAAAAATCACAAACATATTAGGTATCACTGCGTCCCAAAATGCCCGATCTATCAAAATATAAAAGCGGTTACGGCCGGCGGTGACCTCCGAGGCGGGAAATGGCGCCCAAATGTCCGAAATGCGACTTTTACACCTTTTTACATCACATAAAAAATGAAATAAAAAATGATCAAAATGTCGCACAGACCTCAAAATGGTAGCAATGAAAACGTCGCGTCATTTCGCAAAAAATTACCCCTCACACATCTCCGTGCACCAAAGTATGAAAAGTTATTCGCGTCAGAAGATGGCAAACATTTTTTTTCTTTTTTGTACACATTCGTTTAATTTTTGAAAATGTATTAAAACACAATAAAACCTGTATAAATTTGGTATCACCGCGATCACACCGAACCAAAGAATAAAGCTGAGGTGTTATTTTGAGTGCACAATCAAAGTCGAAAAAACGGAGCCCACAAGAACGTGACGCGTGACGTGAAGCGTTTTTTTCACCTTTTCCACATTTGGAATTTTTTTTCAGCTTCGCAGTACACGGCATGTTAAAATAAATAACATTACGGGAAAGTAAAATTTGTTACGCACAAAATAAACCCTCACACAGGTCTGTACACGTAAAAATGAAAAAGTTATGGATTTTTGAAGTTGGAGAGCGAGAAATGAGTGGAAAAACCCTGCGTCCTTAAGGGGTTAAGTAGAGGACCGCCTGTATATATATAACTGACTTTGTAGGTAATAGCTGTCACTTCCATGTATAGGTCTGGCATTCTAGAATCCTCATGTGACTTTCACCTTTCTTTGTAGAGCGACCCGGTTCTATTGTGCTGCAGAGGACAAAAGATCTCTGCAGTCTTGCACCAAGTCTTTGTGTCCGTCCTTCCTATGTTTGAGGTTATATGATACTCAGTCAGAGAAAACACAACCATCCAGTATTGTGGGACCTCCGGCTTACAGTGGCAGTTTCATTGAGTTCTGCAATTGCAGGGTCAAGTATATCATCTCCTAATTGACACTTTTTGGCATGGCAGTAAGCTATTGAATGCAATTCATTGACTTGATGGGTACCTTGGCTATTATATGCCTCTGTACAAGGCTTTGTTTGTCATTGTTCTAGGCCATGGCAGCCATATCTGCTCATAGCAGAGCTTATTGTTGACAGAGGTTTCCGAGCATATAGCTCGTGCTTCAAAATATCCCATTCGGTGTCAAACACAAGCTATATTTTCGCAAACATCTGTCTGCAACATACCCACCGGTTAGGAGACCAAGGGCTGCCCTGTGGATTTGAACCTGCAAAAGTGTTATATGTTGGTTGTGGCTTCTGACTCAACTCAATCAGATACACCATACCCTACACTTAACCCTACACTATGGGGCTCATTTACTAAGGGTCCGCGGACCGCGCTATCGTCTGAATATCCGACGATTTCCGATGCGCACCACATTTAGAAGGGTTTTTTGGCGCGCGCAATCAGATTTTGGCGCATTGGCGGCGGCTTTCATGCAACAGAAATTGTGGGGTGGCCCGTCGGACGACGGATTTGGACTAAGCGGGGGATTTAACATTCAAATTTGTGTCGCAAGACAATGCACTTACATACACCGGGAACAAGAAGGTGAACTCCGGCGGACCTGAGCGGGGAGCGACACATGCAGGATATCGGGCACACGATCTACGTGGAACGGCAAAGTGCAGGATCATCGGGGAACGCACCTTGGGGATCGCAATTCGGACAGGTAAGTAAATGTGCCCCTATATTTGCTCTTTCCACTTTTTTTTTCTTTTCCAGGATACTCTAAGAGCTCATTGTTGGTTATTTTGAGGCAGCAGACCTAACCAGATCCATGAAGAAGCAGGGGTGTAGCTATATGGTTAACAGCCATAGCAGCTGCTATGGGGCTCACAGTGTCATGGGGCCCTGGAATCTGGGGTATTGGGTGTGTATATGCTGTGTGTTTGTGTAGGGTGATGTGTATATACCATATGTGTGTATGTTTTATATGTGTGTGCGTAAATGTGATATGTATATGCTGTATTTATGTGTACATGATGCATGAGTGTATATGGGATCCAAACCTGGACTTCGGCCAGAAGTTTGGCGTTCGTCTCAAACTCAAACTCTTACCATTAACACCTCTGTCGGAGCAGCAACATTTAAAAGGTAGCACCTTTTATCTATTTAGGTCGGTAACCGGAATGAACCTTAACAGGTCCCCTCATCCCAGGTTACGAGTTATACTGGATATAATCTTCACAGTCATAACTTTCCTAGTCGTTGAGTTATGCAAAGTACAATGTTCTGAGGCTCCACAATTACTAGAGATACAATTGTGAACTACAGATTCAGTGAAGTATAAAGTAAAAAGGAAGGAAAGAAAGTTGGGAATGCATATTTTTAAAAAAATGGAAATCTTACATTGAGAATGGGTGGAAAATGTATAAATACACGTATAGGATGAAGGACGGTACCCTGCCAGCCCAACCAGGGGGACCTACACATACTTATGTATCTTTACATACACCTCTCCTAAGGCACTTCTGTGTGACTGGCTGTTTTATTTAATTGGTAGGTACAAGGGTCCCCATTCTTATAGTTATTAGACCTCAACCAATCAATTCCCCTTTAACTGAAAGGAAATCTACCATCAAAATCATAATAAACCATTACTGATAGATCCAGGCACCGTGACTGTGATAATAGTATTATCCTTGATATCCACAGACTGTTGCCTTCTAAAATCAACTTTTAAAATGATGCTAATGAGCTTAAATGGTTCCTGCAGGTGTTACCATAGCCCTTCTATGCCACAAATTCACAGGCTGTTAGCTTACACAGTGTGTAAGCAGCACTTCCCCCTCCCCCTGTGTGCTGGAACTTTCTCTGCTGCACTGAGATTACACCAGGCAGAGGGAGAGTGACGTGCTGAGGAAGCTGTGGGGAGAGTGAACAGTATGCGAAGCTACAGCCTGTGAAGTTACAGCACAGAGGGGCTTTGGTAAAGCCTTTCTGACTCATTAGCATAATTTACAAAGTTGATTGTAGAAGGAAGGAGGCCATGGATAACAAATATAAGAAGATCACCACAGCCACAGTGCCTGGAGCCATGAGTAAGTGTCCCTGGTTTATCATAGTTTTATAGTTTTTACGGTTGAAAAAAGATACTTGTCCATCAAGTTCAACCAAGGAAGGGAAGGGATTTCATGAAGAAGGAATTTAGGGGAAACATTTCTATATAACATAACCATCAATGTTATTTAGGTGTCTAGACCCTTCTTGCATCTAGACCCTTCTTGAAGCTCTCTGTTGTCCCTGCTGTGACCAGCGCCTGAGGCAGGCTATTCCACAGATTGACCATCATGATGGATTTTGATGGTAGGTTCTTTTAATTTAAAATGAATTAAAATCCATTTTTCCAATAATGTGTAAAAGCTTAGTAACACACTATCCCTCCTGCTTTCAGGTCAATATCAGATATTTTACTGTAAAGATTAAGATTGTGGAGCAGCACTGTAATCAGGGGCTGTATGAATATCACAGCCCCTACAAGCCTGGAATCACTTCCTACATCTGCTACTAGAATCAGCTTCTTGGGGAATGGAGGATGTGTCCCTTTTGCCGGCTTTTTTTCTGCGTTTAAAGGACCTTTGGAGGACCTATAAAGGTCCTGAAATGGCTCTTGTGTACATGTGTATTGAGAGCAGGGACATAAATACATTTCTATATAACATAACCAGCCAGATCTTGTTGCAGTGAGCTCTGCAGATTTTTGTGGCAGATAACCTTTAAAAGAAGCATCAGAAAAGCGAGTGTGGGAGCTTGGCGGCGAGTGTGCATTGATCCGAAGTGTGTGTAGTGTCTTAAGTGTGACTTAGGTTTAAGGGACTTAAGTTTGAGGGGCTTTAGCAGGTAACTACTGTGTTTTGTGTTACTTTGACTGTAAATTCTTCTTTCTGTGCATATTTCTATTGTAATCCCCATTAGAACAATGGACTCCATAAGTGGCATTGCTACACAGTGTACATCCTGTGCCATGTATGCTTTCCTTGAACAGCCGTTCGAGGGGGAATACTGCTGTGTGGGATGTGTGAAAATTGCTCATCTGGAAGCCCAGATTCTGGATCTAAATGAGCGAGTTTCAAGGCTGCGGGCAATTGATAATATGGAACGAAGTTTGCTGCTCCTGAACACAAACTCTCTGGGGAACATGGGTGTGGGGAGGGAAGTATGGAGGTGCAGAGTGAGGGGGCAGCTAGTTGGGTAACATGTAGAAGGCGGGGTAGAGGGAAGAGTTGTAGGGAGTCTAGTCCTGATCTGGTGCACCCCAATAAGTTTGCCAGGCTGGCGGATGAGGGGGATATCAGCTCTGGGGTAGCAATGCTGTAGCATTGGAGGAGTGTTTAAACTAGAGACCTGGGGGGAGGGCAACTACACTTGTGCAGGGCAAATAGACAGTGTACATAGAGAGCTGGGAAGCTCGCGGTTCCGCTGCGGGACTGGGTGTCGGAGTTCGTGGTCCGGGCTCGAGGTGGTGCGTAGGGTCGACCTGGGGCACGGGCAGGGATGCGGGGGGCGAGGCCCCTGGGGGGAGCCGGGGGGGGGGGGGGGAGATGGGGGGGGAGCATAGTCCATGGGGGAGGAAGGGGGGCTGGAATGAGATTGGGGAATAAGGACAAAAGGAATACGGACAGGGAAAACCATATAAAGTGTATGTACACAAATGCCAGAAGCCTCACAAACAAAATGGAGGAACTGGAACTCTTGATGTTGGAGCGGAAATATGATATAGTGGGTATCAGCGAGATGTGGCTGGACAGTAGCTATGACTGGGCTGTTACTATAGATGGTTATAGTCTTTTTAGAAAGGATCGTATAAATAAAAAAGGGGGAGGGGTTTGTTTATATGTGAATTCGTGCCTCAAGCCCGTCCTGCGAGATGACATCAGTGACGCAAATGCAAATGTGGAGTCCCTATGGGTGGAGATAAGAGGAGGGAAAAAGAATAATAAAATATTACTAGGGGTTTGTTATAAGGCTCCAAAAATAATGGAGGCAGCAGAGGAAATGCTGATAAGTGAAATGGATGCGGCTTCAAAGCATGGTGAAGTAGTTATCATGGGGGACTTCAACTACCAAGATATTGACTGGGGGGCAGAAACCTGCAGGTCCTTCAAAGGCAGCAGGTTCTTGTCAACAACAAAAGACAATTACCTGTCGCAACTAGTCCTGGAGCCAACAAGAGGGGGGGCACTGCTGGACCTTATCCTTACCAACAGACCTGATAGGGTATCAAAACTCAAAACTACAGGTTGAGGGGAACCTGGGGAATAGTGATCATAATATCATTGATTTTGTATTATGCTTTACTAAGAGCGTTAGTGAAGGGGCAACCAACACTCTAAACTTCAGGAGGGCAAATTTTCAGCAACTAAGGGAAGACCTTAAAGGCATAGACTGGGATAATGTTCTCAAAGACAAAAGCCCCCCCCCAAAAATGGGACTTTTTCTCATATATTCTGAAAAAGTCCTGTGAGAAACACATACCTTATGGGAAAAAGCATAAAAGGAACAAGAAAAACCCTATGTGGCTAACTAGTCTTGTAAGGAAAGCAATAAGCGAGAAAGATAAAGCGTTTAAGGTGCTAAAACGTGAAGGTAGCGATGAGGCATTACAGGATTATAGAGAGAAAAATAAATCCTGTAAAAAGCAGATAAAGGCTGCAAAAATAGAGACTGAGAGAAATATTGCCAGGGAGAGCAAAAATAATCCCAAATTATTTTTCAAGTATATAAATGATAAGAAACTAAAAACAGAGTGTGTGGGTCCCCTTAGAAATAACATGGGGGTCATGGTGGAAGGAGATGAGGAAAGGGCCAATATACTGAATGTCGCCTTCTCAACTGTCTTTACCCAGGAAAATCCCCTGGTGGAAGACACAATGAGGAAGAATGTTAATTCTTTTTATAATGTCAACAGTTTAACCCAGGAAGAGGTACGGCGCCGCCTCGCAACCACTAAGATAGATAAATCACCGGGGCCAGATGGCATACACCCCCGGGTTCTGCATGAATTATGTACGGTGATAGACAAACTGTTATTTTTAATATTTGAAGATTCACTGAGGACTGGTTATGTTCCACAGGACTGGCGCATAGCAAATGTGGTACCAATATACAAAAAAGGATCAAATAGCGATCCTGGAAACTACAGACCCGTGAGTCTAACTGCTGTGGTGGGGAAAATATTTGAGGGGTTTATTAGAGATGCTATCCTGGAGTATCTCACTGTGCACAACCTTATAACCCAGCGTCAGCATGGGTTTATGAGAGATCGGTCCTGTCAGACTAATCTGATTGGTTTCTACGAGGAGGTAAGTTCAAGACTGGATCTGGGGGACGCTGTAGATGTTGTATATCTGGACTTTTCAAAGGCATTTGACACCGTTCCACATAAAAGGTTGGTATATAAAATGAGACTGCTGGGAATAGGAGAAAATCTGTGTATTTGGGTAAGTAATTGGCTTAGTGATAGAAAACAGAGGGTCGTCATTAATGGCACATTCTCAGATTGGGTTGATGTTACCAGTGGAGTGCCACAGGGGTCAGTATTGGGGCCACTTCTTTTTAATTCTTTTTAATATTTTTATTAATGACCTTGTAGTGGGTTTACACAGTCAAGTTTCAATATTTGCAGATGATACTAAGCTGTGTAAAGTAATAAATACTGAGGTCGATAGTTTAGCATTACAGAGAGATTTGTGGAAGCTTGAGGGATTTGCAGAGAAATGGTTGATGAGGTTTAATGTAGATAAATGTAAAGTTATGCACTTGGGCCATGGAAACAAAAAGTATAATTATGTTCTAAACGGTCAATTACTTAGTAAAACTGAAGCTGAAAAGGACTTGGGGGTATTGGTGGATGGTAAACTTAATTTTAGTGACCAGAGCCAGGCGGCTGCTGCTAAAGCAAATAAAATAATGGGATGTATCAAGAGAGGAATAGATTCTCATGATAAAGACATAGTTTTGCCCTTATACAAATCCCTGGTTAGACCACACATGGAATATTGTGTACAGTTTTGGGCACCAGTGTATAAAAAGGATATAGTAGAGCTGGAACGGGTGCAGAGGAGAGCAACCAGGATTATTAGGGGAATGGGGGAACTAGAATACACTGACAGATTAAAAAATTTGGGATTATTCAGTTTAGAAAAAAGACGACTGAGGGGAGACCTCATTACAATGTACAAATACCTGAACGGACAGTACAAGGATCTCTCCAAAGATCTTTTTATACCTTGGCCTGTGACCAGGACAAGGGGGCATCCTCTACGCCTAGAGGAGAGGCGATTTTACCATCACCATAGACAAAGGTTCTTTACTGTAAGAGCAGTGAGACTATGGAACTCTCTGCCGCAGGAGGTTGTTATGGCCGACTCTATGTACATGTTCAAGAGAGGCCTGGATGACTTTCTGGAGAGAAAAAATATCATGGGTTATGGGGATAAAACATTTATTTAATTCTTAAAGGTTGGACTTGATGGACTTGCGTCTCCTTCCAGCCTTATATACTATGATACTATAATACTATGATACAAGGATTTTATGGGTGAAGGTATACAATTTGGTGGGTGGTTTGGGTGCCCATGAGCCCCCTAGAAGACCAGGGCCCCAGGCTACCGACCAAACTGCCTATATTATAGTCCACTACTGATTATAATAAAAGGGTTAAATTCCCACCGGTTTAGGGTAGTGGCCTCAGCAAACCTAACTCACAGGTTTACGAAAAATGTAGTAAAAAGGAATTTTAATATTTACATATTACCCCAGAGCACTTTACAGAAATCTAATTATCATATAATTATATCTCCTTGGATTTTAAATTTAGGATCTTAAAAATCTTGCCCTGCTCGTGCCTCCTGGAGTTGTCTGCTCTTATCGATAAGATTCTGTTTGAAAAACAACAACTCGTCTCACAGGGATATTGCAGATTGTGCATTATGGTCATGTCAGAGCCTGTTCTCGTGGGACGCACGTGTCACACTGTAACATTGTATGGTCTGTATAATAATTATTACCAAGCTGACAGCGTACACGCATTAATGTATAGGAGTGTGATAGCATGCTGCATCTTGTTCTATAGTGAGTAAACTTCAAAATTCTGAAATATGCCCCAAATTCTCTAGAGTTCCAATTGCTACATCATATATATACTCGAGCATAAGCCGACCCAAGTATAAGCCGAGACCCCTAATTTTAACACAAGAAACTGGAAAATCTACTGACTCGAGTATAAGTCGAGGGTGGGAAGTGCATTGGTCACAGCCCCCCCAGTATATAGCCTGCCAGACCCTGCAGTATATAGCCTGCCAGCCCCCTGTAGGATATCGCAGCCAAGCCCCGTGTTGTAGTATAGCCTGCCACACAATGTCCAGACCCCTCGTAGTGATATGAGCTTCCAGACCAATGATTATACGTACTAGGTAGCCTGCGGCAGTTGCGCGATGCACCCATCGCTCAAGCCTCATAGTCCAGATCAGAGAGGCCGCTGTAGATATATTAGCTCTCGCCTAGCCCCGTTAGTAGATATATAGGCTCCAGAGCCCCTGCAGTATATAGCCTTCCAGACCCCCTGTAGTATATAGCCAGTCCAGTCCCGCTGTAGTATATAGCCTGCCAGCCCCCAGTAGTATATAGCCTCCAGACCCTGCAGTATATAGCCTGCAGCTCCCCTGTAGTAGTATAGTCCAGCCCCTGTATAGTATATAGCTGCCAGCCCCAGTACTATATAGCCTGCCAGCCCCTGTAGTATGTAGCCTGTCAGCCCCTGTAGTATACAGCCTGACATCCTCTGCCCCCCCCCCCCCAGTATATTGCCTGCAGCCCCTGTCCCAATATAATGCCTGTAGGAAAAAAACAAAAAGTTACTCACCCTCTGATGCCCCCTAACCCCCCCCCCCCTCGGTATGTCCTCTTCTATCCATCGCGGTCGTGACATTGGTTCGTTCCCAGGCACCATGACGTCAGCTGCACACTGACATCATATGTGTGCCGTACCGGTGCACATTGTAGACTGTCAGCATGTGGCTGACGTCACGTTGCCACATGGACCACGCCGGGACACGAGCCGATGCTGGGGCCACGTCGGAGTACACTTTTTGTTTGTTTTTTCTTGACTCCAGTATAAGCAGTGTTAGGTTTTTCAGAGCATTTTTTTGCTGAAAAACTCGGTTATACTCGAGTATATACGGTAATATACAACACATTCAAGACAATGGGGCTATGTACTAAGGGTCCGAGGATCGCATTTCCGTCGGATTCCCAGAGTTTTGGCGGATTGCATGGGCTGTGAAGGTATTTAGAAGGGTATTGTGTCGCACGTGATTGTGATTGTGGCGCGGCTGCGCTGGCTTTCATGAGACAGAAAATCAGGGGTTAATGATCCGGACCTGAGCGGGGAAGCGACACATGCAGGAGATCGGGCACACAATCTTGAATCGTGGCAGATGTGCATTTATCAGGAAAACGCACTTTCTGTGAACTCCTCTGACAGGAGTAAATGTGCCCAGTATCCTATAGGCATTAGGCGTTAACCCATAACGTTGTTGAATACAGCTGTCTGCCTTCACACTACCATAGGGGGCCGTAAACTTAAAGCAATACATACTTCCGATAGGTGCCACACACGTACGGCACTGTTCCCCTATGTACATGAAAAAAGGGCATGTCCGATCTTTCCCTGTGATATGGGCCATGCACTGTGGATCGCAATGGAGAGGGGGGGGGTCCCCCTCCTCCTCTCCATGTGCCGGACGTATTCCTGCCCGCCATAGCCGTCTGTATCGGTCAGAATTAATGTAGCTTTAGACTACTTCATTGGAACATGACGTTGTCAGGTGGTCTTCCAAGCAGGAGGGCATGCTATTTTTGGTACCCACCTAAATTGATGACATTATTTATGATTAAGCACCATTTTGTGTAAGACACCAGTGGGACTGATGCCTCACATATCTAAAATGCACTGCCACTGGGGTACCACACATACAAATACAATACAATATAAAATAAACACATTCTAAGCCAACATATACTAACATTAGCATATCATATACCTTATATAAAATGTCCAGCAGCAGCCTTACTCAAAAAATTCCAGCAGCAGCCTTCATCCAATAAAATGTCCAGCAGCAGCCTTCACCCAATAAAATGTCCAGCAGCAACTTCCACTCAAAAAAATGCCAGCACAGCCTCCCCTTAATAATAACATGTCTAGTAGCAGCCACCGCACAAATATGTTGTCCATTAGCAGTCACGGGGTCCCTCATCATATAAAAAAAATAATAAACTCAGTAGTTACATCCTGTGCTTCGGCTTCCTCTTCTCCATGCAGCGTCCTCTGCAGTAAGCCTGTGCATTGTGATAATCAATTGTGTGTCTGACATGTATAGAATGCAAATAAGTTTTCCAAGGTGTTAAATTTAATACCTTGGAAAACTTATTTGCATTCTTCCCAGAATTCCCTAGTGGAGCATCTATGGGTTTAAGTCTGCACACGCCTTTAAGGTGGCCTTAATTGGCAATGTCTCCTTAAGGAGAACACCTACTGTCTGACCTCTGACATGTATACAAATGATTATTTTCCCATGTCATGGACCTGCAGGCTCCTATCATCTGCAAACTTTCCTCAGGGTCACACCCTCTGCTACCCCGATCGTAACACCGCTAATAAGGGTGAATGTAACCTCGGAAAGGTGTCTATGGACATTGTTTTTGAGCACTTATAAATGTAGGTCTATGGAATTCGTTCCTTAATTTACCTTTATCTTCAAATGTTATTATTATTACGTAAAACCTACCTAAAATGTTTCATACGACTTTCACCATGTACAAAAGTGACATGTATTTATAAATTATCTGCGCCAGTTTGGTGTCGTGGCTGCACTGCGTCCCACAAGACAGAAAAAAATTTAGTACTTTGTGTGTGTTTGCAACACATTTATTACTGACGTGCGTCCCAATTCTGCAGCATGATCAAAGTACACCAAAAAAAATGGCGCTCACTTCAGAGCAGTGCAGGAGGCGCCAGATTCATGGAACCGTGCGTCAGTATTCTATAATCTTATTACTTTATAAACTGATATTTTTTATATACCGGTAAATAAATAGAATATTGCAGTAACTACTTATATTATATATATACATATATATATAATATGTATATATATAATATTATATAATATATATATATAATTATATATTATACATTATAAGCTATTGTTTTATCACATTGATAAAACGCCAAACCAGACAAGTGTGAAATAAAATATCACAGTATGAAGGGGTTTCCCCTTCCATTTATGCATTACAAATGTATATTTTTTTTACAAAATCCACCCATTATCCACGTCAAAAAATGTACACCTACAAAGTGACTAAGTATCCTGAGGGAGATCAGTATATAAAGCCTTCCGGCTTTAGCAATACTTATATGGGGATATAGAAGAATCAGTAAGTATGTAACAGATTGTGTGGGATGTCTGTAATCGGAATGTTAGGATTCTACCTTTACAAATATCAACTAAATGACTTGTGTCAGGACCTTTGTTTATGGCCTATTAAATCCTGGTCTTCTCTTATTATTCATGGATTTTAATACTTACTATTGGATGTGGTACCGTTTTATATGAGCCTGACAATGTAACTTAAAGGAGTTGACCAAGAATTTCTATTGATGCTCTATCCCCAGGATAGGCTGTCAGTGGTTAATAATAGGGATCGTCAGCTGTCCCCATAACCGTGCAGGAGATACATAATCATAAAGAGAAGTCTCAGATAGCAGATAATAAGGTAGAGACATTGGGGCACATTTATAAGGGTCCACACACCGCATTTCCATCGGGTTTCCCGACTATTCTGATTAGCGCTGCATTAAAAGGGGTTTTGGCGCATGCAACTGTATTTTGGCGCAATCGGCCAATTTCATGCGACACAAATCGGGGGCGGCGCGGGATTTCAAATCCAAATTGTGTCGCAGACATGCACTCACATGCACCAGGAAGAAGAGTGGAACTCCGGCGGACCTGAGTGGAAAGAGGACACATACAGGAAATTGGACACAGGATCTTAGTGAATCGGGGCAGCTCCGAATCCTAGCCACACAACGCACTTCGGGGATCGCGACGGGAGGGTAAATAAATGTGCCCCATTGAGGGAGATTTATCAGAAGTGTCTGAGAGCAGAAGTGTTCTAGTGCTCATGACAACCAATCAGAGCTCAGCATTCATTTTCCCACAACTGGTTATAAAATTAAAGCTGAGCTCTGATTGGTTGCCATGTGCAAATGGAACACTTTCGATATTATAGGAAAAACAGTGAGTGAAAAGACTTCGCGCTTCAGATACCTACATTCTGCTCTCCCTCCAGTAGTGGACTATAATACAGGCAGTTTGGGGGTAGCCCGGGCCCTAGCCTTCTAGGGGGCTCATGGCCACAGAACCACCCACCAAATTTATAGGAGAAAGACTTTACCATGAAATTTTCGTATATCTGTTACTGCACATGTACACAAGAGCCATTCCAAGGACCTTTAAATGTCCTTGAAAGGTCCTCAAATTGAATCAGGCAGAATGGAAGTATCCCCTTTCTCCAGGAGCTTGATTCTAGTGCTATATATAAGAAGTGATTCCAGATTTGTAGGGGCTATAATATTCATACACAGGAGTCTTATTCGCCCCTGATCCCACCAATCTACCTCGTGCCTAGGAAAGTGCTCTGACTCCTACATCCATGACTTACATTGGATGTAAGAAAACTACAATAAGATTGGGGATTTTCCAGAGTTTTTGGGTGTTTATTTTATACAAAAAAAGGTAATGGAAAACTTCCAACCAATGCAAAAAGTCGGTAGTTTTTGGTTTTGTGACTGAATCTATAGTAAAAGATAAGGGTGACAGTAAATTTGATTATTTGGGCACTCTTAATGCCTAAGTGCTGTTTTTTCGCCACAATGTAGACCACCTGCGGTGCGACCTACAGCTTACATGATGAAAAGGTAGGTTGCTGACTGTGCTGTTTGCTCAACAGGAGCAGCAACAATCTTACAGAATTGAAGCAGAGAGCATTATACCACACCTTGATATGACAGATGCCAACTGCTTCTCCCCTTGCTGCCATTGCCTTGAGCTGAGAAACTGAGTCATGTCTGACAGTCCGATTGCCAGGGATATACTAACAATATGTGTGCAGCCATGTATTTTCAATGAGGTTGTCCAGTTGTCTGGCAACCAATTAACCAAAGGCAAAATGGCACCAAATGATTGCAAAGAAGGGACAAGTAGTCATGGAAAAACGGATATGTTTTTTTCTTTAGCATTATAGTTATTGCCATATCAAACTGTAAGTTGCCATGTAAGTCTTTTTACAGGTAATTAAGTCTTAGGATAGTAAGGATGTTAAACAGGACACGTGTAACACTTTGGTTTGAGGTTTATGAGCTCTGCCTAATCACTCAGGGGGCTTAGGGATCAAGCTCCCTCCTGTCTAGTGATTGGTACTGTGCTTCCTTTCTGTGTGACCAAGCTCTGTTGACTTCTCTATATGTTTTGATTAGATTCTTCTGTCTATGTGTTGCACCTTAGCCTAGGGAGGGACTGATTCTAGTTGTCCAGTACCTCCTAGGGTACACAGGCAAGCATGGCGATTCAATGACAGGGTTCACTTTCCTTTGTGTTCCTTATCTGCTCCCCACAGTATTTTAAGGAATATTTAGACAAAGCTGGTTCATTGAATTATACCTTGTGTACGGGCTTGAGTTCTTAGCAAGGTTAGGAATACATGAAAATGAGTCAAGATCCTCCTCCTTCAGGCCCTGAACGATGCATTTTCAATAGCTTAACTGTTGTGCTCCTTAGGGTAGTTTTCAGGCATAAGATGATAAATGACAAAGAGACTTTCATAACCCTAATAAGAAGACCTTTTTTTGTGGCCTTTCTACCAAAATCAATGAATTTCAAAATTCTCAGGTCTTTTTGACATGCAATAATTTTCTGGAGGTTCATAGTTTATTAGGTGATCAGAGACTGACATATGTGGTTTTGGAGACTGTGTGGCAATTTGAAATATTGGTTGGCCAACATCTACTCTTTCTCAATTCTACTAGGTCATTATCTGCTCTCTCTTAATAAGTGACTGGTCATCGAAAGTCTACTGGGTCTTAATTTGGGGTCCACTGTGAAATCACCATCTACACTGCCCATTTGAATATCTACTTACTGTTCTTCAATCGGACATTCTACTGGAAATCTGAGGATTATCAGTAACTCAACATCTACTATGTAAGTCCACTGATTGAGCGAGTGAGAGGTGAATTTCATTGTAGATCCATTCCTTAAGTAATCACCAGTCTTTAGTGATGGGTCCTCTAACCCAAGCCACAAGAACCTATATTAAGTTTATTGTTTGGCTTAGAGACCTTCATACATTTGGGTTCTTTTGCTTAAAAATAGATTACCCGACAATTGATTGCTTAAGGTTTATCAAGAAAATACACAAGAAGAAGTTTTCCTCTACATTCTACATTCCTTTCCAGATTCCCTATATGTTGCTCATCCAAATATCAAAGAACTTAAACAAGGATGTCTTAGAGTTTAACGTACTTGAGAGTAGGAACTTCATCTCATCACAAGAGAAATATTGCTTTTTGTAGGTCAAACGAGAGGTCAACCAGTTTCATTCCATAACATAATGGAGCAGAAGTGAAGATTTGTTTTCTTGAAAGGTGTGTCTAGTAACTTCTTATTATTCATGTTTCCAAAAATACCTAAATCATATTAGAAAGCAGCAACCAATGACCAAACAGATGCTTTTCATGGAATTAGTTCCGTCATGCCCCAATGATGAAAATCGATTGTGTGAAACTTGTGTTGATGAGGAAGTGCACAGAACACCCCCTTCAACGTTATCCCAGTTCAACCCATTGAGGAGGTTCAGCCCCCTCTCCCCCCATATGCAGAGATTTGATGCTGGAGAGAAAATATTGCTATGTAATGCTTCCGCTTTGACCATTGTTTAGACTTAAATTATAGGTAAATCTGAAGAATGAATATTTTTCCGACTCTCAAAGGAAGGCGCCTGCCATGGGAATGTCATGGAATAGTAATGTGTTCAGATGTTGCAATGGACATTTTGTGGAATATATTATATCTCACAACTGTATTAAATAAATGTATGTTATAATTGTTATATGAGATATGTAAATTGAGTTGGCTAAAACAAAGAAACAAAATCCCTTACTCCATAGTTGTAATAGTGTCATCTAAGTAAGTTTTAACCTATGGAATATGAATTTTTGTCTACACTACAGGACCAATGGTCTAAGCTATCATCATCATATGTATTATCATCTACACTCAGATCATCTATCTATCGATCTACTATATCTACTCATATCTATCTATCTATCTTATATCTATCTATCTATCTATCTATCTATCATCTAGCTATCTTATATCTATCTATATTCTATCTATCTACATCTATGTTATATCTATCATCTGTAGTTCCCATTTGGGGCCAACTTGCATCTAAATGTATAAACATTTGTACCTTTATCAGGGTGGCATGTTCCTCACCTACCCATTGTTTGTAATTTATATCTTAATGTCTGTCTATGCAAGAAAATGTGAAAATAAACCAATAAATTTCTCACCTTTCATTTATGCTGATTGTTATACTGCTGAGTGTAATTTCTGCACAATATGTGTCATGGGTCCTGTGTGACCCAAACAAAGTTGTTTGTAACGCACCCTTTTTATTTTTCATTATTTTCCTGTGAAATTAAAATTTTTCAATAAACATAGTTGGGGGGGAATTAAATAAACAGAATTGAAAACCAAAAATATGCTGCAAAAAATGTAGTGTAAAGAAGCCAAACATATGGTACGTATTTAAATATATCTTCAAAGATTTTATCTATCTAGATCTATCTATTTACAATCTATCCAGTAGGGTAATATTACTAAGTTACTACCATATCTGTCTATGTAATTACTTACATAGACAGATATGGAATTTTGGATAGATAGATGTTAGATTCACTTTCATTGTATGATGGATGGTAAATAGAGGGTGATAGAAATGAATATCAGATAGATAGATAGAACGATAGATAGATAGATAGATAGATAGATAGATAGATAGAGATGGAGGATGGTGGAGGATGATGTAGATGAAGATAGATAGAAGGATAGATATGAGATCATAGATAGATAGAGATATGATCGAGATAGATAGATAGATAGTAGATAGGAAGATATGAGATAGATAGATAGATAGATAGATAGAAGGATAGAATGAGATAGATAGATAGATAGATAGAAGGATAGACTATAGATAGATGATGATATGATATTGTCGATAGATTCACATGGATTGAGGTTTAAGTGTATGATGGATAAATCAGTAGATAGATGATAGATATAGAATATCATATATTATATCTATAATACTATATATAATATATATATATCTATATATATTAAATAGATAGATAATAGATAGTTTTCCAGGAATAGCGAAATTACGTGTTGTGTGATTTGGTCCAGCTTTTACTGTGTGCTCCTGAGTCGTAGTCTCGTATTTTTCCTTGTGCTGTAACATTTTTTTCTTCCTAAGCCACTTACTGTTCTTGTATCGCAGGCAGGTGTAGCTTCGCTCAAAGTTTACATCCGGAGGCAGAGATTTTTTTCTTCTCTCCTCTTGCAGATAGTTGGGCTGAGTCGAAGGGTGGGACCAAAAAAAAGAAGAAAAAAAAAATCGTAAACCATGCACACCTTTGTCAGGACTTGCCTGGAAACAAGGACCTGGGAAACTGGGATACACAGATTGAATAAGAGAAAAAGTGAACATTCTTGTAGCATCAGTCAGCCTCAACACACCTCAGAGGAGGATAAACAAGTGTAGGAGGGCGGACAGTTTAAAAAGGAAAACTTTTCGGGGAGGCAGACAGTATTCGGCCTCCCCTGTTTCCAGAGGTTCTTCTATCATCATACCACCAGGTATGTATACTGGGTGCTACATATGTGTATACAGGTTTTATAGGATTTTACATTTACATTGGACGGAAGCATCGGATATCTCCCATTGTTCTGGAGGCTTTGGACACTGTTCTATTACTATTTGTCTACTACTCTTATTACAGGGTGTTATAGCCAGTGCTCTGTACTTTTTTTTACAGTCTATGAAATATTCTTGTCCATATTCCTGACTATTTACTAAGGCTGTGTTATCATGGGAGGAGATCAACGATTCTGGACTTTAGAACTTGATATTACTGTCAAAAAACTGTTGTGCCTTGTTCTGACGGAGTGATTTTCTCCCCTGGATCTTGCTGCATGATACTTATGCTGAGTTTATGGATTGTGTAGATAGAATGAAGCTCTTGTGACGATGTATTGTGATCGGTCATTGTCCGGCAGCATTGACGGTGTGGTGCTACTACTGAGAGGTATAGATCATTGGTTAGGGGAAGGCGGACGTGGAGCTTGGGGAGCTAATGGGGAATTGCCCCAGGTATTGAGGGCGGAGGTGGGAGGGGGCTAAAGACGAGCAACAAACCATTCTGCTGTATGAAGATACATAGATGGCGTAGAATTTCAACTATATCTTAAAAAAAATAGCTACAACTTTGTTTTATTAACAGACTGCAACTACATAAAGAGGTGTCCACCCTCAATTTACCTTAAATTTGGATGAGGACCAAATCCATTACAATATCAGGACACGCTAGTAAAGATTGGCTGCAGTGTGCAGCATCACACTAGGTGGTCATACCTGGTTGCATTATTGGATACATTCTTGGGGCAGAATATCACAGATTCATGTAATTTTAAAAGCTATTAATCCCATGATGTCGGGCATGTCCCGCAAAGTTGTATGTAGTGAAGGCACATCTGTGACTGTTATTGGTCCTTAGTCACGCATTGGAGTTTATTATTTGGTTTTATTATATTTCTAGACTGCTGTTTTTCTCAGCACATGAGTTATGAAAACATATGATCAGGATTTGAAGTGTGTCCTCTCCGAACATATTTTTTTTAATGGATTTTATGGATTTAGATCTCAGTCCCTGCAGAAACCTAAAATGAATTAACTTAATGGCTCAAATCACAAGAGGGAGGTTAGGATTTTAATGTTTATACACTGGGCTCAATAGGAATTGAGGATGCAGTAAGCTGATTTGCTCCCTCTAGTGGTCACCTAGACAGCCAGACTATTTAATAAAAATGTATTAAAGGTATCAACTAGTTATGAAGTAATACTAGATTAATGTGATCAGGCTACTGGCAATTCACTAGTGGTTGTTTTAATGGTGTGCAGTGGTCAGGTGCCCACTACCATTCCCCCAATGATTATAGGATTGACAAGGATAGAAAACACATGTTACCCAGTTACCTCTGTACTGAATCATTGCTCAGATTGCTAATAAAGAGGAAATAAGGTATAAAACAACTCAATCAAAAAAGGTGACAATAAATTTATATCTGAATAAATTATAAGAGCTAACATTATTTATACTGCACATTGGCCCTTGAAATGTGCCAATAAGATTCCAATCATGGAGGATTGCAAGACGTGCTAAAGGTGTAAGCTGTTTATGTCACTTAGCGAAAACCACATTCTGTTGGGAAACAGTAGGCTTGCTGTTATATCTAGAAAACAATTATGTCTGAAATGAAGAGTATGCCTGGCTTAGTAGATGCGCATCCTTCCAGCTTGTAGGTCCACTATGGAGCAAGAGGGCTCAGATTTCTATAAGTGCCGATACACCTGAAGATAGTTACTGAATCTGCAACTTTGGCAGGATCAGGTGTTTGGAGTATAGGTCATAACTATCATATTGGTGAGGGTCCAACACCTGGCAAAAACTATAGCTACAACTATACAGAGTAAGAGCTAAAAGTAGACCGCTCATCCACTGCAAGTGGTTAAACCAGGTTACTGCCATTCTTTCTATTCAGAAGTTTTGAGAAATGTTAAACATACAGGTAGAAAACCTTCGGATGGTTCAGTCAGTAATTACATACAATATCACATGATATAATGCCATACAATAGAGTTGTAGTTCTAAGGTGGAGAAAACACAGTCATCCATATTTCTAATAGAATAGTCATGTCTAATAATTATCATATAATAACAAATATATGTAATAATATACACCTAAAGCCAAATATTTATGACAAAGCAGAGAAATTTATGTGCGTATTATAGAATATCTCTAGCTTCAAAAAAAAAAAACGTAAATAAAAGACATAATTAGGATATTAGAGTTTATAATCGGATCACAGGTTGTCAATCTTGACCTCCCTGATACAGTCAGGGTTATACTTACTTACATTACTTATAGCTTTGATAGTAGTCTATTTCCGTCAATATTGTTATGGATTTTGATTACATAACATATAAGAATCATATACAGAATCCACTTGTTGAAGTCAGTTACAACGTCGGTTGCCACCACACTTTCAGGCCATTAAGGGGGACTACATTTCGACTATGATGCCTTTACTTGGTTTCTAATTTCTACAGTACAGTGTATAAGTTATGACAAAAGTCCTGTATCCTTCTATTCACCTTTAGTAGGTCATCAATCCAATCCCACCTACATTCCCGTGTAGCTAGTGAGGTTCTTGCTTAGACATTATACTAGTGATACGGTTCCAATACTCATTAAAAAATATTGTAGAGAACCCTTAAATATAAACAAGCGATGCATTCTGTGATTGCTTACTATCTATCTCATATCTATCCTTCTATCTATCTATCTATCTATCTATCTATCTATCTATCTATCTATGTATCTCATATCTATCCTTCTATCTATCTATCTATCTATCCATCCATCCATCCATCCATCCATCCATCTATCTATCTATCTATCTATCTATCTATCTATCTATCTATCTTTCTATCTATCTATCTGATATTCCATTTCTATCACCCATCTATTTACCTATCCATCATACAATGAAAGTGAATCTAACATCTATCTATCCAAAATTCCATATCTGTCTATGTAAGTAATTACATAGACAGATATGGAAGTAAGTAATTAGATAAGATTACACTAGATGGATAGATTGTAGAATAGATAGATCTAGATAGATAAAAATATTTGAAGATATATTTAAATAACGTACCATATGTTTGGCTCTTTACACTACATTTTTTGCAGCATATTTTTGGTTTTCAAATTCTGTTTATTTAATTTCCCCCAACTTATGTTTTATTGAAAAATTTAAATTTCACAGGAATAATAATAGAAAAATAAAAAGGGTGCGTTACAAACAACTTTGTTTGGGTCACACAGGACCCATGACAATATGTGCAGAAATTTACACTGCAGATAAACATTATAGCAGAAATGATAGAAGTTTATTGTTTTTATTTTAACATTTTCTTGCCTGTAGTGTAGACAAAAATATCATATTCCATAGGTTAATAAAACTTAACTTAATGAAACTATTACAACTATGGAGTAAGGGATTTTGTTTCTTTGTTTATAGCCAAATCTAATTTACATATCTCATATAACAATTATAACATACATTTATTTTAATACAGTTGTGAGATATAATATATTCCAGCAAATGTCCATTGCAACATCTGAACACATTTACTATTCCATGACATTCCCATGGCAGGCGCCTTCCTTTGAGGCATCGGAAAATATTCATTCTTCAGATTTACCTATAATTTTAAGTCTAAAAATGGTCAAAGCGGAAGCATTACCATAGCAATATTTTCTCCAGCATCAAATCTCTGCATTATGGGGGGAGAGGGGGGCTGAACCTCCTCAATGGGTTGAACCTGGGATAACGTTGAAGAGGGTGTTCTGTGCACTTCCTCATCAAACAAGTTTCAGCAAATCAGATTTTCATCATTGGGGCATGACGTGAACTAATTCCATGAAAAGCATCTGTTTGGTCATTGGTTGCTGCTTTTCTAATATGATTTGAGGTATTTTTTGGAAACATGAATAATAAGAAGTTTACTAGACACACCTTTCAAGAAGGAACAAATCTTCTACTCTGCTCCATTATGTTATGGAGATGAACTGGTTGACCTCTCGTTTGACCTACCAAAAAGCAATATTTCTCTTGTGATGAGATGAAGTTTCTACTCTCAAGTACGTTAAACTCTAAGACATCCTTGATTTAAGTTCTTTGAGTATTTGGATGAGCACAACATATAGGGAATCTGGAAAAGGAATGTAGAATGTAGAGGAAAACTTCTTCTTGTGTATTTTCTTGATAAACCTTAAGCAATCAAGATTGTCGGGTAATCTATTTTTAAGCAAAGAACCCAAAATGTATGAAGGTCTCTAAGCCAAACAATAAACTTAATATAGGTTCTTGTGCTTGGGTTTAGAGGACCCATCACTAGAAAGACTGGTGATTACTTAAGGAATTGATCTACAATGAAATTCACCTCTCACTCGCTCAATCAGTGGACTTACATAGTAGATGTTGAGTTACTGATAATCCTCAGATTTCCAGTAGAATGTCCGATTGAAGAACAGTAAGTAGATATTCAAAGATGGGCAGGTGTAGATGGTGATTTCACAGTGGACCCCAAATTAAGAACCAGTAGACTTTCGATGACCAGGTCACTTATTAAGAGAGAGCAGATAATGACCTAGGTAGAATTGAGAAAGAGTAGATGTTGGCCAACCAATATATTTCAAATTTGCCACACAGTCTCCAAATACCACATATGTCAGTCTCTGATCAACTAATAACTATGAACCTCCAGAAATTATTGCATGTCAAAAAGACCTGAGAATTTTGAAATTCATTGATTATTGGTAGAAAGGCCACAAAAAAAAGGTCTTCTTATTAGGGTTATGAAAGGTCTTTTGGTCATTTATCATCTTATGCCTGAAACTACCCTTAAAGGAGCACAACAGTTAAAGCTATTGAATAATGCATCGTTCAGGGCCTGAAAGGAGGAGGAGCTTGACTCATTTTCATTGTATTCCTAGAACCTTGCTAGAACATTCAAGCCGTACACAAGGTATAATTCAATGAACCAGCTTTGTCTAGAATATTCCTTTAAAATACTGTGGGGAGCAGATAAAGGAACACAAAAGAAAGTGAACCCTGTCATTGAATCGCCATGCTTGCCTTGTGTACCCTAGGAGGTACTGGACAACTAGAATGCAGTCCCTCCCTTGGCTAAGGTGCAACACATAGACAGAAGAATCTAAATACAAACATATAAGAGAAGTCAACAGAGCTTGGTCACAACAGAAAGGGAAGCACAGTACCAAATCACTAGACAGGAGGGAGCTTGATCCCTAAGCCCCCTGAGTGATTAGGCCAGAGCTCATAAACCTCAAACCAAAGTGTTACACAGTGTCTGCTTTTTAACATCCTTACTATCCTAAGACTTAATTACCTGTAAAATAGACTTACATTGCAACTTACAGTTTGATATGGCAATAACTATAATGCTAAAGAAAAAAACATATCCGTTTTTCCATGACTACTTGTCCCTTCTTTGCAATCATTTTGGTGCCAATTTTGCCTTTGGTTAATTGGTTGCCAGACAACTGGACAACCTCATTGAAAATACAATGGCTGCACACCAGTATTGTTAGTATATCCCTGGCAATCGGACTGTCAGACATGACTCAGTTTCTCAGCTCAAGGCAATGGCAGCAATGGGGAGAAGCAGTTGGCATCTGTCATATCAAGGTGTGGTATAATGCTCTCTGCTTCAATTCTGTAAGATTGTTGCTGCTCCTGTTGAGCAGAACAGCACCCGAGTCAGCAACCTACCTTTTCATCATGTAAGCTGTAGGTCGCACCGCAGGTGGTCTACATTGTGGCGAAAAAAAACAGCACTTAGGCATTAAGAAGTGCCCAAATAATCAAATTTACTGTCACCCTTATCTTTTACTATAAGATTCAGTCACAAAACCAAAAACTCCGACTTTTTGCATTGGTTGGAAGTTTTCCATTACCCTTTTTTGTATAAAATTAAACACCCAAAAACTCTGGAAAATCCCACAATCTTATTGTAGTTTTCTTACATCCAATGTAAGTCATGGATGTAGGAGTCAGAGCACTTTCCCTAGGCACGAGGTAGATGTGGTGGGATCAGGGGCGAATTAAGACTCCTGTGTATGAATATTATAGCCCCTACAAATCTGGAATCACTTCTTATATATAGCACTAGAATCAAGCTCCTTGGAGAAAGGAGGATACTTCCATTCTGCCTGATTTCAATTTGAGGACCTTTCAAGGACATTTAAAGGTCCTGGAATGGCTCTTGTGTACATGTGCAGGTAACAGATATACGAAAATTTCATGGTAAAGGTCTTTCTCCGTATAAAATTTGGTGGGTGGTTCTGTGGCCATGAGCCCCCTAGAAGGCTAGGGCCCCGGGCTACCCCCCAAACTGCCTGTATTATAGTCCACTACTGGATGGGAGGCAGAATGTAGGTATCTGGAAGTGCTGACGTCTTTCCACTCACTGTTTTCCTATAATTCAGAAAGTGTTCCATTTGCACATGGCAACCAATCAGAGCTCAGCTTTAATTTTATAACCAGTTGTGGGAAAATGAATGCTGAGCTCTGATTGGTTGTCATGAGCAACTAGAACACTTCTGCTCTCAGACACTTCTGATAAATCTCCCTCAATGGGGCACATTTATTTACCCGTCCCGTCGCGATCCCCGAAGTGCGTTGTGTGGCTAGGATTCGGAGCTGCCCCGATTCACTAAGATCCTGTGTCCAATTTCCTGTATGTGTCGCTTTCCACTCAGGTCCGCCGGAGTTCACCTTCTTCTTCCTGGTGCATGTGAGTGCATGTCTTGCGACACAATTTGGATTTGAAATCCCGCGCCGCCCCCGATTTGTGTCGCATGAAAGTTGGCGCGATTGCGCCAAAATACAGTTGCATGCGCCAAAAACCCCTTTTTAATGCAGCGCTAATCAGAAATAGTCGGGAAACCCGATGGAAATGCGGTGTGTGGACCCTTAGTAAATGTGCCCCAATGTCTCTATTATATCTGCTACTGAGACTTCTTATGATTATGTATCTCCTGCACGGTTATGGGGGACAGCTGACGATCCCTATTATTAACCACTGACAGCCTATCCTGGGGATAGAGCATCAATAGAAATTCTTGGTCAACTCCTTTAAGTTACATTGTCAGTGCTCATATAAAACGGTACCACATCCAATAGTTAAGTATTAAAATCCATGAATAATAAGAGAAGACCGGGATTTAATAGGCCATAAACAAAGGTCCTGACACAAGTCATTTAGTTGATATTTGTAAGAGGTAGAATCCTAACATTCCGATTACAGACATCCCACACAATCTGTTACATAACTTACTGATTCTTCTATATTCCCCATATAAGTATTGCTAAAGCCGGAAATGCTTTATTATACTGATCTCCCTCAGGATAACTTAGTCACTTTTTGTAGGTGTACATTTTTTGACGTGGATAATGGGTGGATTTGTTAAAAAAAAATATACATTTGTAAATGCCATAAATGGAAAGGGGAAACCCCTTCATTACTGTGATATTTTATGTTCACACTTGTCTGGTTTGGCGTTTTATCAATGTGATAAAACAATAGCATATATATATATATAAGTAGTTTAAACTGCAATATTCTATTTATTTATATAAAAAATAATCAGTTCATAAAGTAATTAAGATGATAGAATACTGACGCACGGTCTCCATGAATCTGGCGCCTCCTGCACTGCTCTGGAAGTGAGCGCCATTTTTTTTTGTGCACTTTGTTCATGCTGCAGAATTGGGACACACGTCAGTAATACATGTGGTGCAAACACACGCCAAGTACTAAAATTTTTTCTGTCTTGTGGGACACAGTGCAGCCACGACACCAAACTGGCGCAGATAATTTATAAATACATGTCACTCAGTATTTTGTACATGGTGAAAGTCGTATGAAACATTTTAGGTAGGTTTTACGTAATAATAACAATTTGAAGATAAAGGTAAATCAAGCGAAATTCCATAGAATCAGACACACAATTGATTATGACAATGCACAGGCTTACTGCAGAGGACGCTGCATGGAGAAGAGGAAGCCGAAGCACAGGATGTAACTACTGAGTTTATTATTTTTTTTATATGATGAGGGACCCCGTGACTGCTAATGGACAACATATTTGTGTATCATTTACGAGAGAGGGGGGGGGTGTGTGTGTGGAGCTTGAGGGATTTGTGCAGAGAAATGGTGAGAGGTTTATGGGTTTGGTAGATAAATGTTAAAGTTATGCACTTGGGCCATGGAAAAATTATAATTATGTTCTAACGTCAATTACTTAGTAAAACTGAAGCTGAAAAGGACTTGGGGGTATTGGTGGATGGTAAACTTAATTTTAGTGACCAAGCCAGGCGCGGCTGCTGCTAAAGCAAATAAAATAATGGGATGTATCAAGAGAGGAATAGATTCTCATGATAAAGACATAGTTTTGGCCCTTATACAAATCCCTGGTTAGACCACACTGGAATATTGTGTACAGTTTTGGGCACCAGTGTATAAAAGGATATAGTAGAGCTGAACGGGTGCAGAGGAGAGCAACCAGGATTATTGGGAATGGGGGAACTAAATACACTGACAGATTAAAAATTTGGAGTATTCAGTTTAGAAAAAAACGACTGAGGAGACCTCATATCATGTACAATACCTGAACGGACGTACAGGATCCTCCAAGATCTTTTATACCTTGGCCTGTGACCAGGACAAGGGGGCATCCTCTACGCCTAGAGGAGAGGCGATTTTACCATCACCATAGACAAAGGTTCTTTACTGTAAGCGCAGTAGACTATGGAACTCTCTGCCGCAGGAGGTTGTTATGGCCGACTCATGTACATGTTCAAGAGGCCTGGATGACTTTCTGAGAGAAAAAATATCATGGGTTATGGGGATAAAACATTTATTTAATTCTTAGGTTGACTTGATGGACTTGCGTCTCCTTCCAGCCTTATACTATGATACTATATACTATGATACAAGGATTTTATGGGTGAAGGTATACATTTGGTGGTGGTTTGGGTGCCCTGAGCCCCCTAGAAGACAGGGCCCAGGCTACCGACCAAACTGCCTATATTATAGTCCACACTGATTATAAAAAAGGGTTAAATTCCCACCGTTTAGGGTAGTGGCCTCAGCAAACCTAACTCACAGGTTTACGAAAATGTAGTAAAAAGGAATTTTAATATTTACATATTACCCCAGAGCACTTTACAGAAATCTAATTATCATATAATTATATCTCCTTGGATTTTAAATTTAGGATCTTAAAATCTTGCCCTGCTCGTGCCTCCTGGAGTTGTCTGCTCTTATCGTAAGATTCTGTTTGAAAAACAACAATCGTCTCACAGGGATATTGCAGATTGTGCATTATGGTCATGTCAGAGCCTGTTCTCGTGGGACGCACGTGTCACACTGTAACATTGTATAGTCTGTATAATAATTATTACCAAGCTGACAGCGTACACGCATTAATGTATATGAGTGTGATAGCATGCTGCATCTTGTTCTATAGTGAGTAAACTTCAAAATTCTGAAAATGCCCCAAATCTCTAGAGTTCCAATTGCTACATCATATTATACTCGAGCATAAGCCGACCCAAGTATAAGCCGAGACCCCTAATTTTAACACAAGAAACTGGAAAATCTACTGACTCGAGTATAAGTCGAGGGTGGGAAGTGCATTGGTCACAGCCCCCCCAGTATATAGCCTGCCAGACCCTGCAGTATATAGCCTGCCAGCCCCCTGTAGTATATAGCCAGCCAGCCCCTGTTGTATATAGCCTGCCAGCCCCCAGTAGTATATAGCCTTCCAGACCCTGCAGTATATAGCCTGCCAGCCCCCTGTAGTATATAGCCAGCCAGCCCCTGTAGTATATAGCCTGCCAGCCCCCAGTAGTATATAGCCTGCCAGCCCCTTGCAGTATATAGCCTCCAGCCCCTGTAGTATATAGCCAGCCAGCCTGTAGTATATAGCCTGCCAGCCCCCGAGTTATATGCTGCCAGACCCTGCATTATATACCTGCCAGCCCCCTGTAGTATATAGCCAGCCCCTGTAGTATATAGCTTGCCAGCCCCCAGTAGTATATAGCCTGCCAGCCCCTGTAGTATGTAGCCTGTCAGCCCCTGTAGTATACAGCCTGACATCCTCTGCCCCCCCCCCCCAGTATATTGCCTGCAGCCCCTGTCCCCAATATAATGCCTGTAGGAAAAAAACAAAAAGTTTACTCACCCTCTGAGCCCCCTAACCCCCCCCCCCCTCGGTATGTCCTCTTCTATCCATCGCGGTCGTGACATTGGCTTCGTCTCCCAGGCACCATGACGTCACTGCACACTGACATCATAGTGTGTGCCTGTACCGGTGCACATTGTAGACTGTCAGCATGTGGCTGACGTCACGTTGCCTACAATGGACCACGCCGGGACACGGAGCCGATGCTGGGGCCACGTCGGAGTACTTTTTTGTTTGTTTTTTCTTGACTCCAGTATAAGCAGTGTTAGGTTTTTCAGAGCATTTTTTGTGCTGAAAACTCGGCTTATACTCGAGTATATACGGTAATATACAACACATTCAAAGACAATGGGCGTATGTACTAAGGGTCCGAGGATCGCATTTCCGTCGGATTTCCCAGAGTTTCGGGATTGCATGGCTGTGACAGGTATTTAGAAGGGTATTGTGTCGCACGTGATTGGATTGTGGCGCGGCTGCGCTGGCTTTCATGAGACAGAAATCAGGGGTTAATGATCCGGACCTGAGCGGGGAAGCGACACATGCAGGAGATCGGGCACACATCTTGAATCGTGGCAGATGTGCATTATCATCGGAAAACGCACTTTCTGTGAACTCCTCTGACAGGAGTAAATGTGCCCCAGTATCCTATAGGCATTAGGCGTTACCCATAACTGTTGTTGAATACAGCTGTCTCCTTCACACTACCATAGGGGCCGTAAACTAAAGCAATACTACTTCCCGATAGGTGCCACACACGTACGGCACTGTTCCCCTATGTACATGGAAAAAGGGCATGTCCGATCTTTCCCTGTATATGGGCCATGCACGGTGGATCGCAATGGAGAGGGGAGGGTCCCCCTCCTCCTCTCCATGGTGCCGGACGATTCCTGCCCGGCCATAGCCGTCTGTATCGGTCAGAATAATGTACTTTAACTACATTCATTGGAACATGACGTGTCAGTGGTCTCCAAGCATGGAGCATGCTATTTTTGGTACCCACCTAAATTGATGACATTATTTATGATTAAGCACCATTTGTGTAGACACCAGTGGGACTGATGCCTCACATATCTAAAATTGCACTGCCACTGGGGTACCACACAATACAAATACAATACAATATAAAATAAACATATCTAAGCCAACATATACTAACATTAGCATATTTCATATACCTTATATAAAATGTCCAGCAGCAGCCTCACTCAATAAAATGTCCACAGCAGCCTTCACTCAATAAAATGTCCAGCAGCAGCTTCACCCAATAAAATCCAGCAGCACTCCACTCAAAAAAATGTCCACAGCAGCCTCCCCTTATAATAACTGTCTAGTAGCAGCCACCGTAGTGTCTGCTTTTAGGGCACTTGAACCACACTACTGGACATATACTTATGTTTCCGCTTTAGGGGCTGTTATATGAAGAAAGTAATCAGCGATGGTTTTAACAAGCTGTGCACCTGTATGACATCACATAGACTGGGGAGTTAACGAGCCATGAACCTGTGTGACATCACATGACAGGGATAAACTAGCCGTTCACCTGTGTTACCTCACCTGACCAGGGATATATAATGAGCCATGCACCTGTGGACATCAACATGCACCGGATATAACAAGCCTGCACCTGTGACATAAGTAGTACTAAACACTGCAGCTGCACGCCATATACATACGTGGAGGGAGTGTGGTGCATATAGCATGTGATTTCAATCACATATTTCCCGGGTTACCTTCTCTATTCCATGTTGAATAGACTCCTGTGTGACATACCAGACTCAGAGACTATAACGAGCTGTGCACACTTGTGATGATCACCATGACCAGAGATCTAACAAGACGCCATGAAAATAAAACCATAAGAAATTTTTTACTGCTTTTAGGAGATTACACAGAATATCCTTCAATTCCATATCACACCAGTATAAATTAGCCTTGTCACCCAAAATATATCCAGATGTGATTTGGTGTAAATTGTACAAATATCTCAATGCACTACTGGGCACAGAATTAAATATATATCACTCGCCCTTTCTAATTATGTAGGGGATGTCTGTGTGCAGCTGTCCCGTCATTTATATTAATTCAAAATAAAAGATGACACCATCGTTTTTCCTATTGACAACAGTAGGCGTCAGCATATTGGGGTCATTTAACGAAATTCACGCCCTGCGGAGCACACATTTTGTCAGGTTTCTTGAATACTTTCTGTTTTGCACCGAATCGCCTGGGATTTTGACTCATCGGACGATTGCACACGACAGTATCGGGGGCGTGGCAGTGGACAAACTGACGGATTTCGATTTAACATTAGAAATGATGTTGCAAGACAAGCACTAAGCACCGGAAGAAGGCAGTGTAACTCCGGTGGACCTCGGTGCAGAAGCGACGGAGCAGGAGACTCGGGAAGCAGCCGAATCTTAGGCAGTTGTGCGTTCAGACACCAATACACTCGTCGGACCACGCACTGCGGATCGCGACAGGACCGGCAAAGTAAATTTGCCCCATTATGTACACAGGACATGTCTAAGAACCTTAGAAACTGTAACTTGCCCCAGACCATTGTTTCCTCATACTAGGAGGGTCGTCGAGGTACAGTACAAAGCACATCACTAAATGCTGTTACTAGAGCACTAGCAAGATGGCCGCCCCCATAATAATGTCATCCTAGTGTTTTAGATACAGCCGTGCACGAGTTACATACAAGATAGGGTCTGTAGGTTTGTTTTAAGTGAATTTGTATGTAAGTCGGAACTGTATACCTTTATCATTGTAACCCCAGCCAAATATTTTTTGGTCTATGGACAATAGATTTAAAAATGTTGGGTTGTCAATAGAACAGAGATAACACTAAAGCTTCATTACAGACGCCTGTGAAATGTGTATAGTGTTTATTGTAGTCTAAGGCTAAAGTACAGTAAATTGCCAACATCAGAGTCGTTTGTAACTAGGGGGGATGTAAGTCAGGTGTTCTCAACCCTTAACGCTCTGCCTGGAGCTCTACGCGCAGAGGGTAAGGAGTGTATGAAGGGCTCACGGCTGAGTCCTCTTCATACAGAAGTGGGGGTTTTGCATTTAGCAGAAAACCCCAACGCTAATAACCGCAATCGGTGCTTGCACGATCGCGGCATTAACCATGTATTGCAGCCGGCCGGCACGCGGCGTTGAAAAAAGTCAGGCGAGAGAGCGTCACGGGGGCGATCGGTTGCCATGGTAGCTTAGGGTCTTCTTTTGACCGAGGGGCTACATGGTTCTGCAGATTCGTTACAATGAGCCAGTGGCTCATGTAATGAATGCCTGCAAAAATGCCATATATTGCAATACAAAAGTATTGCAGTATATGGTAGGAGCGATCTGACCATTAGGTTAATGTACCCTAGATGGTCTAAGAAATACTGAAAAAAAAAAAAAAAAAAAAGTTACAAAAAATAAAAAAAATTAATAAATGATTAAAGTTCAAATCACCCCCCTTTCCTAGAACGGATGATATAAACCAACAGTAAAAATCACAAACATATTAGGTCACGTCGGTCCAAAATGATGACCCGTTATGCGGATTATCAAAATAAGCGGTTACGGCCGGCGGTGACCTCCGAGACGGGAAATGGCGCCCAAATGTACGAAATGCGACTTTACACCTTTTTACACTCACATAAAAAATGAAATAAAAAATGATGCAAATGTCGCACAGACCTCAAATGGTAGCAATGAAAACGTCGCGTCATTTCGCAAAAAATTACCCCTCACACATCTCCGTGCACCAAAGTATGAAAAGTTATTCGCGTCAGAAGAGGCAAACATTTTTTTTTTTGTACACATTCGTTTAATTTTTGAAATGTATTAAAACAAAATAACACCTGTATAAATTGGTATCACGCGATCACACAGAAACCAAAGAATAAAGCTGAGGTGTTATTTGAGTGCACAATCAAAGTCGAAAAAACGGAGCCCACAAGAAAGTGACGCGTGACGTGAAGCGTTTTTTCACCTTTTCCACATTTGGAATTTTTTTCAGCTTCGCCGTACACGCATGTTAAAATAAAAACATTACGCGGAAAGTAGTAAATTTGTTACAACAAAATAAACCCTACACAGGTCCTTACACGTAAAATGAAAAAGTTAGGGATTTTTGAAGTTGGAGAGCGAAGAAATGGTGGAAAAACCCTGCGTCCTTAAGGGGGTTAAGTAGAGGGACCGCCTGTATTATATAACTGACTTTGTAGGTAATAGCTGCACTTCACATGTATAGGTTGGTCATTCTAGAATCCTCATGTGACTTTCACCTCTTCTTTGTAGAGCGACCCGGTTCTATTGTGCTGCAGAGGACAAAAGATCTCTGGCAGTCTTGCACCCAAGTCTTTGTGTCCGTCCTCCTATGTTTGAGGTTATATGATACTCAAGTCAGAGAAAAACACAACCATCCAGTATTGTGGGAGCCTCGGCTTAAGTGGAGTTTCATTGAGTTCTGCAATTGCAGGTCAAGTATATCATCTCCTAATTGAACTTTGTTGGCCATGGCAGTAAGCTATTGAATGCATCATTGACTTGATGGGTACTTGGCTATATATGCCTCTGTACAAGGTGCTTTGTTTGTCATGTTCTAGCCATGGCAGCCATATCTGCTCATAGCAGAGCTTATTGTTGACATGAGGTTTACCGAGCATATAGACTCGTGCTTCAAAATATCCATTCGGTGTCAAACACAAGCTAATTTTCGCAAACATCTGTCTGCAACGATACCCTAGCTACAGTTAGGCGACAGGGCTGCCCGTGGATTTGAACGAACAAAACGGCAAAAGTGTTATAGTGTGGTGTGGCTTCTGACTCAAACTCAATCAGATACACCATACCCTACACTTATACCCTACACTAGGGGCTCATTTCTAAGGGTCCGCGGACCGCGCTATCGTCTGAATATCGACGATTTCCGATGCGCACCACATTAGAAGGGTTTTTGGCGCAGCTGCAATCAGATTTTGGAGCATTGGCGGCGGCTCATGCACAGAAATTGTGGGTGGGTCCCGTCGTACGACGGATTGGACTCTAAGGGGGGATTAACATCTAAATGTTGTGTCGCAAGACAATGCACTACATTACCACGGATACAAGAAGGTGAACTCCGCGGACTGATGCGGGGAGCGACAGAAGCGGATATCGGGCACACGATCTAATGGAACGGCAAGTGCAGGATCATCGGGAACGCACCTTGGGGATCGCAATTCGCGACAGGTAAGTAATGTGCCCTATATTTGCTCTTTACCTTTTTTTTTTCTTTCCAGGATACTCTAAGAGCTCATTGTTGGTTATTTTGAGGCAGCAGACCTAACAGATCCATGAAGAAGAAGCAGGGTGTAGCGATATGGGTTAACAGCATAGAGTGCTATGGGCTCACAGTGTCATGGGGCCCTGGAATCTGGGTTATTGGGTGTGTGTATGCTGTGTGTTGTGTAGGGTGATGTGTATAACCATATGTGTGTATGTTTATATGTGTGTGCGTAAATGTGATATGTATATGCTGTATAGTGTACATGAGCATGAGTGATATGGGATCCAAACCTGGACTTCGGCCAGAAGTTGGCGTTCGTCTCACATACAAAAACTCTACATTAAAACCTGTCGGCAGCAGCAACATTTAAAAGGTAGCACCGTTTATCATTTAGGTCGGTAACCGGATGAACCTTAACAAGGTCCCTCATCCCAGGTTACGGAGTATACTGGAATAATCTTCAAGTCAAACTTTCCTAGTCGTTGAGTTATGATCAATAGTACAAGTTCTGAGGCTCCACAATTACTAGAGTATACAATTGTGAACTACAGATTCAGTGAAGTATAAAGTAAAAAGGAAGGAAAGAAAGTTGGGAATGCATATTTTAAAAAATGGAAATCTTACATTGAGAATGGTGGAAAATGTATAATACACGTTTATGGATGAAGTGACGGTACCCGCCAGCCCAAACAGGGGGACCTACACATTACTTATGTATCGTTACATACAACCTCTCTAAGGAACTCTGTGTGACTGGCTCGTTTATTAATTGGTAGGTACAAGGGTCCCCATTCTTAAGTTATTAGACCTCAAGAAAAAAACAATCAATTACCCTTAAACTGAAAGGAGTCTACAATCAAAAATACATAATAACCATTACTGATAGTGTCCAGGCCACCGTGACGTGATATAGTATTATCCTTGATATCCACAGACTGTTTGCCTTCTAAATCAACTTTTAAAGATGCTAAGAGCTTAAATGGTTCCTGCAGGTGTTACCATGCCCTTCTATGCCACAAAATTCCCAGGCTGTTAGCTTACACAGTGTGTAAGCAGCACTTCCCCCTCCCCTGTGTGCTGGAACTTTCCTGCTGCTAGCTGGAAGCACTTAACAGGCAGAGGAGAGAGAGGACGTGCTGGGAAGCTGTGGGGAGAGTGAACAGTATGCGAAGCTACAGCCTGTGAAGTACAGCACAGAGGGGCTTTGGTAAAGCCTTTCTGACTCATTAGCATAATTTACAAAGTGATTGTAGAAGGAAGGATGCCATGGATAACAATATAAAGAAGATCACCACAGCCACAGTGCTGGCCAGTGCCGGAGGTAAGTGTCTGCTCTACTAGGTTTATCATAGTTTATGTTTTACGGTTGAAAAGATACTTGTCCATCAAGTTCAACCAAGGAAGGGAAGGGATTTCATGAAAAGGAATTAGGGGAAACATTTCTATATAACAAACCATCAATGTTATTTAGGTGCTAGACCCTTCTTGCATCATGACCCTCTTGAAGCTCTCTGTTGTCCCTGCTGTGCAGCGCGCTGAGGGCAGGCTATTCCACAGATTGACCATCATGATGGATTTGATGGTAGGTTCTTAATTAAAAATGAATTAAAAATCCATTTTTCCAATAATGTGTAAGACTAGTAACACACTATCCCTCCTGCTTCAGGTCAATCAGATATTTTACTGTAAAGATTAGAGTGTGGAGCAGCACTGTAATCAGGGGCTGTATGAAATCACAGCCCCTACAAGCTGGAATCACTTCCTACATCTGCTACTAGAATCAGCTTCTTGGGGAATGGAGGATGTGCCCTTTTGCCGGCTTTTTTTCTGCATTTAAAGGACCTTTGGAGGCATATAAAGGTCCTGAAATGGCTCTTGTGTACATGGTATTGAGAGAGGGACATCCATAAATACATTCTATATAACATAACCAGCCAGATCTGTTGCAGTGAGCTCTCGCAGAGTTTTTGTGGAGAAACCTTTAAAGAAGCATCGGAAAAGCGAGTGTGGGAGCTTGGCGGCGAGTGTGCATTGATCCGAAGGGTGTGTAGTGCTAAGTGTGATCTAGGTTTAAGGGACTTAAGTTTGAGGGGCTTTAGCAGGAACTACTGTGTTTTGTGTTCTTTGACTCGATGTAAATTCTTCTTGTGCATATTTCGTATTGAATCCCAATTAGAACAATGGACTCCATAGATGGCATGCTACACAGTGTACATCCTGTGCCATGTATGCTTTCCTTGAACAGCCGTTCGAGGGGAATACTGCGTGGGGTGGTTGGGAATGTGTGAAAATTGCTCATCTGGGAATCCCACGATCTCGGATCTAAATGAGCGAGTTTCGGCTGCAGGGATCGCGCAATTAGTAATATGGAACGAAGTTGCTGCCTCCTGAACACAAACTCTCTGGGGAACATGGGTGTGGGGAGGGAAGTATGGAGGTGACAGAGTGAGGGGGCAGCTAGTGGGTAACATGTAGAGAGGAGGGGTAGAGGGAAGAGTTGTTAGGAGTCTAGTCCTGATCTGGTGCATCACCAATAAGTTTCCAGGCTGGCGGATGAGGGGGATTACAGCATCTGGGGTAGCAAGCGTAGCATTGGAGGAGTGTTTAAACTAGAGACCTGGGGGGAGGGCAACTACACTGTGCCAGGGGAATAATAGACATGTGTATCATAGAGATTGCTGCGGGAGAGCCTAGAGGGGTGGACATAGTCCATGGGGGAGGAAGGTGGGGGAAGAGATTGGGGAATAGGACAAAAGGAATTAGGACAGGGAAAACCATATTAAGTGTATGTACAACAATTGCCAACGAAGCTCACAACACAATGGAGGAACTGGAACTCTGATGTTGGAGCGGAATATGATATAGTGGGTATCAGCGAGATGTGGCGGACAGTAGCGAGACTGGCTGTTACTATAGATGGTTATAGTCTTTTTAGAAAGGATCGTATAAATAAAAAAAGGGGAGGGGTTTTTATATGTGGGATTCGTGCCTCAAGCCCGTCCTGCGAGGATGCATCAGTGACGCAAATGCAAATGTGGAGTCCCTATGGGTGGAGAAGAGGAGGGAAAAAGAAAATAATAAAATATTACTAGGGGTTTGTTATATAGGCTCCAAAAATAATGGAGGCAGCAAGGAAATGTGATAAGTGAAATGGATGCGGCTTCAAAGCTTGGTGAAGTAGTATCATGGGGGGACTTCAACTACCAAGATACTTGACGGGGGGAGGCAGAAAACCTGCAGGGTCCTTCAAAGGCTAGCAGGTTCTTGTGCGCAACAAAAAAGACAATTACCTGTACGCAACTAGTCATAGAGGCCAAACAAGGGGGGGCACTGCTGGACCTTTCCTTACCAACAGACCTGATAGGGTATCAAAACTCAAAACTACAGGTTGAGGGGACCTGGGAATAGTGATCAATATCATTGATTTTGTTATATGCTTTAATAAGAGCGTTGTGAAGGGCAACCAACATCTAAACTTCAGGAGGGCAATTTTCAGCAACTAAGGAAGACCTTAAAGGCATAGACTGGGATAATGTCTCAAGACAAAAGCCCCCCCCAAAAATGGGACTTTTCTCATATATTCTGAAAAGTCCGTGAGAAACACCATACCTTATGGGAAAAAGCATAAAAGGAACAAGAAAAAACCTATGTGGATAACTAGTCTTGTAAGGAAAGCAATAAGCGAGAAAGATAAGCGTTTAAGGCTAAAACGTGAAGGTAGGAGAGGCATACAAGGATTATAGAGAGAAAAATAAATCTGTAAAAAGCGATAAAGGCTGCAAAAATAGAGACTGAGAGAAATATGCAGGGGAGCCAAAATAATCCCAAATTATTTTTCAAGTGATAAATGATAGAAACTTAAAACAGAGTGTGTGGGTCCCTTAGAAATAACATGGGGGTCATGGTGGAAGGAGGAGAAAGGGCCAATATACTGAATGTCGCCTTCTCAACTTGTTACCCAGGAAATCCCTGGTGGAAGGACACAATGAGGAAGAATGTTAATTTTTTTATATGTCAACAGTTTAACCCAGGAAGAGGACGCGCGCGCCTCCCGCAACAATAAGATAGATAAATCACCGGGGCCAGATGGCATACCCCCGGTTCTGCTATTGGAATAATATGTACGTGATAGACAAACTGTATTTTTTAATATTTGAAAGATCACTGAGGACTGGTTATGTTCCACAGGACTGGCGCATAGCAAATGTGGTACCAATATACAAAAAGGATCAAATGGGATCCTGGAAACTACAGACGTGGTCTAACTGCTGTGGTGGGGAAAATATTTGAGGGGTTTTTAGAGATGCTATCCTGGAGTATTCACTGTGCACAACTTATACCCAGCGCAGCTGGGTTATGAGAGATCGGTCCTGTCAGACTAATCTGATTGGTTTCTAAGAGGAGGTAAGTTCAAGACTGGATCTGGGGACGCTGTAGATGTTGTTATATCTGGACTTTCTCAAAGGCATTTGACACCGTTCCACATAAAAGGTTGGTATATAAATGAGACTGCTGGGAATAGGAGAAAATTGTGTATTGGGTAAGTAATTGGCTTAGTGTAGAAAAACAGAGGGTCGGCATTAATGGCCATGCTCAGATGGGTTGATGTTACCAGTGGAGTGCCACAGGGGTCAGTATGGGGCCACTTCTTTTTAATCTTTTTATATTTTAAGCGACTTGTAGTGGGTTTACACAGTCAAGTTTCAATATTTGCAGATGATACTAAGCTGTGTAAAGTATAAATACTGAGGTCGATAGTTTAGCATTACAGAGAGATTTGTGGAAGCTTGAGGGATTTGACAGAGAATGGTGATGAGGTTTAAGTGTAGATAAATGTAAAGTTATGCACTTGGGCCATGGAAACAAAAGTATAATTATGTTCGAAACGGTCAATTACTTAGTAAAACTGAAGCTGAAAAGGACTTGGGGGTATTGGTGGAGGTAAACTTAATTTAGTGACCAGAGCAGGGCGGCTGCTGCTAAAGCAAATAAAAAAGGGATGTATCAAGAGAGGAATAGATTCTCATGATAAAGACATAGTTTTGCCTTATACAAATCCTGGTTAGACACACTGGAATATTGTGTACAGTTTTGGGCACCCAGTGTTAAAAAGGATATAGTAGAGCTGGAAGGGTTGCAGAGGAGAGCAACCAGGATTATTGGGGAATGGGGGAAACTAGAATACACTGACAGATTAAAAAATTTGGGATTATTCAGTTTAGAAAAAAGACGACTGAGGGGAGACCTCATTACAATGTACAAATACCTGAACGGACAGTCAAGGATCTCTCCAAGATCTTTTTATACCTTGGCCTGTGACCAGGACAAGGGGATCCTCTAAGCCTAGAGGAGAGGCGATTTTACCATCACCATAGACAAAGGTTCTTTACTGTAAGAGCAGTGAGACTAGGAACTCTCTGCCGCAGGAGGTTGTTAGCGGACTCTATGTACATGTTCAAGGAGGCCTGGATGAATTTCTGGAGATGAAAAAAATATCATGGATTATGGGGAATAAACACTTATTTAATCTAAAGGTTGGACTTGAGTGGACTTGCGTCCTTCCAGCCTTATATACTATGATACTATAATACTATGATACAAGGATTTATGGTGAGGTATACATTGGTGGTGGTTTGGGTGCCCATGAGCCCCCTAGAAGACAGGGCACCCAGGCTACCGACCAAACTGCTATATTATAGTCCACTATGACTGTATAATAAAAGGGTTAAATTCCCACCGGTTGTTAGGGTAGTGGCCCGAGCAACCTAACTACAGGTTTACGAAAATGTGAGTTAAAAGGAATTTTAATATTTACATATACCCAGAGCACTTTACAGAAATCTAATTAAATATAATATATCTCTTGGATTTTAAATAGGATCTTAAAAATCTTGCCTGCTCGTGCCTCCTGAGTGTCTGCTCTTATCGATAAATTCTGTTTGAAAAACAACAACTCGTCTCACAGGGTATTGCAGATTGTGCATTATGGTCATGTCAGAGCCTGTTCTCGTGGACGCACTGTCACACTGTACATTGTATGGTTGTATAATAATTATTACAGCTGACAGCGTACACGCATTAAGTTAGAGAGTGTGATAGCATGCTGCATCTTTCTATAGTGAGTAAACTTCAAAATTCTGAAATAGCCCAAATTCTCTAGAGTTCCAATTGCTACATCATATATATACTGAGCATAAGCCGACAAGTATAAGCCGAGACCCCTAATTTTAACACAAGAAACTGGAAAATCTACATGACTCGAGTATAAGGAGGGTGGGAAGTGCATGGTCACAGCCCCCCAGTATATAGACCTGCCAGAACCCGACAGATATAGCCTGCCAGCCCCTAGTGCGCACCCTGTTGTATATACTGCCTGCCCCGTAGTTTAGCCCGACCTTTTACGTATAGGTAGCCTGGGCAGTCGCATGCACCCATCGCCAGCTATAGCCGTCCAGCCGCTGTAGTATATTAGCTCGCCAGCCCCTTAGTAGTATATAGGCCTAGCAGCCCCTGCAGTGTATATAGCCTTCCAGAGCCCCTGTAGTATATAGCCAGTCCAGTCCCGCTGTAGTATATAGCCTGCCAGCCCAGTAGTATATAGCTGCCAGCCCTGCAGTATATAGGCTCTGTCAGCTCCCCTGTAGTATATAGCCACCCCGTTATTAAGATATAGCTTGCCAGCCCCCTATATAGCCTGCAGCCCCTGTAGTATGTAGCATGTCAGCCCCTGTAGTATACAGCCTGACATCCTCGGCCCCCCCCCCCCCAGTATATTGCCTGCAGCCCCGTGCCCAATATAATGCCTGTAGAAAAAAACAAAAAGTTTACTCACCCTCTGATGCCCCCTAACCCCCCCCCCCCTCGGTATGTCCTCTTCTATCCATCGCGGTCGTGACATTGGTTCGTTCACCAGGCACCATGACGTCAGCTGCACACTGACATCATATGTGTGCCGTACCGGTGCACATTGTAGACTGTCAGCATGTGGCTGACGTCACGTTGCCACATGGACCACGCCGGGACACGAGCCGATGCTGGGCCACGTCGGAGTACACTTTTTGTTTGTTTTTTCTTGACTCCAGTATAAGCAGTGTTAGGTTTTTCAGAGCATTTTTTGTGCTGAAAAACTCGGTTATACTCGAGTATTACGTAAATACAACACATTCAAGACAATGGGGCTTATGTACTAAGGGTCCGAGGATCGCATTTCCGTCGGATTCCCAGAGTTTTGGGGATTGCATGGGCTGTGAAAGGTATTTAGAAGGGTATTGTGTCGCACGTGATTGTTGATTGTGGCGCGGCTGCGCTGGCTTTCATGAGACAGAAAATCAGGGGTTAATGATCCGGACCTGAGCGGGGAAGCGACACATGCAGGAGATCGGGCACACAATCTTGAATCGTGGCAGATGTGCATTATCATCGGAAAACGCACTTTCTGTGAACTCCTCTGACAGGAGTAAATGTGCCCAGTATCCTATAGGCATTAGGCGTTAACCATAACGGTGTTGAATACAGTGTCTGCCTTCACATACCATAGGGGGCCGTAAACTTAAAGCAATACATACTTCCCGATAGGTGCCACACACGTACGGCACTGTTCCCCTATGTACAGTGAAAAAGGGCATGTCCGATCTTTCCCTGTGATATGGGCCATGCACTGTGGATCGCAATGGAGAGGGGGGGGGTCCCCCTCCTACCTCTCCATGTGCCGGACGTATTCCTGCCCGCCCATAGCCGTCTGTATCGGTCAGAATTAATGTAGCTTTAGACTACTTCATTGGAACATGACGTTGTCAGGTGGTCTTCAAGCAGGAGGGCATGCTATTTTTGGTACCCACCTAAATTGATGACATTATTTATGATTAAGCACCATTTTGTGTAAGACACCATGGGACCTGATGCCTCACATATCTAAAATGCACTGCCACTGGGGTACCACACATACAAATACAATACAATATAAAAATAAACACAATTCTAAGCCAACATATACTAACATTAGCAATATCATATACCTTATATAAAATGTCCAGCAGCAGCCTTACTCAATAAATTTCCAGCGCAGCCTCATCAATAAAATGTCCAGCAGCAGCCTTCACCCAATAAAATTCCAGCAGCAACTTCACTCAAAAAAATGGCCAGCAGCAGCCTCCCCTTAATAATAAATGTCTAGTAGCAGCCACCGCCACAAATATGTTGTCCATTAGCCGTCACGGGGTCCCTCATCATATAAAAAAAATATAAACCAGTAGTTACATCCTGTGCTTCGGCTTCCTCTCTCCATGCAGCGTCCTCTGCACGTAAGCCGTGCATGTGATAATCATTGTGTGTTGACATGTATAGAATGCAAATAAGTTTCCAGGTGTTAAATTTAATACCTTGGAAAACTTATTTGATTCTTCCCAGAATTCCCTAGGGGAGCATCTATGGTTAAGTCTGCACACGCCTTTTAGGTGGCTAATTGGCAATGTCTCCTTAGGAGAACACCTACTGTCTGACCTCTGACATGTATACAAATGATTATTTCCCATGTCATGGACCTGCAGGCTCCTATCATTGCAAACTTTCCTCAGGGTCACACCCTCTGTACCCGATCGTAAACCCGCTAATAAGGGTGAATGTAACCTCGGGGAGGTGTCTATGGACATTGTTTTGAGCACTTATAAATGTAGGTTCTATGGAATTCGTCTTAATTTACCTTTATCTTCAAATGTTATTATTATTACGTAAAACCTACCTAAAATGTTTCATACGACTTTCACCATGTACAAAAGTGACATGTATTTAAAATTATCTGCGCCAGTTGGTGGGTCGTGGCTGCACTGCGTCCACAAGACAAGAAAAAATTTAGTACTTTGTGTGTGTTTGCAACACATTTATTACTGACGTGCGTCCCAATTCTGCAGCATGATCAAAGTACACCAAAAAAAATGGCGCTCACTTCAGAGCAGTGCAGGAGGCGCCAGATTCATGGAACGTGCGTCAGTATTCTATAATCTTTTACTTTATAAACTGATATTTTTTATATACCGGTAAATAAATAGAATATTGCAGTAACTACTTATATTATAATATACATATATATATAATATGTATATATATAATATTATATAATATATATATATAGATTATATATTATACATATATAGCTATTGTTTTATCACATTGATAAAACGCCAAACCAGAAAGTGCTGAAAATAAAATATCACAGTAATGAAGGGGTTTCCCCTTCCATTTATGCATTACAAATGTATATTTTTTTTAACAAATCCACCCATTATCCACGTCAAAAATGTACACCTACAAAGTGACTAAGTTATCCTGAGGGAGATCAGTATATAAAGCTTCCGGCTTTAGCAATACTTATATGGGGAATATAGAAGAATCAGTAAGTTATGTAACAGATTGTGTGGGATGTCTGTAATCGGATGTTAGGATTCTACCTTACAAATATCAACTAAATGACTTGTGTCAGGACCTTTGTTTATGGCCTATTAAATCCTGGTCTTCTCTTATTATCATGGATTTTAATACTTACTATTGGATGTGGTACCGTTTATATGAGCACTGACAATGTAACTTAAAGGAGTTGACCAAGAATTTCTATGATGCTCTATCCCAGGATAGGCTGTCAGTGGTTATAATAGGGATCGTCAGCTGTCCCCATAACCGTGCAGGAGGATACATAATCATAAAGAAGTCTCAGTAGCAGATATAAGGTAGAGACATTGGGGCACATTTACTAAGGGTCCACACACGCATTTCCATCGGGTTTTCCGACTATTTGATTAGCGCTGCATTATTAAAAGGGGTTTTGGCGCATGCAACTGTATTTTGGCGCAATCGGCCAATTTCATGCGACACAAATCGGGGGCGGCGCGGGGATTTCAAATCCAAATTGTGTCGCAAGACATGCACTCACATGCACCAGGAAGAAGAGTGAACTCCGGCGGACCTGAGTGGAAGAGGACACATACAGGAAATTGGACACAGGATCTTAGTGAATCGGGGCAGCTCGAATCCTAGCCACACAACGCACTTCGGGGATCGCGACGGGACGGGTAAATAAATGTGCCCCATTGAGGAGATTTATCAGAAGTGTCTGAGAGCAGAAGTGTTCTAGTGCTCATGACAACCAATCAGAGCTCAGCATTCATTTTCCCACAACTGGTTATAAAATTAAAGCTGAGCTCTGATTGGTTGCCATGTGCAAATGGAACACTTTCGAATTATAGGAAAAACAGTGAGTGAAAAGACTTCGGCGCTTCAGATACCTACATTCTGCCTCCCTCCAGTAGTGGACTATAATACAGGCAGTTTGGGGGTAGCCCGGGGCCCTAGCCTTCTAGGGGGCTCATGGCCACAGAACCACCCACCAAATTTATAGGAGAAAGACCTTTACCATGAAATTTTCGTATATCTGTTACTGCACATGTACACAAGAGCCATTCCAGGACCTTTAAATGTCCTTGAAAGGTCCTCAAATTGAATCAGGCAGAATGGAAGTATCCCTTTCTCCAGGAGCTTGATTCTAGTGCTATATATAAGAAGTGATTCCAGATTTGTAGGGGCTATAATATTCATACACAGGAGTCTTAATTCGCCCCTGATCCCACCACATCTACCTCGTGCCTAGGGAAAGTGCTCTGACTCCTACATCCATGACTTACATTGGATGTAAGAAAACTACAATAAGATTGGGGTTTCCAGAGTTTTGGGTGTTTAATTTTATACAAAAAAAGGTAATGGAAAACTTCCAACCAATGCAAAAAGTCGGTGTTTTGGTTTTGTGACTGAATCTATAGTAAAAGATAAGGGTGACAGTAAATTTGATTTTTGGGCACTCTTAATGCCTAAGTGCTGTTTTTTTTCGCCACAATGTAGACCACCTGCGGTGCGACCTACAGCTTACATGATGAAAAGGTAGGTTGCTGACTGTGCTGTTCTGCTCAACAGGAGCAGCAACAATCTTACAGAATTGAAGCAGAGAGCATTATACCACACCTTGATATGACAGATGCCAACTGCTTCTCCCCTTGCTGCCATTGCCTTGAGCTGAGAAACTGAGTCATGTCTGACAGTCCGATTGCCAGGGATATACTAACAATAATGTGTGCAGCCATTGTATTTTCAATGAGGTTGTCCAGTTGTCTGGCAACCAATTAACCAAAGGCAAAATGGCACCAAAATGATTGCAAAGAAGGGACAAGTAGTCATGGAAAAACGGATATGTTTTTCTTTAGCATTATAGTTATTGCCATATCAAACTGTAAGTTGCACATGTAAGTCTTTTTACAGGTAATTAAGTCTTAGGATAGTAAGGATGTTAAAAGCAGACACTGTGTAACACTTTGGTTTGAGGTTTATGAGCTCTGGCCTAATCACTCAGGGGGCTTAGGGATCAAGCTCCCTCCTGTCTAGTGATTTGGTACTGTGCTTCCTTTCTGGTGTGACCAAGCTCTGTTGACTTCTCTATATGTTTTGATTAGATTCTTCTGTCTATGTGTTGCACCCTTAGCCTAGGGAGGGACTGATTCTAGTTGTCCAGTACCTCCTAGGGTACACAGGCAAGCATGGCGATTCAATGACAGGGTTCACTTTCTTTGTGTTCCTTTATCTGCTCCCCACAGTATTTTAAGGAATATTTAGACAAAGCTGGTTCATTGAATTATACCTTGTGTACGGGTTGATGTTCTTAGCAAGGTCTAGGAATACATGAAAATGAGTCAAGTCCTCCTCCTTCAGGCCCTGAACGATGCATTTTCAATAGCTTTAACTGTTGTGCTCCTTAAGGGTAGTTTTCAGGCATAAGATGATAAATGACAAAGAGACCTTTCATAACCCTACTAAGCAGACATTTTTTTGTGGCCTTTCTACCAATAATCAATGAATTTCAAAATTCTCAGGTCTTTTTGACATGCAATAATTTCTGGAGGTTCATAGTTATTAGGTGATCAGAGACTGACATATGTGGTTTTGGAGACTGTGTGGACAATTTGAAATATTGGTTGGCCAACATCTACTCTTTCTCAATTCTACTAGGTCATTATCTGCTCTCTCTTAATAAGTGACTGGTCATCGAAAGTCTACTGGTCTTAATTTGGGGTCCACTGTGAAATCACCATCTACACTGCCCATTTGAATATCTACTTACTGTTCTTCAATCGGACATTCTACTGGAAATCTGAGGATTATCAGTAACTCAACATCTACTATGTAAGTCCACTGATTGAGCGAGTGAGAGGTGAATTTCATTGTAGATCCATTCCTTAAGTAATCACCAGTCTTTAGTGATGGGTCCTCTAAACCCAAGCCACAAGAACCTATATTAAGTTTATTGTTTGGCTTAGAGACCTTCATACATTTGGGTTCTTTGCTTAAAAATAGATTACCCGACAATTGATTGCTTAAGGTTTATCAAGAAAATACACAAGAAGAAGTTTTCCTCTACATTCTACATTCCTTTCCAGATTCCCTATATGTGTGCTCATCCAAATACTCAAAGAACTTAAATCAAGGATGTCTTAGAGTTTAACGTACTTGAGAGTAGGAACTTCATCTCATCACAGAGAAATATTGCTTTTTGTAGGTCAAACGAGAGGTCAACCAGTTCATTCCATAACATAATGGAGCAGAAGTAGAAGATTTGTTTTCTTGAAAGGTGTGTCTAGTAAACTTCTTATTATTCATGTTTCCAAAATACCTAAATCATATTAGAAAGCAGCAACCAATGACCAACAGATGCTTTTCATGGAATTAGTTCACGTCATGCCCCAATGATGAAAATCTGATTGTGTGAAACTTGGTTGATGAGGAAGTGCACAGAACACCCTCCTTCAACGTTATCCCAGTTCAACCCATTGAGGAGGTTCAGCCCCCCTCCCCCCATATGCAGAGATTTGATGCTGGAGAGAAAATATTGCTATGTAATGCTTCCGCTTTGACCATTTTTAGACTTAAATTATAGGTAAATCTGAAGAATGAATATTTTCCGACTCTCAAAGGAAGGCGCCTGCCATGGGAATGTCATGGAATAGTAATGTGTTCAGATGTTGCAATGGACATTTGTGTGGAATATATTATATCTCACAACTGTATTAAAATAAATGTATGTTATAATTGTTATATGAGATATGTAAATTGAGTTGGCTAAAACAAAGAAACAAAATCCCTTACTCCATAGTTGTAATAGTGTCATTAAGTTAAGTTTATTAACCTATGGAATATGAATTTTTGTCTACACTACAGGACCAATGGTCTACTATCATCGATCTATGTATCTATCATCTACACTCAATCATCTATCTACGATCTATCTATATCTACTCATATCTATCTATCTATCTTATATCTATCTATCTATCTATCTATCTATCTATCTATCTATCTTATATCTATCTATATATCTATCTATCTATCTATCTATGTTATATCTATCTATCTATGATAGTTCCCATTTGGGCGCCAACTTAGCATCTAAATGTATAAAAATATTGTACCTCTTAATCAGGGTGGCATGTTTCCTCCCTACCCATTGTTTGTAAATTTATATCTTATATGTCTGTTCTTATGCAAGAAAATGTAATAAACAATAAATTCTCACTTTCATTGTATGTATTTTATATCTAGTGTAATTTCTGCCATATGTTCATGGGTCCTGTGTGACCCAAACAAAGTTGTTTGTAACGCACCCTTTTTATTTTTCATTATTTTCCTGTGAAATTAAAATTTTTCAATAAACATTAGTTGGGGGGGAATTAAATAAACAGAATTGAAAACCAAAAATATGCTGCAAAAAATGTAGTGTAAAGAGCCAAACATATGGTACGTATTTAAATATATCTTCAAAGATTTTATCTATCTAGATCTATCTATTTACAATCTATCCAGAGGTAAATTACTAATTACTTACACCATATCTGTCTATTGTAATTACTTACATAGACAGATATGGAATTTTGGATAGATAGATGTTAGATTCACTTTCATTGTATGATGGATAGGGTAAATAGAGGGTGATAGAAATGAATATCAGATAGATAGATAGAAGATTAGATAGATAGATAGATAGATAGGATAGATAGATAGAGATGGAGGATGGATGGAGGATCGATGGATAGATAGAAGATAGATAGAAGGATTAGATATGAGATCAACATAGATTAGATAGAGATATGATGAAGATAGATAGATAGATAGTAGATAGGAAGATATGAGATAGATAGATAGATAGATAGATAGAAGGATAGATATGAGATAGATAGATAGATAGATAGATAGATAGATAGATAGATGATATGGAATATTGGATAGATAGATTCACATGAATTGAGTTTAATTGTATGATGGATAAATCAATAGATAGATGATAGATATAGAATATCAGATATATATATATATATATATATATATATATAATATATATATATATATATATATACAGACAGATAGATCGATAGATAGATATGGAATGGATTGATAGAAATAGTCACTTGAATTGATTTTAAAGATACATATAGAATATAAAATATATACATAAATAAGTGATATATATTGAATAGAAATAGATAGATAATTAGATAGTTTTCCAGGTAATAAGTGAATATTTACAGTGTTGTGTGTATTTGGCTTCCAGCTTTTACATGTGTCTCCTGAGTCGTAGTCTCGTATTTTTCCTTGTGCTGTATAACATTTCTTTTCTTCCTAAGCCACTTACTGTTCTTGTATCGCAGGCAGGTGTAGCTTCGCTCAAAGTTTACATCCTGGAGGCAGAGATTTTTTTTCTTTCTCTCCTCTTGCAGATAGTTGGGCTGAGTCGAAGGGTGGGACCAAAAAAAAAGAAGAAAAAAAATCGTAAACCATGCCACACCTTTGTCAGGACTTGCCTGGAAATCAAGGGACCTGGGAAACTGGGATACACAGATTGAATAAGAGAAAAAGTGAACATTCTTGTAGCATCAGTCAGCCTCAACACACCTCAGAGGACGGATAAACAAGTGTAGGAGGGCGGACAGTTATAAAAAGGAACACTTTTCGGGGAGGCAGACAGTAATTCGGCCTCCCCTGTTTCCAGAGGTTCTTCTATCATCATAACCACCAGGTATGTATACTGGGTGCTACATATGTGTATACAGGTTTTATAGGATTTTACATTTTACATTGGACTGGAAGCATCGGATATCTCACCATTGTTCTGGAGGCTTTGGACACTTGTTCTATTACTATTGTTCTACTACTCTTATTTACAGTGTGTTATAGCCAAGTGCTCTTGTACTTTTTTTTACAGTCTATGAACATACTCTTGTCCATATTCCTGACTATTTACTAAGGCTGTGTTATCAATGGGAGGGAGTCAACGATTCTGGACTTTAGAACTTGATATTACTGTCAAGAAACTGTTGTGCCTTGTTCTGACGGAGTGATTTTCTCCCCCTGGATCTTGCTGCATGATACTTTATGCTGAGTTTATGGATTGTGTAGATAGAATGTAAGCTCTTGTGACGATGTATGTGTGATCGGTCATTGTCCGGCAGCATTGCAGGTGCTGGTGCATCACTACTGAGAGCGTATAGATCATTGGTTAGGAGTAATGCGGACGTGGAACTTGGGAGCGCTAATGGGGAATTTGCCCCAGGTATTGAGGCGCGGAGGTGGGAGGGGGCGAAAGACGCGCAAACAAACCATTCTGCTGTATGAAGATACATAGATGGGGTAGAATTTCAATCTATCTCTAAAAAAAAAATAGCTACAACTTTGTTTTATGTAACATGACTGCACCTACATAAAGATGTGTCCACCCTCAATTTACCTTAAATTTGGATGAGGACCAAATCCATTACAATATCAGGACACGCTAGTAAAGACTGGCTGTAATGTGCAGCATCACCACTAGGTGGTCACACATGGACGCATTATGGGATACTCATCTTGGGGCAGAATATCACAGATTTATGTAATTTTAAAAGCTATTAATCCCATGATGTCTGGACACGTCCAATAAAGTTGTGATGAAGTGAAGGCACATCTGTGACTGTTATTGGTCCTTAGTCACGCATTGGATTTATTATTTGGTTTTATTATATTTCTAGACTGCTGTTTTTTACTCAGCACATGAGTTATGACAACATTATGATCAGGATTTGAAGTGTGTCCTCTCCTGAACATATTTTTTTAAATCGATTTTATTGATTAGATCTTCACAGTCCCTGCAGAAACCTAAAATGAATTAACTTAATGGCTCAAATCACTAGAGGGAGGTTAGGATTTTAATGTTTATACATTGGGCTCAATAGGAATTGAGTATGCAGTAAGCTGATGTGCTCCCTCTAGTGGTGACCCTAGAATATTATAATTAAAAATGTAATTACAGGTATCAACTAGTTATGAAGTAAATACTAGATTAATGTGATCAGGCTACTGGCAATGTCACTAGTGGTTTGTTTTAATGGTGCAGTGGTCCAGCGTGCCCACTACCATTCCCCTAATTGATTATAGGATTGACCAGGATAGAAAAACACATGTTACCCAGTTACCTCTGTACTGAATCATTGCTCAGATTGCTAATAAAGAGGAAATAAGGTATAAAACAACTCAATCAAAAAAGGTGACAATAAATTATATATCTGAATAAATTATAAAGGAGCTACATTATTTATACTGCACATTGGACCCTTAGAAATGTGCCAATAAGATTCCACTATTGGAGGATTGCAAGACGTGCTAAAGGTGTAAGCTGTTATGTCACTTAGCGAAAACCACATTCTGCTTTGGGAAACAGTGAGGCTTCTGTTTCTGAAGTTAAGAGTTGCCTGGCTATAGTAGATGCACATCCTCTCCCAGGCTTGTAGATCCACCTATGGAGCAACGAGGGCTCAGATTTCTATAAGTGCCGATACAACTGCAAGCATAGTTTACTGAATCCTGCAACTTTGGCAGGATCAGGTGTTGGGAGCTATAGGTCATCACTATCATATTGGTAGGGGTCCAACACCTGGCAAAACTATAGCTACAACTATACAGAGTAAAGAGCTAAAAGTAGACAGCTCCATCCACTGCATAGTGGTTAAACAAGGTTACTGCAATTCTTTCTATTCAGAAGTTTTGAGAAATGTTAAAAATACAGGTAGAAAACCTTCGGATGGGTTCAGTCCAGTAATTTCATACAATATCACATGATATAATGCCATACAATAGAGTTGTAGTTCTAAAGGTGGTAGAAAACTACAGTCATCCAATATTTCTAATAGAATAGTCATGTCTAATAATATATCATATAATAACAAATATATATAATAAATATAAATATACACCTAAAGCCACATTATTAATGACCAGGCAGAAATTTATGTGCGTATTATAGAATATCTCTAAGTTTCAAAAAAAAGAAAAAAACGTAAAAAGACATAATTTAGGATATTAGAGTTTATAATCGGATCACAGGTTGCTCATATCTTGACCTCCCTGATACAGTCAGGGTTATACTTACTTACATTACTTCTATTAGCTTTGATATGTAGTCTATTTCCGTCAATATTGTTATGGATTTTGTATTACATAACATTATAAGAATCATATACAGAATCCTACTGTAGAAGTCAGTTACAACGGTGCCACCACACTTTCAGGCCATTAAGGGGTACTACATTTCGACTATGATGCCTTTACTTGGTTTTCTAATTTCTACAGTACAGTGTATAAGTTCATGACAAAAGTCCTGTATCCTTCATATTCACCTGTAAGTAGGTCATCAAATCCCACTACATTCCTGTATACTAGTGAGTTCTTGCTTAGACATTATACTAGTGAACCGGTTCCAATAAAAATAAAAAAAAATTGTAAGAAACCCAAATATAAACAAGATACATTCCTGATGCTTAAATATGGCTAGAGGGATGGGCGAGTAGGAACGTAGGTGGAATTAGTTTATGCCTCCTAGAACACTGGAACGTTGTGTAGATACATGGCACCGATCAATTATCACCAGGGTGTGTTGAGTCCTATCATCAGTAATCACATTATTCGGTTCATCGTGGTGGGCCCATGGTTTGACTCCACTTAATTTGTATGTCTGGCTTTGGTCCCATTACTTTTATGGGGGTCAATATATTTACTAATGAAATAGAAATTCTGATTCGGAGGGTTCTGTATTCTGGCACTATAAGTTGTTCCTATCCAATCAGAGTAGGACTGGAGGTAATAGGTAATGGTCTAGTGGGAAGTCCACTAATCAGACGGGTCCAAGTTCGATGGCGAAGTGCATAAACTCTGAATTAGTTTTTATGGTGCTAGATAAGAGATGTACTTAACAGCTATTAATCAGTCCTAGAGAGATTAATAAAACATCTATACAAGCTCATACTGAACATATAAGACCACTGTTCTTGTGAGCAGTGATGGTCCGAGCAGCAGAACCTCCTATAATAAGGATAGGGGGTAACTTGTAGTAACCAAATGAACCCTTTAAATAAGAGAATTGTGGCTGCTTGCTGGGAGCTAAATACATAATAACACAGTATGCAGTAAGCTCCTTAGCTCCCTCTAGTCTTTATGTCGGAACTGTAAATATTGAGCTTTGACTTCTAAGAAAACAAATAAAAAATGAACTGACACAAAATTGGGGATAAAAAGCTTAGTGTGACTAAAATGATAAACGACAACCCAAAGGACGCACCAAATATTTGCAGGTTTGTATAAATGAATATCACATGTTACAGATTTTTCGAAACCTTTTGAGGCCCAAAAAGATTTAAGTCACAAGTCTGTAAATTACAAGTGTGATAAAGTGGGTTTACAAAATGAATCAATCCATTACCATTCATGCTCAGACACTTACCGGGCTCCTCTTCTTTCTGCCTCCATCAATCGCGAAGTCAAACAATTTTTGACATCGGAAGTGACCTACCTTACCTAGTGGTAGGCTGAGGACATAGAGCATGGACCCGGAAAGTGAAGTAGCCGTGGATGGGCAGGATCAGTATCCAGTATTTTATGATCCATACATTTCCTGTTTTATATTTTGCTGCATGTAAACTTATTGTAGGTCTGTACAATGGTGGGAAAGATTATCTGACCCCAGTGTACAAATAGACATGTAAAATATAAATGTCCCATAGAATAACACATAAGGAATTATTATTGGGTCCGTAAGAAAGTGGTTCACTTTTAAAATATATTTTCGGCAAAATCTGATTAATAAGACCTCAGTTCAATTCTGAGACTGGGAATTGCCAAGTTCACTTTTTTCTGAGTTGAGTTTTTCCATGATTAACACATTGGGGCACATTTACTTACCTGTCCCTTTGACGCCGCGCAATCCAGAATGTCAGAGGAGGATTCGGAGCTGCCGCGATTCACTAAGATCGTGCGTCCAATTTCCTGCATGTGTCGCTTCCCCCACTGAGGTCCGCCGGAGTTCACCTTCTTCTTCCTGGTTCATCTAAGTGCTGATCTTGCGACGCAATTTCACTTTAAAATTCCACGGTTTGTCCGAATGAGTCGGGTTGTCCGACGGCTACGCGGCCACTCATGAAAGCCGGTGCTGATGCACAACCATCCGATCGCATGCGCCAAAAACCCGGGGCAATTCAGGGCAAATAGGAAAAATTCGGGAAACCTGACGAAAATGCGTCCAACGGACCCTTAGTAAATGTGCCCCATTGTAACTCCTAAAACTTACATAGAAATGAAGCAGTGGGCAACATAAACCCACAGATTTCACATTACTTAAGTCTTAGAAACTCATCCTACATCAATAAGTTATATTAATCAGATTTCTGCAGATAAACTAATTTCTGCTTCATCCGTCCATGTGTTTTGTAGCGAGTTCTCTGATTGACACCCCATATCCTTTTCACTTTCTGTAGTAATTTGGCCTTATAAAACATAAAAGGAAAACAGGACTTAAAGGGATCATGTCCATTCTTCATCTTTATTACCATTACCTAGCAGTATCCATCGCTAATCCCGGAAGACATACTGTTTGTTATAATCTGTGTCACTCACAGCCCTTAGCTTTGTCTCCAACGAAAACCACATCCCTCCTCTCGTATAATATCAACTTTCATTCTTCTTTGCTCTAAGCTATTCTTTATGTGAATTTAACTATAGTCTGTACAGAATAACGAGGGGTGTGCATGGTAATAATACACTCATGTGTTTGCATGTATACCGCCTGCAGGAACAGTATATAGAGCAGATTATAATAATCACGCAATGTGGCTGAGGTCAGCGACGCTTCATGTATTAGAATCATGTTTTCATTTCTCAAAAATGTTGCATATAAGCCTGATAAACCTGGGAAGAATAGAACAGGCTGCTTTACCGCATTTACCGAAAACCTCGACTGTTTCAACATGTCTTTAGTTAATTAATTCTGCAACAGAAAATACACATTTTGATACCAGAAAACCCATTAAAACCCTAAATGGTTAAAAAAACCAAACTCAAACAAAAAGTTTACATTGGTAGCAATTGAAAATAATATTTAATCTTTGTTTATTTTGTGCATCAAATTCCGTAGCACTTTACAGATTCAATATTGCCACCTTTAAAGGGAACCTGTCATCAGCCATTGGCCTAAGAAACCATTACCAGTATATTGTCAAACAGCTTAACATCTTCAAGGTTTGGCTTCTTTTTATGGTTCAGTGTGGTGGCATCATCAAGAAAATCATCTTTGAATTGAGATATAAATTGGGTGTATAAAGACAAGGAGGCGGAGAGTTTAACACTGAAGTCAAGGTGGGGAACTCTAAACACCTCCTCCTGTGATTGATATCATGCATCGGACTTCAGGAGATCTGGTTAGTGATGTCTCTCTATGCAGGACCACCTACAATAAAGGAGGCTTTCTGAGGAGAGAGCTTGACTCCAGTGTTTAAATCTCCTCCTCCATGACTTTATACAACCGATTTACATCTCACTTCAAAGTTAATTTTCTGGATGATGGCACCACACTGTTCCATGTACGAAACAAAATCTGGAAGGTGTTCCGCTGCTTATTCTGGTCACTAGTGGTTTATTAGGTCAATTTCTGCTGACAGCTTCCCTTTAATATTTCAGCGCTTGGTACATAAGGCACAGTGTTTATAATAGGCTAATAGGCTCTATACTGGGTAATATATTTGGGTCAATATGTAAATTTATACTTAAAACTACCACCAATAGTTGGCAGGAGAACTAATTTGCATACCTTCATCAGGAGGGTATTGCCTGGTCCCTCAATTCCATGCAAATACAGTTCTTGGAAGTGGGGTTTATTTAGAACTTGGAATTTAGAAATTGGCTGCACATTGGGGGTTTTTCACACCAATCTTGATACCCCCTTATCCTGGTACAGCATGCACCTGATTCATGGCGAGGGGCAGTTGTCATACATTAGGCACATACCTCGCAACACCTAACCTCAGGAGGAGGCTGGAGTGTATTGTATCAAACTTTCATGCTTGTTCATAATTCCGGCCAAGGTTGATAGCCCTACCTTTTCCCTGCCCGCAACACACACTCATTTTTGGAAAGGGGCAAGAGCAGTAAAAAACTTCCATTTGCACTAAACTTTTTTGGGCACCAGAGGAGAAAAAGGCACAAAGGCTTGCGCCTTATTCTAGGCCTGAAAGTCATTGATACTTGCCTCCCTAAATTCTGTAGTACAGACAATCTGGAAGGAGCATGACCCTTATAATACATCAATAATTTGAAGCTCATACAAAATGACCACACCTACATTATAGATCAAAATAGACAAATTGGGGGAGATGAATGAATGTGTTGGTCTGTAGAACTAGACAGTTCTCTGCTGCGCCAGATTAATCCTTATGTCCTACTTTGTACCTCCTATTATTCACCCCAATCTTGAATTTTCTGGCGCATGGACTATTTTCTGTACAGCCACGCCCCCTAGTTATCAAACACACGCCCGCTTTCGGACAAGTCCGAAAATTCTCAAAAATGGTCTAAAACCTTCAATAAATGTGGCCCACAGCAAATTACTCCAGTTTCCCGGCTTAGACAGATTGATACATCTCCCCCATTGACTCTGAGTCTCCCTCTTCTCCATCATGATTGGCTTATAGATCCCAATTTATTTGACTTCTAATTCAGACTCTCCGTTAATATATTGTTTCTGGGCGCTTTTTTGGGTGGCACTGCATGGCACTATTACAGGGGTCCTGTATATCTGTATTATGTCAGCACAGTATGGCACTTTATTTAGGCTTTATCACATTTCTATACTTCTGTTTCTCCAAGAAATAAATAATCGGTAACAATATTTAGCATTTTTATATTGTTAATGTATGAAATCAATGTGAATGAATCTGAGGGATTGATCATGTACCGATTACTGTGCAATCCAAGTTTTAATGAGGTTTTGATAATGTAAGCAGCACTTTATAAAGCTAATGTAGATACTCCACAGTAGTGATGGGTCGTTCAGAAAAGAAACGGCACAAAAAGATGGCTCTTTTGTGTGAATTGCGGGAGTCTCCTCCCTTCAGTGACCCGATAGCTCACTAAACCCCACCCCTAATCTCACCACGCCACCTTTAACCCGATAAAATAGGGTTAAAAGTGGTTTGGAGTGGGGTGACGGAAAGGCCTGAGGCTCTCTTTTATATATTTAATAGGGAACCATTCAGGAGCCAGAAGAGTCGGCTCTTCTTAGTGAGCAGAGCCTAATGAGCCAGCTCACTAAGAAGAGCCGTAAATCCCATCACTACTCAATGATCCCTGAATGTAATGTAAATAACACTGAAACCTATAACTGTACATTGAGATGAGAAATGTCAGCCATTTTTGTTTGAAATTTGAATTGATGGCCGCCCCCTGGTGGTGGAGGATTATATAACTTGACATTACAAAGTACATAATCTAAGAATTTTCTGACATTTGTTTCTCTTTACTTACAGGTGACTATGGAATGGATAGTCTAAATAGAAAAGGTTACTGGGACGGCGGGGAAGTCACAGGAAGAAGTATGTTTTATTTCTTACTTATATTTGAAATTATGTATATATATAATTTGTATATATATCTATATATTTTCAATCTAGAAGTTACATCTGTATTGCATGCTATAGAGCAGTGTATGATGGTGCTTTTGTTTTCCAGCCTATACGGAAACAGTAACATCTTCATCAAGACTCGTGTCTCTACCACCAAGTAAGTAAAAAATTTTAAAATATGTGTAAAACGTGGTAGGATTTTTAAACTTTTTTAGGAATAAAAAAAAAATCACAACCCCCTCCCTACATGCACTATAATGTACATTGATCTCCACTTTTAGCGTAGAACTATAAGTCTCCAATGGAACAGATGGACTCAATATACCATGGGCCCATATTTACTAAAAATAGTGCATAGTGCAGTTTGCCTGGCGCCATATTCATGAAATGTGTTGATTTTCTGCTGTCCCCTGCACTGCTCGGGAAGTATGCACCATTTTTTTTTTTTGGTGGACTTTGTTCCTGCTGAAGAATTGTGTTGCACTTTCCAACTGTGCACTGGAATGCCCCTTTTAGTGCACATTGTTACTGTCATGTGGGACACAGCGCAGCCGCGGCACAAAACTGGCACAGGCACTTCTTTGCTTATTTTCATCTCCTTAAAAGGAAATTAAAACCAAAAATATCAAATTATCTTAGATCATTAGAAAAAAAAAATATTTTTATTTTGTGTTTTATTGCTTCTGATCATTACGTTTCTTTAAAACAGAAGGAGGAAACGCTAGTGGGTCAAAAATCTCTTACCAGGTCGGAGGAGGCGGTGTCAGCAGCAGCAGCGGAGGCGGCGGCGGCGGTGGTGGTGGTGAAAAGAAGAGCCTGGTACAAAGCAGCACTAGTTACGTCACACAAAGTAAGCATTAGTATACATGAGAAAATATTGGTTTCTGAATTTTTCAGCAGCTTTTAATAGTTTAAGGTTTAAACCTAGCTGCTGTGACTCACTGATCCTCCTCCCCTCTCCACAGACCTAGCTGCTGCGACTCACTGCTCCTCCTCCCCTCTGCATAGACCTAGCTGCTGTGACTTACTGCTCCCCCTCCCCTCTGCATAGACATCTATGTAATCTGAGCTTCTGTCCATTCTGCTAGCTCATTACTGGATAAAACTAAATTTTGGAACAACCAACATATGAAATTCAGACAACCTCATGAATATTATTGACAATTTGCTGAAGGAATTTCTTTTGTATATTTTGATCTTTAGCCACAGGTGGCAGCTCAAGAGTTAATCTAAGCACCTCTGGGTCACGATTCGCACAGTCCCCTACTTCTACCCTATCAGTATCACCAAACTCCACCTTTGATAGGAAGGTCTTCAATTCCAGCTCCCGGCAGGGGGGTTATGAAGGTAAGTACTGCCCCCTAGTGGCACAACATGATCCTTTGTGTATCCTATTAGGCAGTGTCCTGTGGTCTATGTATATATGATATATCTGTATCTTAAATTCTAGGAAGTTCTAGTGGAAACTCATCCCCAGAATACACTAGAAAAGAAATGGGTACGTACATGCTTGGCCATGAAGCAGATTTGTGTTGAGTAGATATTTGAGTTATTTAATTAATTCAATAATTTTATGTTTTTTTATGTTTTTATGTTGTTTTTTGCAGCATCCTCATCTACTAGAGGTCGCACGCAGAGCAGAGGTGAGATCATGTTAGATGTTGAAATTTCTACTGACTGTACAGGAATATATTCAGCCTTAGTGCTACCGTCAAGCAGGCGCCATCTTAAATTAAATTTACCGTTTATTGAAACCTTATAAATCAGCGTCACGGATTGAATCCACTCTGCACCCTGACGCATGATCTGGCCTTGGAAGAGTTTTTTATGGTCTTTTTTTCCTAAAAAAGATAAAAAAATATTCTATTGAGCTGCAAGTGCTCTGGGGGCGTAGCCATAGCACCTCCTGGCTCCTGCTGCACAGGTACCCCCTGGAGCACTTGAGGCTCATTAGCATAATGAAGATAAAGGAGAAGATAAAAATTTACTGTAGGACCAGAACCTGCAAGTTGCAAAGTGGATTCAGTCGGTGACGCTGCTTTATAGGGTATGAAATATATGGTAGATTTACTTTAAAGGGGTCTTCCGATCCTACATTTAGGCCCTAAGTTCCAGTACAAATAAATTCCTTTACTGTGGCATCTGACCACGTTAAATGTCTGATTTTTGGGCGCTTGTTTGCATTAAAAATCTGCATAACAGATTTAAGGAATTTTTCTGTATCTTTTTGACTGATACGTAATGTTCTTGGGAGATTTTTGTTTTAATTACACCCTTATCCGATGAAGAAATTTATCTTTATTCTTTTATGTATTACTTTACAGAGACTGAAATCCGCACTCGCCTCCAAAGTGCATCGCCCTCTGCACGATGTAAGTCATTCTCTATACATCAGTGTGTCAGTAGATTGTTATTTTATCATTTTATGAAGATAAGGCTCATAAAACATGGATATCAGGGATAGGTCATGGGGTATATTTTCCTGGGGCTGGGGGGGGGGGGGGGCATCATCAACGCTGATTATAATCTTTTACTTGGTTTACTACAGATATTATTAGTCATTTTGGTCAAATTATAGATCAGTTGATCTCGTAGTAAGAGATGAACGGGATTCATTTTTAAGTTCTGGTCCGGGTTTGGGTGCATCTTATGTGACCCGGACATATTGCTAATTGACAGCTCTATCTACTAGCTATGAAGGTGAATTAGCGGGCGTGCAGCCAATTCAGCAAATTGATGCCCCTATCTACTAGAAATGGCTGTGATTGGCTAGAGGTGTCCCCCCTTGGCCAATCACTTCCATGGCTATAAGGTATGGGTGTCAATGTGCTGGATTGGCTGCACAGCCACCAACCTGACAATATGTCCGGGTCGTGCGAGACACACCCAAACCCCTGACCTGACTTTAAAATTTGGGTCCACTCATCTGTACTCATAATACATAAATATATTCAATTGTTATACATATCGTAAATATAAAAAATACTAACTTTATATAAATATATTTTGAAAAAATAAAAAAATGTAAATATATAAAATGACTATAGATAAATATAGACACATTGGGGAGGATTTATCAGGATTTATCATAAGTCTGACTATAACTATAAGCCCCATAAATATCTTAGTAATGTAATATCTTGTCTCGTCCCTTGTCCTTTACATGTGACACAAATAATGTCTAAATGGATTTGTTATCCCTTTTTTAGGGACAGAACTTGATGATGTGAAGAAACTGCTTAAAGGCCGCTCCACCAGCGTGAGCCCCAGCAGGTCCCCAACTAATACCCTCCCCATTCCCAAAAAAGCTGCGGTGGAGACAAAAGTAGTAACCGAGAGCTCCCAGTCAGGTAAGTATCTTCCAAAAAAAACTTGTTTTATAAAGCTGCTATTATATCACATTGACATATTGGCTCTTTATTACAGTTTCGGGATCTTATGACACCACCATAATGGAATCCGCTCTCCCATCCTTCATGTGGACCTCCACACTTCCAGCGGGATCCTCAATGGCGGGCTATCACAACAACATGGCCAATATGGGTTATGGTGGGTCATCTATGATGAATGCCCATTCCTCAGGATCAGGTGAGTGCCATGTGGATAATGTCCTATACACCTAACGCCATTGATTTACTTTATTTTTTAGTTCGCTCATTTTTGTTCTTCTTCTTATATAGTATTTGGAGTCCCAAACAATTTGGCCCCCAGCTCTCCTACCCTCCATTCAGGACTGGGCTCCTCCTCTGCAGGTAAATACAAGACACTTTACATATTCCTCAACTTCTCTACATATATAGTCCTCAAACAACGGTGCATTAAGACTGCCATGGGTCCTGGGTTGTATGAATATTATGGCCCCTACAAGTCTGGAATCACTTCCTACATCTGGTACTAGAATCAGCTTCTTTGGGGAATGGAGGATGAGTCCTTTCTGCCTGTTATCAATCTGCAGTTTCAGGACCTTTTGAGAACCTTCAAAGGTCCTGAAATTGCTCTTGTTTACATGTCTTTTGAGAGCAGGAACAGATGGATGAGTATTTCATGTGTGACACCCTTTTCTATATAAAATTTAGTGGATTTTTTGGGTTGGCCATTGGCCCCCTATAAGGCTTGGGCCCAGTGTTACCACCCAAACTGCCTTTATTATAATCCACTACTTTCCTCAGCTAACTGATTAAGTGACTCGGCAAGACCTCCATTGATAAGCTGATAAAAGGTATAGAAATTTACTTCTGGAGGACTTGGTGATTTCAATGTACATCATGTAATACTAAATTTCCCCTGTGGGGGTGCTGCAGGGGAAATGAGCACTTGCTGATCGGTTTGTATAGACTTTGTCTTTGTTACAAAATTCATTGTCCAAAACAGACATCCTCCTTAGAGCTGTTTGCGGGCTACAAGTACAGATACCATATCCGTAGAATATCATTCAATAGTATAAGACAAAGATGGCACTCACCAAGAGACCGTATCTTCTTAGTTCATCTTTATTTCAGCATTTTCGTGCTATACAGGCAAAGGGGGGACTGCAGACTGCAAAAAAAAACGGCTGTTTCATGCTGTCAGCGCTTCATCCGGTTTTTCATGTCCATAGAACAGGCCTTCAATATTAGATTGGTGATGGTCCCACACTCAGTACCCCAACAGATTCGCTCTTGTTAATAGCTGATGTAAAGAGAATGGAACAGGAAGAAAACAGCTCCATTCTAAGCGAGTTTACTGACGATCTGCACCCAATTCATTAGCTGCAGTGACCCGGTTCAGCCACTACACTGAGATTGTACTGTACCTGTCTGTTTCCTGGGTGTTGGGCCCTCCCCAAAATTATGTTAAGGTTTATAGTTTAGTATAGTTAGTTTATATAAGTTAAGTCCACATTACTTGGCTCCCTGCCAGCAGTGTGTAGTGAGTCCCAGGGGGGAGGGGGCAGCTGCAGCCTATGTGTGCCTGTGTCAGTCTCTTCCACACTCATGCAGCTTCCTCACTCTTCCCCACTTCCTGTCATGTGCATGGAGCAGGCAGAGGAGGGACGGAGATGGTGTGGAGGAGAGGAAGAATACATGATTCATGATACATGAGACACAGGCGCACACAGGCTGCAGCTGCCCTCACCACATGGTGCTGGCAGGGAGCCAGGTAATGTGAATTAGACTTATATAAAGTATTGACAAAGGAATTTTTCAAAATCCCCATAGAATCAGCTAGTAATGACATTCCAGGTGACAGGTTTGCTTTAAAGAGAAATTCAACGACATAAAAGCAAAAACTTACTGTTAATTTTTCAACACCATAAAGTGACACATATGAATACCATGGTGATGTGTTCATAAAATTACCTTCTTTGGTATATTTTTCGAATTGCAAATGGAATTTAACATTGTTTTTGTATCTTTGCAGTATTTGGTATGCAAAACAATTTGGCCCCATTATCCTCCCAAATGACCGCAGCAGGAGTGGCTGCAGCACCTATGGTCAATAGCTCCGCAGCAGCTATGCAGTCTGCAGGTCAGTGTGCAACCTACAATGAGTGGCCTTATTCCAGTACAAGCCCTCATATGTATACTTATCATCTTTGTATGTCTCCCAGGATATGGAGTACAGAAAAATGTCACCCACAACACCCAGAGTGCTGGTGGAGTAACTGGTGGTATCTCCTCTTCAACTGGTGAGCACCTATATGGCTCCTATATAGAAAGATATCCTAAATTCTTCCATACTAATGTGTTTTTCTGTTTTTTGCAGTTACGACCACTAAAACCCAAGGGGAGGATATCCTCAGTAAAGATTACAAGTTCCTTCTGCTGGAGAAAGAAAAAGCCCCAACAAAGAAGGAAGGAGATGTGCTGATCATGTCTAAGGACAGTGGCAAGGTCTTCACAGCTTCTTCTGGTGGCAGCTCAGGTATGCAGCGGTGTCCTGTCCATTCTGTCCTAAAATGTGGGATGTTAGACCCTTTGAAGTCTTGTTCGAAGGACTCGAGAACCCATCATTGTCTTGGGTTGTTTGACATGAGTTTGTATCAAGTTCAATAACTTTGCCGATGAGCAGGAGGAGCTGAGTGTCCTATCTGCAGGCTGCATGTTATAGAGCAGGAGGAGCTGAGCAGATTATACATAGTGTCCTATCTGCAGGCAGCATGTTATAGAGCAGGAGGAGCTGAGACGGCCTCTACCTGTCTACCATGTCCTGTTACTTCCCTCTACCCACCTGTATATTACATGTCCCTGTACTTTGCCTTCATCGAACTGTACTACTGTACTGTACTGCTGGCCCCCTACCTATACTACATGTACTGTAATGCCCTCACCTACTTACATGTACTGTACTGCTCTCTACCTTACTACTTGCACTGTACTGACCTCTACCTGTACTAACATGTCCTGTACTGCCTTCGAACTGTCTACATGTAGCTGTACTGGCCCACCTATACTACATTACTTGGTTGGGTAACTGCCCTCTACCTGTACTACATGTACTGTACTGCTCTCAATAGCTCCCTACCTTTACTACATGCACTGTACTGACCTCTACCTGTACACAATTCCTGTACTGCCTTCGAATCTGTACTACATGCATACTGTACTGGCCCTCCCCCCTACCTATCTACATGTACTAGTCTGTCCCTCTGCCCTGTAAATACATGTATGTACTCCCTCTACCTGTACTACATGTCCCGCCTGCCCTCTACTGCACCAACATGTCCTGTAACGCCCTCTACCTGTACTACTGTCCTGTAACTGCCTTCGAAACTGTACTACATGTACTAGTACTTGCCCCCCGCTACCTAATACGACATGTTACTTACGCCCTCATCCCCCTGCACCACATTTCGCCTGCCCTCACCTGTACTACATGTACTGTAATGCCCATCGACCCTGTACAACATGTCCTGTACTCAGCCTCTACCTTGTACTACATGTCTGTACTTGCCTCTACCTGTACTACTCATATACTTACTGCTCTCTACCTGTACTACAACATGTCCGCACTGCCCTCTACATGTGCTACATGTCCCTGTACTGCCCTCTACCTGTAATACAGGTCCTGTACTGCATGTCTACCTTTACATGTACTGTCTGCATCTCTACCTGTACTACATGCATGTACTCGCACTCTACCTGTACTATCCATGAACATGTCTACTCTCTACTCTGTTCCTAACATGTCCTGTCCTGCTCCGTACCTGCGTACTAACATGTACTGTACTACTACACTCCTACCTTACTCCATGTCTGTACTAGCCCTCTACCTGTCTACCTGTCCTGTACTTTGCTCTTACACCTGTAACACTTCCCTGTACTACTCTATAGCTTGATACCTCATGTACTGTACTGCCCGCTCCTTCTGTACTGCATATTCTTTACTGTCTCTACCTGTACTCATTTGCGGTACTGCCCTCTTACCCTGTACTACTGTCCTGTACTACTCTTAGCTGTACAACATGTACTGTACTAAGACTGTCCCTCTACCTGTACTACATGTCCCTACATGCCCTCTACCTTGCACCACATGTCCTTTACTGCCCCTCTACCTGTCCAACATGTCCTGATCACTGCCTTCGAACTTTACTAATTGGGTAACTGTACTCTAGCCTCCCTACTATACTACATGTACTTTACTGCCCTCTACCTGCACCACATTCACTGCACTGCTCCTCTACCTGTACACTACAAGATACTAGTAATAATGCCCTCATACCTGTACACATGTCCGAACTGCCCTCTACCTTGTACCGCATGTACTGTACTTGCCTCTAATCCACTAAACCTTTTACTCACAGATACTGTACTGCTCTCCTACCTGTACTAACCATGTCCTGCACTGCCCTCTACATGTGCTACATTGTACGTGTACTGCCCTCTCTACCTGTAATACATGTACTGTACTGCTGTCTACCTTTACATGTACTGTACTGCTCTCTACCTGTACTACATGGCATGTACTGCACTCTACCTGTACTACATGAAACTGTCTACACCCTCTACCTGTACTACATGTCGCTTTACGCTCTCTACCCTGACTACTATGTCACTGTACACACTCTACCTGTTACTTTACATGTAACTGGTACTGGGCCCTCTACCTGTCTTCTACCTGTCCTGTACTGCTCTTTACCTGTACTACATGTCCTGTACTACTCTATAGCTGTACCTCATGTACTGTACTGCCCTCTACCTGTACTGCATATTCTGTACTGCTCTCTACCTGTACTACATGTGCTGTACTGCCCTCTACCTGGTACTACTGTCCTGGTTACTACTCTTTAGCTGTACAACATGTACTGGTAAACTGTGCCCTCTATACTGTAACTACATGCTTGTACTTCTTCCCCCTTTCCTGTAATACATGTCCTTTTACGCCCTCATTTACTGGCCCTCAAACCTGGTACTACATGTCCTTGGCCTTCCCCTACCTGTACACATGTATGTACTGCTGCTCTCTACCTGTACTTAACTGCATGTCCTGTACTGTGCCCGCTACCATGTCTCCATTTCCTGTACTGGCCCTCCACCTGTCTACCTTCCGGTACTGGCCCTCTAACCTGTACAACAGTCCTGTACTCTGCTCTCTCCTTACTACATGTACTGGTACTGCACTCTACCTGTACTTACATGTACTTTACTGCCCTCTAACCTGTACTCCTGTACTGTACTGCTCTCTAACCCTGTACTACATGTCCTGTACTGCTCTCTACCTGTACTACATGTACTGTACTGCCCTCTACCTGAACTACAAGTACTGTTAAGTGCCCTCTTCCTGTACGGCCCTGTCCCCCCCCCCTGTACTATTCTTTACCTGTACAAACACGTACTGTACTGCTTTCTTCTACCTGTACTTACATGGTACTACTGCACTGCCCTCCTACTTGTACTACATTTCGGTACGTGACTGGCGCCGTACCTGTACTGCATGTCCTGTACGCTGCCCCCCTGCCTGTAACTACATGTCTGTACTGCTCTCTAACCTGTACTAACATGTCCTGTCCTGCCCTCTCCTATACTGCAGTCCTGTACTTCCCCCTACCTGAACGTACATGTACTGTACTGCTTGCTCTACGACACTGTACTACATGTTACGTACGCCCTCTACCTATACTACATGTCCTGTCCTCCCCCTACCTGTACTACCCGTACTGTACTTTGCTCTCTACTGTACTACATGTCCTGGTACTTCCCCCTACTGTAGTACATGTACTAGTACTCTGCTCTCTTCCTGTACTACATGTCCTGCACTGCTGTCCCCTACTCTATACTACATGTCCATGTACTTCCCCTACTGTACTAATGTACTGTACTTGCTCTCTACCATGTACTACATGTCTGTACAGCCCCCTACCTGACTACATGTACTATACAGCCCTCTAACCTGCTACAGTATCTGTAACGTGTGCTTATACCTGGACACATGTCCTTACTTCCCCCGCTACCTGGACTTTACATGTACTGTGAACAGGGATCCCTTACCTTACCCCCATTCCCTGTGCTGCCCCCTCTCACTTGTACTACATGTCCTGTACTTCTTGGTCTGCCCTCTACCAGTATACCTGTCCTGTAAACTGCTCTCTATACCTGTACTACATGTCCTGTATACTTGACCCCTACCTGTACTTTATTACTGTAACTGCTCTCTACCTTACTACATGTACTGTACGCCCTCGTACCTGTACGACTACATTTCCTGTACTGCTCTCTACCGGACTACCTGTCCTGTACTTCCCCCTACCTGTCTCATTACTGTACCTACTGCTCTCTGCTGTACTACTGTCCTGTACTACTGCCCTCGACCTATACTAACATGTCCTGTATCCCCCTCAACCTGTCCTACAATGTACTGTACAGCCCCTCTACCTTTACTACTGTACTGTACTGGCTCCTCTACCTGTACTATGTCCTGTACTGAACGGGGCCCTCTACCTGTACTATCTTTCCCTGTACTGCTCTCCTACCTGTCTACATGTAAACTGTACTGCCCTCTACCTGTCCTACAGGTACTGTAACTGCTCTCTACCACTCTACTACTGTGCTCATGTCCTGTAACTGCCTTCCTACCTGTACTACATATTGTACTGCCCTCTAACTGTGCTCCATTCCGTACTGCTCTCTACTGTACTACATTTACTGTCTGCTCTCTACCTGTACTACATTTACTTCCTTTTCTGCTCTCTACCTGTACTACTGTCATTACTTGTCCCTCTACCTGTCTAGCATATCTTACTTCTGTACTGGGCCTCTCCCTGTTACTACATTATCTGTACTATACCTCTACCGTACTACATGTACTGTACTGCTCTCTACCTTACTACATTGTCCCTGTACTGCTCCTCCCCCTACCTGGTACTACATGTACTGTACCGCTCTCTCTACCTTTCTAAACATGTCCTGTGACTGCCCTCTACCTGTACTACATGTCCTGTCACTGCCTCTACCATGTATACATGTCCCCTGTACTGCTCTATATACCTGTACTACATGTCCTGTACTCGCCCCTCTAACCTAATACTATAGTGTCCTGTACTCTCCCCCTACCCTGTACTACATTACTGTACTGCTCTCTATACCTGTACTACCCATTTACTGTACTGCCGCTACTACCTGTACTACCCATGTCCCGGACTACTGGTCCCCCTACCGGTAACTACATGTACTGTACTGCTCTCTACCTAAACCTTACTACATGTCCTGTACTATCCCCCTACCTGTACTACATGTAGCGGGTAACTGCGCTCTGCAGGTACTACATGTCCTGTACTGTACTGGCCCTCGTACCTATACACATGTCCTGTACGCCATGGTCCCCCTACCTGTACTTACATTCCTGTACTGCTTCTCTCATTAACCTGTTACTCTACATGTCCCTGTACTTTTTTCCCACTTACCATGTACTACATGTACTGTACAGCCCTTTACCGTTACTACATGTACTATGTACTGCGTCGCTAACCTGTACTACATGTCCTGTATACTGCCCTCTACAGTACCTTTATCTACCTTCCTCTTAACTGCTCTCACCTGTACTACATGTCCTGTACTTAGTCTCTCTCTACCTGTACTACATGTACTGTACTGCCGCGACCGAGGACGCAGGAACGGGGACGACGGGCGCGCGACCGGGGCCGACGTGGGCACGGGCGCGACGCCTACAGACACTTACGACGATGGATTGTAACGGCCCCTCTTATACACCTGTGCTACAATTCCTGACTGCTCTTTAGCCCGTACACGTACTGTACCCCCGCTCTCTACTGTACTACATGTCAGGACCACTCGGCCCCTACCTGTACTCACATATTCTGTACTTCGCCCCCTATACCTGTAGCTACATTGTTACACACTGTACATCCCGCTACACTGTACGACCTGTCCTTGTACTGAGGTACGTGCCGCTGTCTACCTGTACTCTTAGCTGTCCTGCCCGGCTACCTGCTACATGTATGTACGTGGCAGGCCCTCTAACCTTTTACTACATGTACTGTAAGCTTACTGCCTCTACCGTACTATCATGGCTCTGTACTGGCTACTGTGGCCTCTAACCTTACTACATGTACTGTACTGGCTCTATACCTGTACTACATGTCTGTAACTGCCTCTATACCGTGTACTTACATGTCCTCGTAGCTGTGGCCCTCTACCTGTCTTCATGTCCTGTACTTACTTGCCTTCTGGCCTGTACTACTGTATTGTATTCCTCTCTCCTTGTATGTACTGCTCCCTTAATACTACGTACTGTACTGGCCATCTAACTACTCACCTGTGCAATCATGTCACGGTAACTGCTCTCTATTTACTCCCTGCCTCTCCTACCTGTACTAACATGTCCTGTCTGGCCTCGCTAACCTGTACTACATGGTACTGTACACTGCTTCGTCATACCTGTAACTACACTGTCCATGTACTATGTGCCCTCTACCTGTCTACATATCTGTTAACTGGTGGCCCTCCTACCTTTAATACAATATAGACTGTACTGGGGGGGGCCCGTCTATACCTGTACCTACAGTGTTATGTACTCCAGCCCGGCTCCCTAACCCTGTAACTACATGTACAGTACTCTGGCATAGGCCCTCTACCTGTACTACCTGTCCTTACTGCTCTTTACCTTACTACATGATCCTTGTACTAACTCTGCGTGCTGTACCAATTATATCATGTACTGTACTTCCTCTAACCTGTAAACTTACGCATATTCTGTACTGCTCTCATAACCAATGTAAAAAAACATGTGGCTTGGAACTGCCCTCATACCGTACTACAATGCCTGTACTACTCTTTATCTGTACAAAAAACAGTTACTGTACTTACCGCCTCTCTACCTGTACTACATGTCTTGTACTAGCCCCCTGTCCTGTAATACAATGCTTACTTTGCCCTCAACCCTGTACTACATGTCCTGACTATCCCCCTATCCTGTACTACATGTCACATGTAACTGGCTCTCTACCTGTACTGCATTCCTGTACTTGCGCCCGCTACCTCCCTGTACTAACATGTCCTGTACTGCCCTCCACCCTGTACTACTACCTGTCCTGTACTGGGCCTCTACCTGTACAACATGTCCTGTACTGTCTCTAACTGTTACTACATGTACTGTACGCACTCTACTTTACACATGTACTGTACGCCCTCTACCTGTACTACCTGTACTTACTGACTGCTCTGTAACCTGGTAACTCTTACTACATGTCCTGACTGCTCTCCTCTACTACTTACCTGTTACTACAGGTACGCTGTACCTGGCGGCCCTCTAGCCTGAACTACAAGTACTGTCCTGCCCCTCTTCCTGTACTGCCCTGTCCTGTACATCTTTAACCTGTACAACAATCGTTTACTGTACTGCTTTCTCACCTTTCCTACATGTACCTGCACTCGCCCTCTACTTGTACGACTGTTCGTACTGCGCTCTATAACCTGTACTGCATGTTCGCTGTACTGCCCCCTGCCTGTTAACTACATCTCCTTACTGCTCTCATACCCTGTACTCATTCCACTGTAACTAGGCCCTCTACTCCTATACTACTGCATGTTCCTGTACTTATTCCCCTACCTGAAACTACATGTACTGTAACGGGCTTCTCTACCTTACTACATGTACTAGTACTGGGGCTGCCCGCGTCACTAAAAATACTAAAAAACGATAGGGGGGCGGGGGGGGGGTCTAAAGGTAGAAGAAAGCCTATACTACATGCCTGTCCTTCCCCTACCGTGTACTAGCACGTAGGTACTAGCTCTCTAATCGTACTACATGTCCTGTACTTCCCCCTACCCTGTAGTGCCATGTACGGTAACTGCTGCTCTGCCTGTACTACTCATTTCCCCACTGTCCTCTAGCGCGTATCGCTTAAGCAAAAAAATGTCATGTACTGCCCCAGCTACCTGTACACAGTGTACTGTACTTCTCTCTACCTGTACTACATGTCCTGTGGGACATCCCTCTATATCCTTGTAACTACATGGTATTGTTACTGCTCTAATAACCTGTACTACATTTCCTATACGTTCCCCCTAGCCTGTACTAACATGTCGCTGTGCAGCCCTCTACAAAAATGTACTACAATGTCGGCTGTAGCGTGGGGCCGCGATCTACTTGTACTACATTTCCTGGTAGCTGCCGCTCTGGGTGGACACAGTAGCAGGAGGAGCTGAGCAGATTGTACATAGTGTCCTATCTGCAGGCAGTATGTTATATAGCACATAAACACAATGGACTTCAGACATGGGAAAGTCAGTCCATATTTATGGTTTCCTCCCTTAGGTTCATACGGTGAAGAATCCCTAAAGAAAGAAAAACAAGCAACAACTAGTGTGGAGGTACAATGTTAGACTGGAATTAGTGGGGGGGAGGGGGGGATACAATGTATATACTGTACATTAGTGGTGACGGGGGGGTTACAAGGTATATACTTACATAGTGGTGGGACGGGGGGGATACAATGTATATACGTACATTATTGGTGACGGGGGGGGAGGATGTACAAGTATATACTGTACATTAGTGGTGACGGGGCGGGGAGATACAATGTTATAATATACTGTACATTAGTGGTTGGGGGAGAGGGGATACAAGTATATAAATGTACATTAGTGTGACGGGGGGGGAGGATACAAGTATATGTTTACTGATACATTAGTGGGCGGGGGGGGGGGAGGGGGGATACAAGTAATACTGTACATCTAGTGGTGAACGGGGGGGGGGTACAATGTATATACTGCTTAATTAGTGGTTGACGGGGGGGGACAATGTATATTATGTACATAGTGGTGACGGGGGGGGGGGTACAATGTATTATACTGTACATTTAGTGGTGACGGGGGGGGGATACAATGTATATACTGTACATTAGTGGTGACGGGGGGGGGTGGATACAATGTATATACTGTACATTAGTGGTGACGGGGGGGGAGGATTTACAATGAGTACTGTACATTAGTGGTGACGGGGGTGGGGATACAATGTATATACTTGGACATTAGTGGATGACGGGGGGGGGGGATACCAATGTATTATAGTACATTAGTGGGTGACGGGGGGGTACAAATGTATATACTGGACAGTAGGTGACGGGGGGGAGATACAATGTATTTTATGTACATAGTGGGTGCGGGGGGATACAATTGTATTTTTACTGTACTTAGAAGTGGTGACAGGGGGGGGATACAATGTATATACTGTACATTAGTGGTGACGGGGGTGGGGATACAATGTATATACTGTACATTAGTGGTGGGGGGGGGGGATACAATGTATATACTGTACATTAGTGGTGACGGGGGGGGGATACAATGTATATACTGTACATTAGTGGTGACGGGGGGGAACAATGTATATACTGTACATTAGTGGTGACGGGGGGGTACAAAAATGTATTATGTACATTAGTCGAGTGACGGGGGGGGGATACAATGTATATACTGTACATAGTGGTGACGGGGGGGGGGGATACAATGTATATACTGTACATTAGTGGTGACAAGGGGGGGGGATACAATGTATATACTGTACATTAGTGGTGACGGGGGGGATACAATGTATATACTGTACATAGTGGTGGGGGAGGGGGGGGGGAGGGTGGAGGGGAGGGATACATGTATATTACTTGTACATTAGTGCGTGACGGGGGGGGGATACCGTCTATACTGTACAATTATGGTGACAGGGGGGGTGGATTACCAAGTAATATACGTACATAGTTGGTGACGGGGGGGGGGAACAAGGTATATACTGTACATTAGTGGGGGGGGGGGGGGGAGGGAACAATGATATATGTGACATTAGTGGGGACGGGGGGGGGAGGAACAATGTATATAATGTAAATAGTGGTTGACGGGGGGGGGATACAATGGTTGTTATATGTACATTAGTGGTGACGGGGGGCGAACATGTATATCCTGTACATTAGTGGTGACGGGGGGGTGGTCGGATACAAGGTATATTAGTACATTAAGTGGTTGACGGCGGGGGGGGATACAAGTATATACTGTAATAGTGGTGGACGGGGGGGGAGATACAAGGTATATAATGTAACTTAGTGGTTGACAGGGGGGGGGGGTACAATGTTATACTGTACATTAGTGGTGACGGGGGGGATTACAATGTAATTACTGTACCTTATGGGACGGGGGGGATACAATGTATATACTTGTACATTTAGTGGTGAGGGGGGGGGATACAATGTAATATAACTGTACATAGTGGGACGGGGGGGATACAAGGATTAATGTTACATTAGTGGTGACAGGGGGAACAAATGTATTTACGTACATTGGGTGACGGGGGGGGGGGGATACAATGTATATACTGACATAGTGGTGACGGGGGGGGATACAATGATAACTGTTACATTAGTGGTGGGGAGGGGGGATGATACAATGATATATATTACTGTTTAATTAGTGGGACGGGGGGGGGGGAGGGGATACAAATGTATATACTGACATAGTGGGGGGAGGTGGGGGATTAACAATGTATATACTGTAATAGTGGTGACCAGGGGGATTTACAAGTAATTACTTGTACATTAGTGGTGACGGGGGGGGGATGGTACAATGTATATACTGTACATAGTGGTGACGGGGGGGAGGGGATACAATGTATTATAACTGTACATTCGGGTGAAGGGGGGGGGGGATACAATGTAATATGTACATAGTGGTGGGGGGGGGGGGGAGATCAATGTATATACTGTACATAGTGGTGGGGAGGGGGGGGTACAATGTATATACTGTACATTAGTGGTGACGGGGGGGATACAATGTATATACTGTACATTAGTGGTGAAGGGGGGGGGGATACAATGTATATACTGTACATTAGTGGTGACGGGGGGGATACAATGTATTATTTACTGCTACATAGTGGTGAGGGTGAGGGGGGGGAGGGGGATACAAGTGTATATAATGAACATTAGTGGTGAGGGGGGGGGATTTACAAATGTTATATACGTACATCGTGGTTGAGGGGGGATACAATTTGTTATTACTGTACATTAGTGGGACAGGGGGGGATACAATGTATATACTGTACATTAGTGGTGACGGGGGGGTACAATGTATATACTGTACATTAGTGGTGACGGGGGGATACAATGTATATACTGTACATTAGTGGTGCGGGGGGGGGGATACAAGTAATTACTGTACATTAGTGGTTGACGGGGGGGGGGGGGATACAATGTATATACTGTACATTAGTGGTGACGGGGAGGGAGGGGGGGATACAATGTATATATGACATTAGTGGTGACGGGGGGATACAATGTATAGACTGTACATAGTGGGGACGGGGGGGATTTACAATGTATATATTCTGACATTTTAGTGGTGACGGGGGGGGGCGGGTACAATGTATTACTGTACAGTAGTGGTGACGGGGGGGGGGGGGATACAATGTATATAATGCACATTAGGGTGAGGGGGGGTATACAATGTATTACTGTACATTAGTGGTGACGGGGGGGGATACAATGTATATACTGTACATTAGTGGTGACGGGGGGGGGATACAATGTATATACTGTACATTATGGTGACAGGGGGGGGTACAATGATATACTGTACATTAGTGGTGACGGGGGGGGGGGGATACAATGTATATACTGTAAATTAGTGGTGACGGGGGGGGGGGATGGGGGCATACAATGTATTACTGTCATTAGTGGTGGGGAGGGGGGGTGATACCATGTATTACTGTACATTAGTGGTTGACGGGGGGGGGGGATGGATAAATGATAGAATGTACATAGTGGTGACGGGGGGGGGGGATACAATTAGAGACTGTAATTAGTGTGACGGGGGGGGTTGGATACAATGTTATATTACTGTACATAGTGGTGACGGGGGGGATTACATGTTAGATACTGTAACATTAGTGGTGACGGGGGGGGGGATTACAATGTATATACGTACATTAGTGGTGACAGGGGGGATACACAGGTAAGACTGCACATTAGGTGGTGACGGGGGGGGATACAATCGTATATACTGTACATTCGGGGTGACGGGGTGGGGGGGGGATACAATGTATATACTGTACATTAGTGGTGACGGGGGGTATACAATGTATATAACTGTACATTTAGTGGTGACGGGGGGGATACAATGTATATACTGTACATTAGTGGTGACGGGGGGGGATACAATGTATATACTGTACATTAGTGGTGACGGGGGGGGGATACAATGTATAGATGACTGTACATTAGTGGTGGGGGGGGGGGGGATACATACAATGTATATAAGGTACATTAGTGGTGCCGGGGGGGGGATACAATTATATACTGTACATTAAGTGGGTGACGGGGGGGGATACAATGTATATACTGTACATTAGTGGTGACGGGGGGGATTGATACAATTGTAATTACGTAACATTAGTGGTGGACGGGGGGGGGGAGATACAATGTATATACTGTACATTAGTGGTGGGGAGGGGGATACAAGTGTATACTGTACATAGTGGGGGGAAGGAGGGGGGGGGGGCGGATACAATTGTATATACCGTACAATTAGTGGTGTGACGGGAGGGGGGGATGATAAATGTATATACTGTAACATTAGTCGGTGACGGGGGGGGGATAAATGTATCTACTGTACATTAGTTGTGACGGGGGCGTGGGGGATACAATGTATATACTGTACATTAGTGGTTGTGACGGGGGGGGATACAAGTATAGAATGTACATTAGTGTGTGACGGGGGGGGATACAAAATTGTATAACTGTAAATTAGTGGGGGACGGGGGAGTACAATGTATACTACTGTTCATTAGTGGTGGAAGGGGGGGGGAAAAATCTGTATTATAATGTAAAGTGTGGTGACGGGGGGGGGGGATACAATTGTAATATGATACATTAGTGGTGGGGAGGGGGGGGATACAATGTATATACTGTTACATTAGTGGTGACGGGGGGGGGGGATACAATGTATATACTGTACATTAGTGGTGGGGGGGGGGATACAATGTATATACTGTACATTAGTGGTGATGGGGGGGTACAATGATATACTGCTACATTAGTGGTGACGGGGGGGATTACAATGTATATAATGTACATAGTGGGACCGGGGGGGGGGGATACAAGTATGATACTGCTTACATTATGGTGACGGGGGGGGATACATGTAATATGTGACATTAGTGGTGACGGGGCGGGGGAACAATGTATATACTGTACATTAGTGGGTGACGGGGTGGGGATACAATGTATTTATATGTCATTAGTGGTGACGTGGTGGATTACAATGTATATACGGTAATAGTGGTGACGGGGGGGGGGGATACAATTGTAATACTGTAACATTGTGGTGACGGGCGGGGGGGGGGAGGGGATACAATGTATATACGTACATTAGTGGGTGACGGGGGGTGGGGGGGGGATACAATGTCTCTACTGACATTAGTGGTGACGGGGGGGGAGGGATTACAATGTAGTACTGTACATTATGGTGACGGGGGGGGATAAAAGATATATGTACATTAGTGGTGATGACGGGGGGGTACAAATGTATATAACTGTACATAGTGTGACGGGGGGGATGGATACAATTGTATATACTGTACATTAGTGGTGTGACGGGGGCGGGGATATACAATGTATATACTGTACAATTAGTGTGACGGGGGGGGATTACAATGTATATACTGTACATTAGTGGGGACGGGGGGGGGGGGGGGGAGGAGGGATACAATATATAAATGTACATTAGTGGTGACGGGGGGGGGATAAGGTATATACTGTCCATTAGTGTGACGGGGGGGATTACAATGTCGATACTGTAATAGTGGTGGGGAGGGAGGGGGGGATACAATGTATATACTGTACATTAGTGGTGACGGGGGGGGGCGTTACAATGTATATACTGTACCATTAGTGGTGACGGGGGCGGAGTGATACAAGGTATATACTGTACATAGTGGTGACGGGGGGGGATACAGTAGTATACTGTACATTAGTGGTGACGGGGGGGATACAATGTATATACTGTCCCTAGTGGTGACGGGGGGGGAACAATGATCATACTGACATTAGTGGGACGGGGGGGGGTGGATACATGGGATACAGGTATATATGCTACTTAGTGGTGACGGGGGGGATTACAATGTATTATTACTGTAATTAGTGGTGACGGGGGGGATACAATGTAATATGACATTAGTGGTGAGGGGGGGGGATACAAGTATATACTGTACATTAGGGGTGACGGGGGGGGAGGATACCGGGAGGTAGGGGGGGGGATACAATGTATATACTGACAGTAGTGGTGGGGGAGGGGGGGGAGGATACAATGTATATACTGTACATCGTGGTGGACGGGGGGGGATACAATGTATATACTGCTACATTAGTGTTGACGGGGGGGAGGGGAACAATGTATATACTGTTACAGTAGGGTGACGGGGGGGGATACAATGTAAATATGTAATAGTGGTGAGGGGGGGGGGATACAATGTATATACTGTACATTAGTGGTGACGGGGGGGGGGGATACAATGTATATACTGTACATAGTGGTGGGGGGGGGGATACAAGTATATACGCTAATTAGTGGTGGGGAGGGGATACAATGTATATACTGTAATTAGTGGTGATGACGGGGGGGATACAATGTATATAATGTACATTAGTGGTGGACGGGGGGGGATCAAATGGATTTACTGTACATGTTGGTGATGGGGGGGATACAATTTGTATATACTGTACATAAGTGGTGACGGGGGGGGGGATACAAGGTAATCTGTACATAGTGGTGGACGGGGGGGATACAATGTATATACTGTACATTAGTGGTGACGGGGGGGGGGGGGATACAATGTATATACTGTACATTAGTGGTGACGGGGGGGGGAGGATACAATGTAATACTGTACATTAGTGGTGACGGGGGGGGGAAACAATGTATATACTGTACATTAGTGGTGACGGGGGGGGATACAATGTATATACTGTACATAGTGGTGACGGGGGGGGGGGGATACAATGTATTATTGACTGTAAATTATGGTGACGGGGGGGGGAGGGGGGACTACAATGTCTATACTGTAAGTAGTTGGTGACGGGGGGGGATACAATGTATATACTGTACATTAGTGGTTGACGGGGGGGAGGAGGTACAATGTATATACTGTACCTGTGGTGCGGGGGGGGGGGTGGGGGAGTAACATGTATATACTGTACATAGGTGGTGACAGGGGGGGGGATACAATGTATATACTGTACATTAGTGGTGGTGGGGAGGGGGGCTATGAAATGTATATACTGTACATTAGTGGTGACGGGGGGGATACAATGTATATACTGTACATTAGTGGTGACGGGGGGGATACAATGTATATACTGTACATAGTGGTGACGTGGGGGGGGATTACAATGTAATACTGTACATTAGTGGTGAGGGGGGGATTACAAGTATATACTGTACAATTAGTGTGACGGGGGGGGGATACAATGGTACTAGGTACATTAGTGGTGACGGGGGGGGGGAGACAAATGTATATTATGTAATTAGTTGGTGACAGGGGGGGAGGATACAATGTATATACTGTTACATTAGTGGTGACGGGGGGGAGGATTACAAGTATATATGTACAGTAGTGGTTTGACGGGGGGGGGATACAATGTATTAAGGTACCTTAGTGGTGCGGGGGGGGAGGATACAATGTATATACTGTAAATAGTGGTGGGGAAGGGGGGGCGGGGGATACAATGTATATTACTGTACATTAGTGGTGACGGGGGGGGGATACAATGTATATACTGTACATTAGTGGTGACGGGGGGGATTACAATGTATCTACTGTACATTAGTGGTGACGGGGGGGGAGGGGATACAATGTATATACTGTACATTAGTGGTGCGGGGGGGGGGGTACAATGATATACGGTAATTAGTGGGACGGGGGGGATACAATGTATATACTGTACATTAGTGTGGGGAGGGGGGGGGGATACAATGGGGGAACAATGTAGATACGGTACATTAGTGGTGACGGGGGTGGTGGAATCAAGTATTATACTGGACATTTATGGTGGGGAGGGGGGGAGGGATACAGTATATTACTGATACATTAGTGGTGACGGGGGGATGGATACAATGTATATACTGTAAATAGTGCGTGACAGGGGGGGGGATACAATGTATCGACTGTAAATTAGTGGTGGGGAGAGGGGGGGATACAATGTATTACGTACAGTAGTGGTGCTGAATGGGGGGGGGGGGGATACAATGTATATACTGTACATTAGTGGGACGGGGGTGGGGGTAACAATGTATATATTACTGTCATAGTGGTGGACGGGGGGGGGATACAATGTAGATGAACTGCTACATTAGTTGTGACGGGGGGGTATACAGTATATGACTGAATTAGTGGGGAAGGGGGTGGGTGAACAATGTATTATACTGTACATTAGTGGGGACGGGGGGGGGAGGGGGGGATACATGTAAACTGTACATTAGGGGTGGGGGGGGGTATACAAATGTATATACTGAGACATAGTGGTGACGGGGGTGGGGATACCGATACAATGTATAACTGTACATTAGTGGTGACGGGGGGGGGTAGGTTACAAGTATATAAAAATTGTACATTAGTGGTGAGACGGGGGGGATGGGACCCAGGGGGGATACAATGTATATATTACTTAGTGGTGACGGGGGGGGAATAGGGATACCAATGTATATACGTACATTAGAATGGTGACGGGGGGGGATAAATGTATATTATGTACATTAGTGGTGGGGAGGGGGGGATACAATGTATATACTGTACATAGTGGTGACGGGGGGGGGATACAATGTATATACTGTACATTAGTGGTGACGGGGGGGGGGGGGGATACAATGTATATACTTACATTAGTGGGGAGGGGGGGGGGGGATACAATGTATATACTGTTACTTAGTCGGTGACGGGGGGGGGATACAATGTATATAACCGTACATTAGTGGTGGGGAGGGGGGATACAATTTGCATTAATGTACATTAGTGGTGACGGGGGGGGATACAATGTATATACTGTACATTAGTGGTGACGGGGGGGGGGATACAATGTATATAATGGACATTAGTGGGTGACGGGGGGGATACAATGTATATACTGTACATTAGTGGTGACGGGGGGGATCAATGTTGTATCTACTGTACATTGGGTGACGGGGGGGGGGGGGGGATACATGTATTATATGTACATAGTGGTGACGGGGGGGGGATACAATGTATAGAATGTACATTAGTGGTGCCGGGGGGTGTTGGGGGATAAATGTATATACGTACATTAGTGGGACGGGGGGGGGGGGATACAATGTATTATACTGTACATTAGTGGTGCGGGGGTGGGGATACATGTATATATGTACATTAGTGGTGACAGGGGGGATACAATGTATATACTGTACATTAGTGGTGGGGGGGGGGGGATGATACAATGGGATATACTGTACATTAGTGGTGACGGGGGGGGATACAATGTATATACTGTACATTAGTGGTGACGGGGGGGGGGAGGATACAATGTATATACTGTACATTAGTGGTGACGGGGGGGGGGGATTACAAGATTCACGGTACATTAGTGGTGACGGGGGGGATTACAATGTATATACTGACATTAGTGGGACGGGGGGGGGATACAATGTATATAAGGTACATAGTGGTGACGCCGGGGGGGGATGTACAATGTATATACGGACATTAGTGGGGGGACAGGGGGGGGATACAATGTATATACTGTACATTAGTGGTGACGGGGGGATACAATGTATATACTGTACATTAGTGGTGACGGGGGGGGGATACAATGTATATACTGTACATTAGTGGTGACGGGGGGGGATGGTGTACAATGTTATACTGTACATTTGTGGTGGGGAGGGGGGATACAATGTATATACTGTACATTAGTGGTGACGGGGGGGATACAATGTATATACTGTACATTAGTGGTGACGGGGGGGGATGGGGGGAGGATACAATGTATTACTGCTACATAGTGGTGACGGGAGGGGCGAGTGGCGGAGCGCGGAGATTTACGCGGTGGCGGCTTGGGGGGGTGGGGGGGGGGGATACAATTGTATATACTTAGTACATTTAGGGTGACGGGGGGGGGGGGGGAATACAATGTATATACTGTACATTAGGGGTGACGGGGGGGATACAATGTATATACTGTACATATGGTGAAGGGGGGAGACAATGTATATACTGTAACATTAGTGGTGGGGGGAGGGGGGGGTGGGAACAATGTATATACTGTACATTAGTGGTGACGGGGGTGGTACAATGTATATACTGTACATTAGTGGTGGGGAGGGGGGGGGATACATGTATATACTGTACATTAGTGGTGACGGGGGTTGGATACACTGTATATAACGTACATTAGTGGTGTACGGGGGGGGGATACAATGTATTATATGTAACATTAAGTGGTGGGGAGGGGGGGACAATGATATTAGTAAATTAGTGGTTGACGGGGGGGGGGGGGGGATTAACAAGGTATATACGTACATTAGTGGTGACGGGGGTGGGATTACAATGTATAGGGATACAATGTATATAATGTACAGTATTGGTGAAGGGGTGGGGATACAATTGTTATACTGCTACATAGGGTGACGGGGGGGGGGGTATACAATGTATATACTGTCATTAGTGGTGACGGGTTGTGGGGGGGGATACAATGTATATATGAATTAGGGTGACGGGGGGGGATACAATGTATATACTGTACATTAGTGGTGACGGGGGGGTTATACAATGTGATATACTTGTACTTAGTGTGACGGGGGGGGGAAGGGTGAAGGGGGGGGGATACAATGTATATACTGTACATTAGTGGTGGGGAGGGGGGGGGATACAATGTATATATGTACATAGTGGTGACGGGGGGGGAACACTGTATTATACTGTCATTAGTGGTGGGGGGGGGGGGAGTACAATGTATATACTGTACATTAGCTGGTGACGGGGGGATAGGGATACAATGTATATACTGTACATGTGGGTGACGGGGGGGGGAAATTACAAGTATTACTGTACATAGTGGTGGGGAGGGGGGGAACAATGCTATACTGTACATTAGTGGTGAAGGGGGTGGGAGGATACAATGTATATATGTACATTAGTGTGCGGGGGGGGGTGGGGGATACAATGTATATACTGTACATTAGTGGTGACGGGCGGTGGGATACAATGTATTATGACATTAGTGGTGACGGGGGGGTTTACAAGTATATACTGTAAATTAGTGGGTGACCCCGGGGGTGGGGATACAATGTATATACTGTACATTAGTGGGACGGGGGGGGGGATACAAATGGATAACTGTAATTAGTGGTGAGGGGGGGGTTATACAATGAGTATACTGTACATTAGTGGTGACGGGGGGGGGGTGGGGAACAAGTATGACTGTACATTAGTGGTGACGGGGGGGTGGGGGGGTTGGGTATTACAATGTATATACTGTACATTAGTGGTGACGGGGGTGGGGATACAATGTATATACTGTACATTAGTGGTGACGGGGGGGGGAGGATACATGTATATACGTAATTAGTGGTGCGGGGGGGGGGAGATCATGTATAGATGCTAATTAGGGGGGGGAGGGGGATACAATGTATATCTGTACATTAGTGGTGACCGGGGGGGGATTACCAGTATTATACTGTACATTAGTGGTGACGGGGTGGGGGGGGGGATTACAAGTATATACTGTACATATGGTGATGGGGGGAACCATGTATATACGTACATAGTGTGACGGGGGGGGGAGGGGGATGGGGGATACAATGTATATACTGTACATTAGTGGTGACGGGGGGATACAATGTATATAACGGTACATAGTGGGGTGACGGGGGGGGGGATTACAATGTATATACTGTTACATTAGTGTGGGGACGGGGGGGGGATGATACAAATGTATTATACGTACTAGTGGTGACGGGGGGAACAATGTATATACTGTCCATTAGTGGTGAAGGGGGGGGAGGGGATACAATTGTATATACTGTACATAGTGGTGACGGGGGGGGGATACAATGAATTCTGTACAGAGTGGGAGGGGGGGGGATACAATGTATATTAATGGTACATTGTGGTGACGGGGGGGGGGATACAATGTATATACTGTACATTAGTGTGACGGGGGGGGGAGATACAAAGTATTGTTACTGTTACATTAGTGTGACGGGGGGGGGAACAATGGATATACTGTACCTTAGTGGGGCAGGGGGGGGGTAAATGTATATACTGTACATTAGTGGTGGGGAGGGGGGATACAATGTATATACTGTACAGTAGTGGTGACGGGGGGGATACAATGTATATTACTGTACATTAGTGGTGACGGGGGGGGGGATACAATGTATTATATGTCATTAGTGGTGACGGGGGGGGGGGGGGGGGGGGATACATGTATATAATGTACATTAGTGGTGACGGGGGGGATACAATGTATATACTGTACATTAGTGGTTGGACGGGGGGGGGATACATGTAATACTGTACATTAGTGGTGACGGGGGGGGGGGATTAAAAGGTATATACGTAACATTAGTGGGACAGGGGGGGATACAATGTATATAATGTTACCATTAGTGGTGACGGGTGGGAGGAACAATGTATATACTGTACATAGTGGTGACGGGGGGGGGATACCAATGATATACTTGTACATTAGTGAGTGACGGGGGGGGATGGGGGGGGATACAATGTTATATACGTACATAGTGGTGGGGAGGGGGGGAGGGGGATACAATGTATTATATGTCCATAGTGGGTGACGGGGGGGGGGGGGGGGATACAATGTATATACTGTACATTAGTGGTGACGGGGGTGGGGATACAATTAATACTGTACATTAGTGGGACGGAGGGGGGATACAATGTATTATACTGTACCTAGTGGTGAGGGGGGGGATACAAGGTATATACTGTACATTAGTGGTGAAGGGGGGATACAATTGTATTATATGTTCATTAGTGGTGGGAGGGGGGGGGATACAATGTATGAGATGACATTAGTGGTGACGGGGGGGATACAATGTATATACTGTACATTAGTGGTGGGGAGGGGGGGATACAATTGTAAAAAAATATTACTGTATACATTAGTGGTGACGGGGGGGGGATTACATGTATATACGTACTTATTTAGTGGTGGGGAGGGGGGAGTGGTGGGGGATACAATGTATATTACTGGACATTAGTGGTGCGGGGGTGGATACAATGTAGATATGTACATTAGTGGTGACGGGTGGGGGGATACCCAATGTATATACTGTACATAGTGGTGACGGGGGGGGGGATACAATGTAGACGTACATTAGTGGTGGGGAGGGGGGGGATTACAATGATATACGTACATTAGTGGTGACGGGGGTGGGGATACAACTGATAACTGACATTAGTGGTGTGACGGGGGTGGGGATACAAGTATATAATGTACAGTAGTGGAAGAGGGGTTGGGGATACAATGTATATACTGTTAATTAGTGTGACGGGGGGGTAACAATGTATATACTGTACATTAGTGGTGCAAGGGGTGGGGATACACGGTATCTACTTACAATAGTGGGACGGGGGGGGGGGATACCAATGTATAAATGTACATAGTGGGACGGGGGGTTTAGGTATCAAGTATATACTGACATAGTGGTGACGGGGGGGGGGGGATACAATGTATATACTGTACATTAGTGGTGGGGGGGGGGGATACAAGATATTACTGTTACATTAGTGGTGACGGGGGGTGATACAATGTATTATACTGTACTTAGTGCGGGGGGGGGGGCGGATACAATTGTATATACGGACATTAGTGGGTGCGGGGGGGGGGGAACAATGTATATTTACTGTACAGTAGTGGTGACGGGGGGGGGCGGAGGGGGGTACAATGTATATATGTACAGTAGTGGTGGGAGGGGGGATACAATTGTATAACTGTACATAGTGGGACGGGGGGGGGGGAGGGATACAATGTATATACTGTACATTAGTGGTGACGGGGGGGTATACAATGTATATACTGTACATTAGGGGGGACGGGGGGGGGATACAATGTATATACTGTACATTAGTGGTGGGGAGGGGGGGATACAATGTATATACTGTACATTCATGGTGACGGGGGGGGGATACAATGTATCTACTGTACATTAGTGGTGGGGAGGGGGGGGATACAATGTATATACTGTACATTTAGTGGACGGGGGGGGATACAATGTATTATACTGTACATTAGTGGTGACGGGGGGGGGGATACAATGTATATACTGAACATTAGTGGTGGGGAGGGGGGGGGGATTTTACAATGTATATACTGTACATTAGTGGTGACGGGGGGGATACAATGATATACTGGACATTAGTGGTGGGGAGGGGGGGGGATTAAACTGTAATACTGTACATTGTGTGACGGGGGGGGGGGATACAATGTATATATACTGTACCCATATTAGTGGGACGGGGGGATACAATGTAGATAAGAACATTAGTGGTTGCGGGGGGGGGATACAATGTATTACTGTAATAGTGGTGGAGGGGGGGGAATACAATGTATATACTGTACATTAGTGGTGACGGGGGGGGATGACCACTGTATATACTGTACATTAGTGGTGACGGGGGGGGGGGATACAATGTATATACTGTACATTAGTGGGACGGGGGGGGGATACAATAAGATACTGTACATTAGTGGTGACGGGGGGAGGAGACATGTTATACTGATTACATTAGTGGTGACGGGGGGGGGGCGGGGGGGGGGGATACAATGTATAATACGGTACATTAATGGTGACGGGGGGGGGATACAATGTAATAATGTACATTAGTGGTTGACGTGGGGGGGGGAGGATACAATGTATATACTGTACATAGGGTGACGGGGGGGGATACCATGTAATACATGTACAGTAGTGGTGACGGGGGGGATTTTACAATGTATATACTGACATTGTGGGGACGGGGGGGGGGAACAATGTTTTACTGACAGTAGGGGGGGAAGGGGGGGACGGGGCATGAAACAGCGGATGCCCCATTAGCCCCGTTTTCCCTTTTCTCCCTACTTTCATCTATTAATGTACATTAGTGGTGACGGGGGGGATACATGTAATATTATATACCGTACATTAGTGGTGAACGGGGGGGGATCAATGTTATTATCTTACATTAGGGGTGCGGGGGGGATACAATGAGAGATAGTACAGTGTGGTTGACGGGGGGGATACCATGGTATTATACTGACATTAGTGTGAAGGGGGATACAATGTATATACTGTACATTAGTGGTGACGGGGGGGGGGATACAATGTATATACTGTACATTAGTGGTGCGGGGGGGGGATACAATGTATATACTGTACATTAGTGGTGACGGGGGGGATACAATGTATATACTGTACATTAGTGGTGACAGGGGGGATACAATGTATATACTGTACATTAGTGGTGACGGGGGGGAGAGTATACAATGTATATACTGTACATTAGTGGTGACGGGGGGATACAAATGTATATACTGTACAGTAGTGGGTGGGGAGGGGGGGATACAATGTATATACTGTACATTAGTGGTGACGGGGGGGGGGGGGGGGGGATTCGGACAATGTATATATGTACATTAGTGGTGACGGGGGGGGCTACATGTATATACTGTACAATTAGTGGTGAGGGGGGGATACAATGTTATATACTGTACATTAGTGGTGACTGGGGGGTATACAATGTATATCTGGACATTAGTGGTGCGGGGGGGGGATGGGATAAAATGTATATACTGTACATTCGTGGTGGGAGGGGGGAGGATACAATGATATACTGTACATTAGTGGTGACGGGGGGGGAGGAAGACATATGTATATAATGTACATTAGTGCGTGGGAGTGGGGGCTACAATGTTATACTGTACATAGTGGTTTGACGGGGGGGGGGGGGGGGGGGGGGGGGGAACAATTGTAATATATGTACATTAGTGGTGGACGGGGGGGATACATGTTATATGGTTTGACATTAGTGTGGGGGGGGGGGGGGGATACAAGGTATATACTGTACAGTAGTGGGGACGGGGGGGGGATACCAATGTAATATACGGTACATTAGTGGTGGGGAGGGGGGATAATGTATAACTGTACATTAGTGGTGACGGGGGGGGATTACAATGATATACGTAACTAGTGTGGACGGGGGGGGGGATACAAGATATACGTACATTAGTGGTTGACGGGGGGGGTAGGATACAATGTATATACTGTAAATTAAGTGGTGACGGGGCGGGGGAGGATGGATACACTGTATATACTGTACATTGTGGTGACGAGGGGGGGGGGGGGGGATAAATGTATATACTGTACATTAGTGGTGACGGGGGGGGGATACAATGTATATACTGTTACATAGGGGTGAGGGGGGATGGGGGATACAAGGATCTACGTACATTAGTGGTGACGGGGGGGGGGGGGGGGACAAGTATATAATGTACATTAGTTGGACGGGGGGGGGGAGGGGTACATGTATAGACGTCCATTAGTGTGACGGGGGGCGGGGGGTATACAAGTATATACTGTACATTAGTGGTGACGGGGGGGGGATACAATGTATATACTGTACATTAGTGGTGACGGGGGGGTACAATGTATATACTGTACATTAGTGGTGACGGGGGGGGGGGGAGGGGGGGGGGAACAATGTAACTGTAACATTAGTGGTGCGGGGGGGGGGGATACAAGTATATACTGTAATTAGTGGTGACGGGGGGGATTTACAATGTATATATGCTACCGATACGTGGTGACAGGGGGATACAATGTATTATACTGTACATTAGTGGTGACGGGGGGGATACAATGTATATACTGTACATTGGGGGACGGGGGGGGGATACAATGTATATACGTACATTAGTGGTGACGGGGGGGGATACAATGGATATTAATGTACATTAGTGGTGGGGAGGGGGGGATACAATGTATATACTGTACATTAGTGGTGAGGGGGGGATACAATGTATTTATACTGTACATTAGTGGTGACGGGGGGGGGACAATGGATTATACTGTACATTAGTGTGGGGAGGGGGGGGAGTACAATGAATACGGTACCTTAGTGGTGACGGGGGGGGGGGATACAATGTATATAATGTACATTAGTGGTGACGGGGGGGGGAGATACAATGTATCTACGTACATTAGTGGTGACGAGGGGGGGATACAATGTATATACTGTACATTAGTGGTGACGGGGGGGGGGATACAATGTATATACTGTACATTAGTGGTGACGGGGGGGAATACACATGTATATATCTGCTACATTAGTGTGTGACGGGGGGAATAAATTGTATCTACTGTAAATTAGTGGTGACGGGGGGGGATAACAATGTCATAGACGTACATTATTGGTGACGGGGGGGATTTCTTCTACCCCCTCTCAACTTACGGCGCCTTTCGCATTTCACCTTTAATTCCTCTTGTTCCTTACTGTTTCCCACCCTTTCCAATTTCTCTCACATACAAACCCGGCTAATCTCGCATTCTCTTTTTGCCACCTCCTTTCCCCCTGACACCCTCTTTAGACTAGCCCCCCATTTTTTTTTCCTACCTCATGCACCTTTCATTTCCCCCCTTTCATACCTTCTCCCACCCACCCCCCTTCTACCACTATATGCGCATTACTTTCTCTCAATTTAATCCCCACCGCGATGATTTGCTTGCCTCTACTCCCCCCTTCCCTCAACCCACCTTCCTCACTACGGCCTCTCCCCCTCCATTAACTCTCTTAATACATATTCCACTTTCCTCATCCCTCTTCCTCCCACTCTCTTGTCCCATATTTTTTTTTCCTATATACCCTCCCCCTACCTTATTAGTCTCACCTATCCCTCAACTGCTGTCTACCTTTCACGCTTACTCTATCTGCTTCTTTCACCCTTCCCCTGTTTCCCTCCCTCCCCCTCGTCGCTATCCCACTTCCAGATCCTCTGCCCAATCCCTAATCGCCACCCACCTCCCTTAATTCTTCTTACCTTTCTTTCTTTTCCACCTAGATCCTTTGCTACACTATATTTTCCCTCTCCCACTGTCATAACTCTCATGCCTTTTTTACCCGGTCCTCCCCCTTCTTACCATCCTCTCCCTCTGCTATGAATTTCAGTCTCTACATTTTTTTTCCTTTTCCACTTTCTCCTTGCCCCCGCCATCTGAGCTCATCATTCGCCCTGACCTCCCCTCCCAGCCCCACTTCTTCTGATTGTCCCCTTGCTTTTACCGTCCCTTACCTTCGGCCTGCAGTTTTACTCCCCCCCATTACACCTTCTCCCCCATACTCTCTTTCTCAAACCCCCCCCTCTCCCCTATATACTCTAAATATTCTCCCCATACTCACTCCAAACCCGATTTCCTTCTTGCTTCTCCCTTCTTTGTTTAATCACCTTTACCTCCAGATGCCCTCAACTCTCGTCATCCCTCCCTCCCTTGACCCCATCCCCCCAAGCCTCTCCCCTTGTCCATTACCTTTTTCTTATTCCTTCACTTCCCGCCTGCCTTCCCCGACGATCACTTTTTCCCTTACCTTCCCCACCGTCCCCACCGATTCCCTCCCGCCCTCCATGTCCCACCACCCTTTTACCCTCCGTCCTCTCCGTTGCCTACCCCCTGCCTCTCCTCCAGAGTACCCTTTCCCCTTTCTCCCCCCCGCCCTCCTGAACTTCTCCGCCGCACTTCCCTTTTTTCTGTCCTTTTCCCTTTCCTCACCTGATCGCCCCCTTCTTCCTCCACTCATCTGACTTTACCACCCTCCTTCCTCTCCTCCGTCTTCCCATTTCGCACCCTTCCCTAGCTCCCAATATCATGTCTAACCCACCCCTATTCCGTACCTCCCCTTAACGATTTTAGCCTCCACGCCCGCTCGCCTACTTCTTACTTTTCCTCGTTACTTTATCATGATTTTTCTTCCCCTACCTTTCTTGTCTCCCTGCATTCGTTCTCAATACCCCCCCCCCACTCACTCGATTTGCACCCCTTAGTGTCGTTCACTTGGCCCTCTACACCCACCTTTCGCTTGACACCCTCCGTCCTCTATTCTATTTCCTCTCCCTAACTACCTCGTGTCTATTAAGTACCCCTCTCCTTCCTCCCCCCCCTCTTTCGACCGTCTCCACACCTCCTCCACCCCCCACACAGCTGTTCCTTGTCCCCCTCCTTGCTCCTCCCGTCCTCGTTCTCTCCTCCCTCTCCCTCGGTTTAATCAGTCCCCCTTGTTCCTTCCCCTTTTCCCCCCTAATTCCTCCGTCACGCCTCCCCTTTACCCACAAGTCTCCCTCCCTCGTTCTCTCTTTTCTTTACATTTTACCCATCTTTGCCATCCCCGTCTCTCTTAGTAGCCTCCCTACTACTCTGACTGCCCCACCCACTAAGAGCACCAGTGCCAGCACCTCACCCACTCTCTATCCCCGCGTACCCCTTTAACCTTCTTCGTTACTACTTCCACATCCTATAATAGTTCCGCCTCATGATCTCACGCACTATCTTCTATTTTTCATTCTGTTACTCGTTCACACTCCGGCCTCTGTTCCTCTCTTCCCCCACCCCCTCTCCCCAAACCACACTCCCCACTAACCTCCTCAATCCTTCCTAGCCATTGTCTTTCTCTTTTCGAAGACTCTAACAGAATTTGCAAATTGCCATTTTTTACACAGTGATTTATGATCAATGATGACTCTCGCTTAGCTGCGCCACCTAGTGGTTATATTGTAAATGGACACACATAGTTTTGACTACTTTGCATGTACTTATTAAGTTCTCTATTAATATGGTGGTACCTCAAATTAGGTAAATTACACCTACAAACACTATCTATCCACTAAGAAAACAATTTAGCTGTGTTGACATTCTTATTGTATTTTACCTTTAGTCCTGGGTCGCCTTTTTGACCAACGAATGTTCCTATAGAGTAGAAGAAATCTCAAATCAATAAGGGTTCAAATCAGAGTATCATATTAGGTTGAGAAAATTCAGATTTCCCCTCGTGTTGCCTGGGAGGATTAGATTGTCTGATTTTTTATGGATCACCAATGTCAGTTAAATATGTAAATAATATGAGATATTGGTACGGTCATGGGCTGAAAGTGTTGGTCTCTTTTTTTTTCCCTCTTTTAACTCAAGATGACAACCAAAAGAACTCAAAGGAAAACCCGAGGTAACTTTCTATAAACTTATTGTTATGTAAAGATGAGTGGAGCCAAATGACAAACTCAATTCTGCACATAATAAGTAATGTTCAATAGGTATCTCCAAATATTGATCACGGGTTATCAATGTTAACATAAAAACATACCTCTCTCTGTTGAATCCTTTCCTTTATGAATAGCCATAGGGACCCTTTGGTCGTTGCTTGAAGCATCAATGGAGGGGCATAATTAACACCAGAGCGGGAGGCTGCGAGTTCTGGGGGAGCGCTTCTAAGCGTCCTATCGGGATCCCTGCATATTGTCCACTCTCTCCTTCAAGTTCTTGACGTCCTGCCCTGTATACATAATACACAATGGGGGTCATTCTAAGGGCCGATTTGCATTTTCCCGACGTGTTACCCGAAATATTCCGATTTGCGCGATTTCCCTGTATTGGCGCACGCGATCGGATTGTGCGCATCGGCGCCGGCATGCACGCGACGGAAAACGGGGGGCGTGGCCGAGCGAAAACCGACGGATTCGGAAAACCGCCACATTTTAAAAAAGAAAGTGTCGTTGGGACGCGCTTACCTTCACTCAGCCTGAGCAGTGAACTCAGCGCGTTCAGATGCTTTCAGCGCAGCAGCGACCTGGTGGACGGCGGAGGAACTACCTTGATGAATCCCGGCCGGACCCGAATCAGCGCAGAGAAACGCGCCGCTGGATCGCGACGGACCAGGTAAGTAAATCTGCCCCATTATCTGTTATATAAAGGAAATCTACCATCAAAATCCATCATGATAAACCAGGAACTCATAGATCCAGGCACCATGACTGGGGTAATCTTCCTAAATGTGTTTCCCAAGGCTCTTCCTTTCTAAAATCAACTTTTCAATTTTTGCTCATGGAGGGCTCTAGGGGTATTAGCAGTAACCACCGTCTGTAGCTTCACAGGCTGTTACACAGCTCCCCTCCCTCTCTGCTAATTCGGCATTACCCCCTCCTTTCCATTCTTGTAATCTCTCCAGCAGAGAATGTTTCAGGACACAGTGGGAGGGGGGAGTGCTCCTGCACACTGTAATAGCTTCTGAATCGAAGCACAGGGGTGCTCTTGTAACACCCTAGTAACCCTTCTGGCTCATTAACTATTTCAAAGTCAATTTTAGAAGAAAGGAGGCCGTGGATAACAAATAAAAGAAGTTTAGCACACAGTAAACTATTATTAGTTTATCATGATGTCCCTGGTTTGATTTTGATAGTAGATTTCTTTAATTACTAATCTTTAATTCTTAGAATTTTGTATCATTCCCCTAGAAATGCGATGATTGGGATACATAAAAAATATTTCCGTGAAACAGACCAAGGATCAATAAGAGGTCCTGAAACGTAGACAGGATGTCTTACACAAAGAGATGAGTCCAAAGAGCAATCCCAGAAGGAAGAGTAGACCCAGAATCAGTCCAAGGGTCCACATCCACCATTTACAGCAGAAGAACCGCATGGTCCGCCAGACGGATCAGTCCCACCATCTTTCTCTCCACGTAATGATCAGCTCCTGCCTTTAAGCCATCAGCGCGGTGTATTTCTGTGCAAAACATTGGATTATAAATTAGATTACAGAACAATACCTCTTTATGTAGCAGAAAGGTTACACTAACATCCAAAATGACCATTATTACAGAGGTAGCAGTCATGCACACAAGCATAAGCAGTGTATAATCAATGAGTTGTATCTGGCCTAAAATAGTACCCATTGCGGTGCCTTAATATACCACTGATAACATGAGAAATGTATACAAAGTCATGCCGTGCTATGAGATTCCTATTGGAGATGTATCCCAGGCAATACAGTAACGTGGTCCATGTGTGGTTCCACAGTATAAATAGCTTTGGAGACCCAAAATACAAGGTCATCGGAATAAGCCAATATAAGGCTACACTCTCATTGTATGTAGTTGCCGGTGAACATGACTCAAATGACAGCTACTCTTTCTCGTCAACATACACATAATAATAATAATTCTTTATATATATAGTGCACACATATTAGCAGCGCTGCACAAAGCTTGGCAAATTGGTCCCCAACCCTAATGGCAGTTTCCTATATGGGAAGATTGGTCTATGGCTGCTGCAATACTTAGGTGGTAACTTGGACTTTTTACTCTAAAACCATCTGTTGGACAAAGTGTTATCAGCCTATTTGCAATATATTATTTGGCCAGCCCTGTTATATCCAGTATGGGCACTAAAGTCTAACAAGGACAGTAATAAATAATTAACATTTAAACATATATATTTTATTACTGTTAATAAATTCATTACCTGCATATGTGGCTTTCTCTCTTGTGCTTTTAAACCACCTTAAAGATAATATTATAGTTAGTATTAAGGATTATTGTGTGTATTATGTATTATAGAGTTTATTATACACAATATTTATTTGTGTTATACCTAATATTACAGATTATATTATAGTAACATTATAGTATGTATTATGCCTGCTGTATTACTTACCATTGGCTTTGTTTTGTATGTGTTTCCACACTAGGTGTGCTTGTTTTTCTTTCTTTAGGGATTCTTCACCGTATGAACCTAAGGGAGGAAACCATAAATATGGACTGACTTTCCATGTCTGAAGTCCATTGTGTTTATGTGCTATATAACATACTGCCTGCAGATAGGACATCTGATGACAATTGCTCGCTCCTCCTGCTCTATAACATGCTGCCTGCAGATAGGACAATATATACAATCTTCTCAGCTCCTCCTGCTTATAACATGCTGCCTGCAGATAGGACACTATGTACAATCTGTCAGCTCCTCCGCTCTTAAACAGCTGCGTGCAGATAGGACACTATGTACAATCTGCTAGCTTCTCCTGCTCTATAACATGCTGCCTGCAGATAGGACACTATGTACAATCTGCTCAGCTTCCTTCTATACATGCAGCCTGCGGTTAGGACACTATTGTACAATCTTCGGCAGTACAGTACATGTAGTACAGGTAGAGGGCAGTACAGGACATGTTGTACAGGTAGAGGGCAGTACAGGACATGTATTTCAGATAGTGGGCAGTATAGTACAGGTAGTACAGGTAGAGGGCAGTACAGTACATGTATTACAGATAGTGGGCAGTATAGTACAGGTAGTACAGGTAGAGGGCAGTACAGGACATGTATTACAGATAGTGGGCAGTATAGTACAGGTAGTACAGGTAGAGGGCATTACAGGACATGTAGTACAGGTAGAGGGTAGTATAATTAGTGTAGTTGCCCATTGTATGAAAGACTCTACCATAATATAAAAAATATAATATAAAACCTCAGTAAATCAGTAAGAACACGTCACTCCTGTGGCCGGGCCTAAGGGGAGCCGTTATGAAGGATTATTAAATAAATATTATTTTGCAGGAAGCGGGAGAACATAGCGAGAAGAACATCTATGAAAACACAACTTGTGCTGCTTCTCTCCTTGTTTACTGAATGGGGGGATCTCTGACATCGCGGCCACATGTGTTGGCAGCTGCTTCGGCCCCCGCTCAAATGTTTGTATTTCATAGAAAATAATGGAGTTCAGTGACATATTGGGAGGGGATGGATTTAGCACATTAGGGAATGGTTCCTATGGCAATTAACACTGATGCACAATCTGGAACGAGGAGGGTGGTTGATACATTGCAGTACAGAAGGATCCAGGATTTTTTGCCTAAGGGGTGTGGTTCTCCGTAGGGCTTCTGACGCTTCCACCGGGAACACTTTGAGATTTTCATTTGATTTCATCTAGTAGAATATTTATGTATTTTGAAAGAGCCTGTTTTTCATATGTTCTACGAAATAAAAGACACAGATGTGGTCAGAAAACATCTGTCCTGTGTGACCCTCCTGTTAACTCCTCATATCCTTAGTCTTTAGAAGAGAATATTTCCGTAGAAGATGGTTCAGCCAAGTGTTGGACACTTCCAAAATTATGTCCTCGATATCCATGGGGGTCTTCAAGCAAACATCTTCTTCACTTTGAGATCTATTAATTAGTGGTGGTCATGAGTAGTGACGAATGGACCTGGACTGCAATGTTCCAGCCCATGCCAAACATTGCAGGTTCAGGCCCTTAACCCCAACTTCAGCCAGGAGTTTCGATTTGGTGTTCGGGTTTACCCGTTAAAGGTAGTTGATGGGCTGAGCATCATAAACCAACTCTTGACACCACCACTAACGCTTGTGATATTTGCTGAGAGTGTTAACCGTTTAAATGCCGACGGCTACTTTAGAGTTCAGTTGTCGCATTCAAATGTCGACAGCTTTGCGGCATGTTAGTTCCACCTCTATCTTTGCCGGCTGCCTTTAAGGGTTAACACCACCGATCGATGCCAATCGGTTTTGGGTGCCCAGCTTTGACCAGGGTTCGGCTGAACTTGCTGAACCCCACTGAGCCTACTCATCACTAGGCAGTAGTCATGGTCAAGGTCCCATCTGTTTGTAGCTTCTTGAAACTGGATCCTGAAGTCATGAAGAATTAGGAGCCTCTTTGAAGACCAACATACAAGAGAATGAGCAAGTCACTGGGGCAAATTTACTTACCTGGTCCTGTTGTGATCCCCGATCCGGACGGTCCGACAAAGTTGAAGTCCGGCATGATTCACGTAACTCGTGCGCACGATTTCCTGCATCCGTCGCTTCCCCGCTGAAGTCCGCCGGAGTTCACCTTCTTCTTCCCACTGCTTGTAAGTGCATGTCTTGCGACACAAATAGCTTTGTTAAATCCCGCCCGTTGTCCGAATTTGTCGGATCGTCTGACGGCCCCGCCCCTTGATTTGTGTCATGTGAAACCCGGCGCCGATGTGCCAAAATCTGATCGCGTGCTCCAAAAACCCTTTCTAAATGCGGCGCACATCAAAATACGTCGGGTATTCCAACGATAGTGCGGACCCTTAATAAATGAGCCCCACTGAGTGTAGTGTAACTTTGGGGCAGGGGTGGATTAAGTTTATAATAATATTTAATAATAATATTATTGCCCCTAAAAGTCTGGAATCACTTCCTACATATGGTACTAGAATCAGTTTCTCAGAGATTGAAGGATGCATTCCTTCTGCTGCTTCCAATCTACAGTTTCAGGACCTTTGGAGGACCTTTAAAAGTCTTAAAATGGCTCTTGTGTACATGTGTATTGAGAGCAGAAACAGATGTGCACGGATTTCATAGGTGAAGGCCCTTCTCAGTATAAAATTTGGTGGGTGGTTTGGATGGCCATGAACCCCCTAGAAGGCCTGGGACCTGGGCAACCAGCGAAACCACCTATATTATAATCCACTACTTCTTCTGGGGTAAGTGCCTTCTCTCCAGTAAATGTAAAGGATAGATCCCGTGATCAGTCACAATCCCTGGACAATGTGCGGAGGCCATGTCATAAATATCAGATTGGTGGTAACCCAACATCTTGATTGGTGTGAGGATGTTGGACCTCCACCAATGTAGTATAGATCACCAATCCTAAAAATAAACCTTCAATATTTTAGTCTTTGAAAAACCCTTTAAAATTGTTCATGTTCATTTTCGTGGCGAAAATATCTTAGTCTAACTTTGGCAAATGAGCTGCGCCACTTCTATTTTAAGTGACCATCCCAAAACGATTTCACAGCATTAGAGAATATGACCTTTCCCTAAAAGCAGTAGCATCCATTAAATCTTGTTCCTACTTAATGCTGTTGCTAAGTCGGTCTATTTACAACACATCGCTGTCCTCTTCACGTGTCCTACGAGGGAACGACTTGTGTGGGATCTAATGGAGAGCAGCAAGTTTACAGTAACCACAATAGGGCGGAAGAAGAGATGTGTCATTAAATAACCCGCAATTAGATAATATTCAGATACTCGGCCACAAGAGTTTTCATTTCCAAAAACAGAGATTTCAATGATTGAGTTTCTTTGCTCCTTCTATTATTTATAAAGCTCTTCTGGTCCTCATTGTGACTTTTAAACAAGCTTTGCATAAATTAATAGAAATACAAACAAATATGAGGAAAATCTGCATAAACTCCCTTGTACTTCTCTGATGCAGAAATGTTGGCCGTCATTGATTACCATGGTAGGTAGCACGGAAATTCTGGGGCAGATTTACTTACCCGGCCCATTCGCGATCCAGCGGCACATTCTCTGCGGTGGATTCGGGTCCGGCCGGGATTTATTAAGGTAGTTCCTCCAACGTCCACCAGGTGGCGCAGCTGCGCTGAAGAGCATCAGAACGCACTGGAATACACCGAGCCGGGCTGAGTGAAGGTAAGTGCAATTTTCGCAACACTTTTTTTTTTTTAAATGCGGCGGTTCTTCTGAATCCGTCGGGTTTTCGTTTGGCCACGCCCCCCATTTCCGTCGCGTGCATGCCAGCGCTGATGCGACACAATCCGATCGCGTGCGCCAAAATCCCGGGGCAATTCAGGGGAAATCGGCGCAAATCGGAAATATTTGGGTAACACGTCGGGAAAACGTGAATCGGGCCCTTAGTAAATGACCCCCTCTGTGTCCAAACTTTGCCATGTGAACTTCAAGACTAGGTATGATCGAGCCCCAACTTTGGTTGAGGTCCGTGCCAAACATTACAGATTTGGTTCTCTGAATCCCGACTTCCAATAAAAATTCGGGTCTGGCATTCCGGGTCACTCCTGCTGACATTAATCATTCACCAGTGTATTGTGCGCTGACATATAGGGGCTTATTTACTAAGGTCCCGCAGTAGCGTTCCCGTAGTTTTCGGGGATCGTGCCGGGGATTGTGTTGCATGCGATCGGATTTTGGTGCATCGGCGCCGGCGTTCACGGAACAGAAATGGGGGGGTTAGACTGTCGGGCGATCCGACGGATTCGGACAACGCGCGTGATTTAACATTTAAAATTGTGTCGCGAGCCAAGCACTTACATGTACCAGGAAGAAGAAGGTGAACTCCGGGGGACCTGAGCGGGGAAGCCACACAGGTAGGATCTCGGGCGCACAATCTTTGTGAATCGCGGCAGCTGTGCAGAATCGTCGGACAACGCACCTCGGTGATCGCACAGGGTAAGTAAATGTGCCCCATCATGAAATAACTGCCCCTCCTCCTTAACTATTACCTGCACCGCTTCAGGCTTGATGGGTCCAGGCTATAGCAAGTGCGCAGACATTGGGGCAGGAGCACTCTGCACCGGTTCCCTCCACCACCAGGCATGCCCCACTTCACACCCTCCCACGTCCACTTGGCATAAAAGCAAAAATTATTGTGATTCGCTAGGAATTTCAATTATTTCTGGGATTGTACATCAAAACACTGGTGTTCTGGCCCCCAAATTGTCATTAAGGGCTGTCCCTAAATTACGATGATCCAAGTTACGGCCGACCACTAGATGCGCACAGCGTCCTCATGCTGGTATCACACATCCTACCAGTGGCTTGTACTTCTTCCTGTGCTTCAGTGTGCAAGAGGAGGAACCAGCATCTAGTATCGTGCAAACGTCCTTAGTAACCTGCACCCTTTGATGCCAGCAGCTTGTACTTCTTCATGTGCCCGGAAGCACAGTACAAGCCCCCCGGTAGCGGTGGATGCAGGTCACTAAGGATGCGTTCACTGCCTTGTTCTACTCCTTGTGCAAGGATCACCCGGCAAGAACAGAATGCAGTAACTAAGGATGCATCGACCCAACTTCCAATGATGCCGAGATTTCTAAGGATGCAAACTCACCCACTAATGCATCCTTAGTTACACACAGGGGGTTGTTCTCATGTGCACATAGGCGCATTTGAATAGCAGGGCAGAAATCTCTTCTGGCCCTCCAATGTAGCAGCTCATAATTTGCATAGAAGTGCAGGCTACTGGAGGGTGAAGGCACACACATGCAGACTTGAATAGTTAGGATCCTATTTAGTTGGATCTGACTTACATACAAATGCTACATAAGTATGAACCTACAGTTTCTATCTTGAAAGCAGTGTCGGACTGGCCCACCAGAGAATCAGAGGATCCTCTGGTGGGCCCTGCCTCTAACCCAATACTGAATCCCAGATTTCAAGCACTAGACAACCCAATTTGCTAGATGTTGATACTTTTATTTGGTGGCGCCATGGAACCCCCGTCCGACACTGCTTGTACGTAAGCTGGGGTCTACCTGTATTCCGGTTAGTAAAGAAGAGGCTGGAAAACTTTGCACATTTTCCCAGCATTCCGGTTAGAAAGTTACAAACCCAAGTAAAATGCAATAGTTACGGTAATTTTGTTCCATACTATTAACTTTTGACCATCATCTCATCTAGCTTGGGGTCTTCAGCTTGGACACACGTTGTAGGCTCCTCAGGCTAACCAGCAAGGCTCCCCGTCTATATTCCCGTGTGCTCCGCTGACTTTTTATACTTCCTCCTTCATAAATTCTATTCCAGGACTGTGGTAATGCGGTCGTTGTGCTTCCTCAGCTAAAAGGTTCAGCAAACTCTACAGCAAAAAAGAAACCGAGAAGAATATTTGCTCAATTGCTTTCAAGGAAACAACTAAATGCAATAATAACATTAGGGAAAAACACCAGAAGAATCAACAAACTAATTAAAAAAAGGAAAGTCTTGTTACTGTGTTGTAGATGTTTCATTATGTAATGAGGACAGCAGCAGCAGTGGAAGAGTGTGTTGTTTTTGATGGGCACAGTGACTTTCCTTCTCATATTATTAGGACAGAATTGGACGGCAACAATATAAGTGGGAGGATATTGTAGTCAGGATATTCAGCGGAAGAGGAATATGTTTATTATACAGGAGGCAGTGACTTGCTACTTATTAGGGGGGGTTAGTTCTTGCTCATATGATGTACTAGTGTATTTCAGGAGGGTATAACCTGTCCATCACATCATTGGGGCTCATTTACTAAGGGTCCGTGGGACCACGATTCCGTTGGGTTTCCCAAATATTTCCATTGTCCGCCAAATTGCCTCGGGTTTTTGGCGCACGCGGTTGGATTTTGGCACATCGGCGCCGGCTTGCATGTGACAGAAATCGAGGGGCGTGGCCGTCAGACAACCCGGCGGATTCGGACAAACTGCGGAATTTAAAAACGGAATTGTGTCGCAAAACACGCACTCACATAGACCAGGAAGAAGCAGGTGAACTACGACGGATGCAGGAACTCGGGCACACAGGCTTAGTGAATCGCAGCAGACCCGAATCCACATCGGACAACGCACTGCGGGATCACGACAGGACCAGCTAAGTAAATCTGCCCCATTATATCACGGAGTATGCTGCACGTTATGAGTAGGTGATGTGAAGATGTCTTGTAACTAGGATTCTCTGCAGAAGAGGAATTTACACATTTTTGAGGGAGGCAAGTGACCTCCTACTCATGTGATAAGAGTAGTAAAGAGATGATTGCCAGCTTCGGGGGTAAGGATCAAGCTCAATTCCCCATGTCTTATTATATCATGGTAATAACAACAGCAGGAGATTAGTATGTTGATTTTGTATAAGGCAGTGACCTGTCTAGTTATATTACTGAGGGTAGAGGATGACAGTATCATGAATAGGGCAGGATTACACATCTTGCAACTAGTATGGCTACTTTACAAGCTGTACCACAAAGGAGTGGGGATTCCTTATACCCTGTAGCAGATACAATCTTAGTAACAACAACAGAGGGAGTGTAGTGTCATGTCTTTGTGGCAAGCAGTGACCTATCCTCCTATAAAATTATGTTACAGTGGATAAGATGATAGATTAATGAATTTGCATATTCCATAGCCGGTATATAGTATATTGACTTTGTCAAATTAAGTGACCTGCCTAGTTATGCCCCACCTCCTTTGATTCCCTTTCATAGAATATTTAAGCTCACCACTTATCTGGTGGTGCCCACCAAACCTCAGAGAAATAGAGCAAGGTTGGGAGAGATGGTTAATAAGAGAGTTTCTGGCTACAGATCCAAAATTATCAATGGATCGTCTATTCAATCCAAGGATGGGATTGACAGCAGAATCAGATGAGTGTTTTGACTTTCTAGGAGGCAGTGACTTTGCTGCTGCCTCATAATATATAACTGAGCCTACTCTAGTTATATACACTTTTGAGTACAATAAAAAGGACATGGTAGAACAAGCTATAGCTTTAATATATTCAGCAGAAGAGGAAGAGTGTTCTGTCTTTGTAGGGAAAGTGACCGGTATAATGATATTACTTCACACTATATTTTATATTAGCACAGTGGTAGACAGCAGAAGACATAGAAGAATGTGCTCGGGATGGAAGTGACCTCTTCTTTCATGTCATGATTGTGATTTGAGGTTGGAAATTTTTGTTTTGTATAGTAAAGCATAAAATATGGTTTCTATAAATGATGAGTATCCGGCTAACATTGTTCCAACAGCCTGAGGTTTTAATATAGCATGTATTAAATCATCTCTCCAATACTAAGCTTTCAATTTATGGATTAGACTTCCTCCGGGAAATGAAATTTTGGGTAAAAACCAAGCAGATGAGAGTATAATTGTGGAGAAAATTCTTCGTGAAGCCATCCAAATGCAAGAGAAGTCGGTGACCTGAGAGCCAGAAACACTTCCAATTTCGTAGGGAATGAGTTATTATCTCTGCTAAATGGAATCGGATGCTATTGTTTGAAGATTTCCATATTTCTTCTTTTGGAATATCAGTAACCCAAATGGGGTTTCTGCTGACAGATGGGAGGAGCCAGACTGTCAGGGCCGCCCACCTGACTGTAGGCTAATTAGCATAGATTTAGTGTTCAATAAGGTTCTCTACTGACTGACGGGTGGTCCTGGGCTGGGGAAAATTCCAACAATGACAAAATCAGTGGGTTGATACCTTAAATGATTTAATTAGATGGAGTTGGTGGAGGTGGTGAAAGGTCCTTTGAGTAGTAACCTGAGACAAGATGGCTGCCCTCTTGGATTCCCTCACATTTTCTAAAATAGTGTGGCACATTTACTAAGGGTCTGAATCGCGTTTTTCAGCCGGGTTTCACAAATTTTTCTGATTTGCGACGATTTGCCCCGGGATTTTGGTGATCGTATTGTGGCGCCGGCTTTCAGGTGACAGAAGTCGGGGGGGGTGGCCGTCGGAAGACCCGATGGATTCGGAAAAACCGCGGAATTTAAAAACCGAATTGTGTCGCAAAATCAAGCACTCACGTGCACCCGGAATAGGTTGGTGAACTCCAGTGGACCTCAGTGAAAAAGATATAGGGTGAACTTTTTGGGTACCCATTAGATAAGTTGTCATCTAGACATTGCTGAGTAAGCAGTGAAGTGTGCATGAGGTCATGTTCCAGGTCCTTAAGAAGATAACAGAAGAGACCAGCAAGAAGACTCCTATTGTTCTCCACTTCCTAGACCGCAGAAGTGGCCTACGAGAGACTGCTATGATTCTTAACTTTTTAAGACCTGAGCTTGTGAGAACAATACAGGATTGATGTTCTCTACTTTCCAGGCCAGGAACTTATCAAATAACAACAAGAGTGGGCTAGTAGAAGACTCCCATTGCACAAAATTTCCCAACCATCGAGCTAGTGAAAAGACCGGACGCATATCATATCAATATCATAGTATATGAGGCTGGAAAACGACGCAAGGCATCATATGATTCTCCAATTCCCGCATCCTAAGCTTTCGGGAAGCCTACAAGAAGGCCACCGTTGGTCTCCATAGGGTCTTAGCTCGTAAGAAGACTACAAAAGGCATCTACAATAACATCCTATGATCCTCCACTTATCAGGCTACGAACTTGTCAAGCTATTATAAAAGTGACCTTTCAGGAGACTACCATTGTTCTCGTCCTCCAGGCCCTCAACTTGTGAGAAGACTCAATGAGTGATTTACATAAAAGAACTGCTCAACTTTTAGACCCTGACCTTGTTAAAAGACAGCAAGAGTTACCTACAAAAAGACTCCCGTAAATCCCAGCTTAGCTTCTGAGCTTGTAGGGAGACTACAAGAGAGGCCTACAAAAAGACCCTCATGGTTCTCCGCTTTGCAGGTCATGATTTCTTGAGAAGACAATAGAAGTGACCTAGAAGAAGACTCCTTTACTACTCCTCGGAGTTTTCATGAAGACTACGAGAATGAACATCAAGAGCATTCCACTGGTTCTCCATCACCATGGACCGGGTACTGTACGTAAAACTTTAATGTAGACATCACCACTCTAATTATGATCTGGGAGATTTGTGATGTGGAAACAGTGAGGAGCACCAAGAGCCAAAACCAAGAGAAAACAGAGGCTGGAAAAAGACGGAAGTCCATCAAGTCCAACCCTCAAGAATGAAATAAATGTTTTTTCTTCGTAACCCGTGATATTTTTGCTCTCCAGAAAGGCATCATAGGCAAGAGTTACCTACAAAAAGACTCCCGTAAATCCCAGCTTAGCTTCTGAGCTTTTAGGGAGACTACAAGAGTGGCCTACAAAAAGACCCCCATGGTTCTCCAAGATTTGTTGAGAAGACAATAGAAGTGACCTAGAAGAAGACTAATGTACTACTCCTTGGAGTTTCCATGAAGACTACGAGAGTGACCATCAAGAGGATTCCACTGGTTCTCCATCACCATGGACCAGGTATTATACGTAAAACTTTAATCACCGCTCTAAGCAAATTCAGATACTAACTTTTACTCTAAGGATTGCATGAATAAGATTTGCAATGAAAACTTTTAAATCTCATCACACAACACGTTCTGCAGCTTCATATCCCAATGAATCACTAGAATAAGTACTAGACACTTCAAGATGACATTCAGGAACTTATCTTTGTAAACCCATAAATCAGGACGGCTTTCGCAGAGAAGTCCATGCCGGGGATTTATTTTCTGTAGCCATCAAGTTTCTTGGAGAGTCTTCCACTGAGGAGCTTCCACATAGACCAACTTCTAGTAGCCGGGAGTATTTACTTTGTACCAAATTTGTTTTCTCTTGGTTTTGGCTCTTGGTGCTCCTCAATGTTTCCACATCACAAATCTCCCAGATCAGAATTGTGGAGTAGGTGCCAAATGCTCCTCCAGCGAGTAGAGAAGGACATGATCAGAAGTTGGAGGATACTTGATGCCTTTTTGGTAAATGAGAGACCCCCACACATATTCCGAACATACTTGGAGGAAACAGAGAAGTAAGTGTCGTTTTATGTTTAGACTATTATACAAGACATTTACGATCCGGTCTTGGGGCTGCCACCGATTCCTTGTGTGGTCTCCTCAGTGGAAACGGATCAATGCCAAATGTTAAACAGATCTCCAGTACAATGTTTGTAGATATTATGTTATTTGCATTTCCCAAACATCTCACTGTGTGTATTATGCTACATCCAGTACTATACATGTGCAGTTCTTCCATTTGGAAGAAGTTTACTTCATATTGTATATGTTGTGGTATGGATTTATTTTCCCAAGCAAAAAAATAAAAGAGCTAAAACAAAAAATTCAAGTGAAAATCATGGAAAACACATGAAAAAAGGCAGCATGTTATAGAGCAGGAGGAGCTGAGCACATTGTACATAGTGTCCTATCTGCAGGCAGCATGTTATAGAGCAGGAGGAGCTGAGCACATTGTACATAGTGTCCTATATGCAGGCAGCATGTTATAGAGCAGGAGGAGCTGAGCACATTGTACATAGTGTCCTATCTGCAGGCAGCATGTTATAGAGCAGGAGGAGCTGAGCAGATTGTACATAGTGTCCTATCTGCAGGCAGCATGTTATAGAGCAGGAGGAGCTGAGCAGATTGTACATAGTGTCCTATCTGCAGGCAGCATGTTATAGAGCAGGAGTAGCTGAGCAGATTGTACATAGTGTCCTATCTGCAGGCAGCATGTTATAGAGCAGGAGTAGCTGAGCAGATTGTACATAGTGTCCTATCTGCAGGCAGCATGTAATAAAGCAGGAGGAGCTGAGGAGATTGTACATAGTGTCCTATCTGCAGGCTGCATGTTATAGAGCAGGAGGAGCTGAGCAGATTGTACATAGTGTCCTATCTGCAGGCTGCATGTTATAGAGCAGGAGGAGCTGAGCAGATTGTACATAGTGTCCTATCTGCAGGCAGCATGTTATAAAGCAGGAGGAGCTGAGCAGATTGTACATTGAGGCACATTTACTTAGCCGTCCGGAGTTGTTCACAGAAAGTACATTATCCGACGATCACGCACTGTGCCGCGATTCACTAAGATCGTGCGCCCGATATCCTGCATGTGTTGCTTCCCCGCTCAGGTCTGCCGGAGTTCACCTTCTTCCTCCTGGTGCATGTAAGTGCTTGATCTTGCGACACAATTTGAAAGTTAAATCCCGCGCTCAGTCCGAATCATTTGGATTGTCCGACGGCACGGCCCCCGATTTGTGTCGCTTGAAAGCCAGCGCGATAGCACCAAAATCTGATCGCGTGCGACACATTCCCCTATTAAATACCTGTCACTGACGTGCAATCCCTGAAAATGTTGGAAAAGTGTCCTATCTGCAGGCAGCATGTTATAGAGCAGGAGGAGCTGAGCAGATTGTACATAGTGTCCTATCTGCAGGCAGTATGTTATATAGCACATAAACACATGGGAAAGTCAGTCCATATTTATGGTTGCCTCCCTTAGGTTCATATGGTGAAGAATCCCTAAAGAAAGAAAAACAAGCAACAACTAGTGTGGATTATTGGGGCACGTTTACTTACCCGGTCCTGTCGCGATCCCCGATCCAGACCGTCCGACAAAGATGAAGTCCAGCGCTATTCACCAACATTGTGCACCCGAGATCCTGCATGTGTCGCTTCCCTGCTGAGGTCTGCTGGAGTTCACCTTCTTCTTCCTGGTGTATGTGAGTGCATGTCTTGCGTCACAATTTGCGATGTTAAATCCTGTGCGTTGTACATATCCGTCGGCCCGCCCCCAAATTTGTGTCGCGTGAAAGCCGGCTCAGATGCGCCAAAATCTGATCACGTGCACCAAAAACCCCTGTTAAGTGCGCCACAACACGGAAATCGTTTAGAAACCTGACGAAAATGTGGTCCGCGGACCCTTAGTACATGAGTCCCATTGTTTTAGATCTAGATAAAAAACTCAATAAGTGACTTAAGTAATTCTATCTATTACGAGAGGATTAAACTAGATAATACAGGCAGAAAAATTTGAGAATGATCTGTGTGTTCTTTCAATAATATTCAGCACTACACAGGTTGGACAGCTCCCTTCAGACAACATTGTTAGAACCATAGGGGCAGATTTACTTACCCAGTCCGTTTGCGATCCAGCGGCGCGTTCTCTGCGCTGGATTCGGGTCCGGCCGGGATTCATCAAGGTAGTTCCTCCGCCATCCACCAGGTGGCGCTGCTGCGCTGAAAAGCATCTGAACGCGCTGGAGTTCACCAGCTCGGGCTGAGTGAAGGTAAGCGCGTCCCAAGCGACACATTTCTTTTTTTAAATGCGGCGGTTTTTCCGAATCCATCGGGTTTTCGCTCGGCCACGCCCCCCGATTTCCGTCGCGTGCATGCCGGCGCCGATGCGCCACAATCCGATCGCGTGCGCAAAAATCCCGGGGAAATCGTCGCAAATCGGAAATATTCGGGTAACACGTCGGGAAAACGCGAATCGGGCCCTTAGTAAATGACCCCCATTGTGTTGTACATGCAGAGAAACCAGTCTGGCCTTGTAGCCATATATATAGAATAATACCTTGAAGAAGATGATCTTTTGTTCAATGTTATCAATGTTTTACTGTGATCATGTAATGCCACTAAACAAAGTAAAAAGAATGCAACATGCACTGCTCTGCTCCCTCACCTCGTGCTATATATCATCACATATAGATTGGGGTCCCTCACAAGCAGGCCTCCTTCCATTTCTTCTAGTTTTGTACTCCCATTTGTTCTCTGCTTAATCTAATGAATGTGAACGCCTTGTTGAACATGCAACACCATATAATTAATGGTGCTCTATAAATAATAAATAATATAAATAATAATAATTCTACCATACGGTCCAGTCACAGGGGGCACCTTTCGGTGAAGAATCCCTAAAGAAAGAAAAACAAGCAACAACTAGTGTGGAAACAACATACAAAACAGAAGCCAATGGTAAGTAATACAGCAGGGCATAATACATACTATAATGTTATCCATAATATAATCTGTAATATTAGGTATAACACAAACTATAATATTGTGTATAATAAACTCTATAATACATAATACACACAATAATCCTTAATACTAACTATAATATTATCTTTAAGGTGGTTTAAAAGCAACAAGAGAGAAAGCCACATATGCAGGTAATGAATTTATTAACAGTAATAAAAAATATATATGTTTAAATGTAATTATTTATTACTGTCCTTGTTTAGACTTTAGGTGCCCATACTGGATATTAACAGGGCTGGCCAAATAATATATGCAAATAGGCTGATAACACTATGTCCCAACAGATGGTTTTAAAGTAAAAAGTCCAATTTAACCACCTAAGTATTGCAGCAGCCGTAGTCCAATCTTCGCATATAGGAAACATGCAAGCTCTGCCGGATTAGGGTTGGGGACCAATTTGACATGCTTTGTGCAGCGCTGCGTAATATGTGTGCACTATATATATAAAGAATTATTATTATTATGTGTATGTTGACGAGAAAGAGTAGCTGTCATTTGAGTCAGTGTTCACCTGGCAACTACATACAATGAGAGTGTAGCCTTATATTGGCTTATTCCGATGACCTTGTATTTTGGGTCTCCAAAGCTATTTATACTGTGGAACCACACATGGACCACGTTACTGTATTGCCTGGGATAATCTCCAAATAGGAATCTCATAGCACGGCATGACTTTGTATGACATTTCTCATGTTATCAGTGGTATATTAAGGCACCGCAATGGGTACTATTTTAAGGCCAGATACAACTCATTGATATACAAACTGCTTATGCTTGTGTGCATGATTGCTACCTCTGTAATAATGGTCATTTTGGATGTTAGTGTAACCTTTCTGCTACATAAAGAGGTATTGTTCTGTAATCTAATTTATAATCCAATGTTTTGCACAGAAATACACCGCGCTGATGGCTTAAAGGCAGGAGCTGATCATTACGTGGAGAGAAGAGATGGTGGAGCTGATGCCGTCTGCGGACCATGCGGTTCTTGCTGTAAATGGTGGATGTGGACCCTAGGACTGATTCTGGGTCTACTCTTCCTTCTGGGATTGCTCTTTGGACTCATCTCATTGTGTAAGACATCCTGTCTATGTTTCGGGACCTCTTATTGATCCTGAAGTGTCTGTTTTAGGAAATATTTTTTTATGTATCCCAATCATGCATTTCTAGGGGGAACAATATAGGAATGATACAAAATTCTAAGGACTCTAAGAATTAAAGATTATGTAATTAAAAGAAATCTACTATCAAAATCAAACCAGGGACATCATGATAAACTAATAAATAGTTTACTGTGTGCTAAACTTCTTTTATTTGTTATCCACGGCCTCCTTTCTTCTAAAATTGACTTTGAAATATGTTAATGAGCCAGAAGGGTTACTAGGGGTGTTACAAGAGCACCCTTGTGCTTCAGATTCACAAGCTGTTACACTGTGCAGGAGCACTCCCCCCTCCCACTGTGTCCTGAAACATTCTCTGCTGGAGAGATTACAGCATGGAGAGGGAGGGGGTAATGCCGAATTTGCAGAGAGGGAGGGGGAGCTGTGTAACAGCCTGTGAAGCTACAGCACTGGTGGTTACTGCTAATAACCCTAGGAGCCCTCCATGAGCAAAATTTTAAAAGTTGATTTTAGAAGGAAGGAGGCCTTGGGAAACACATTTAGGAAGATTACCACAGTCATTGTGCCAGGATCTATGAGTTCCTGGTTTATCATGATGGATTTTGATGGTAGATTTCCTTTAATATATCAGATATTGTGCATTATGTAATACAGGGCAGGACGTCAAGAACTTGAAGGAGAGAGTGGACAATATGCAGGGATCCCGGATAGGACGCTTAGAAGCGCTCCCCCCAGAACTCGCAGCCTCCAGCGCTGGTGTTAATTATGCCTCCTCCATTGATGCTTCAAGCAACGACCAAAGGGAGTCCCTATGGCTATTCATAAAGGAAAGGATGTCAACAGAGAGAGGTAATGCTTTATGTTAACATTGATAACCCTGATCAATATTTGGAGATGCCTATTAAAATTACGTAAGTAGCAGAATTGAGTTTGTCATTTGGCTCCACTCATCTTTACATAACAATAAGTTATATAGAAAGTTACCTGGGGTTTTCCTGTTGAGTTCTTTTGAGTTGTCATCTTGAGTTAAAAAGAGGAAAAAAAAGCAGCAGACACATTCAGCCCATGTACCGTACCAAATTATTCATATTATTTACATATTTACATGACATTGGTGATCCATAAAAATCAGACTAATCTAAGCTCCCAGGCAACACAGAGGGGAAATTCTGAATTTTCTCAACCTAATATGATACTCTGATTTGAACCCTTATTGATTTGAGATTTTTCTTCTACTATAGGAACATTCGTTGGTCAAAAAGGCGAACCAGGAGCTAAAGGTAAAATACAATGAGTCAAACAAGCTAAATGTTTTCTTAGTGGATAGATAGTGTTTGTAGGTGTAATGTATCCTAATTTGGAGGTACCACCATATTAATAGAGAACTTAATAAGTACATGCGAAAGTAGTCAAAACTTATGTGTGTCCATTTACAATATAACCACTAGGTGGCGCTAAGGCAGAGAGTCACCAATGATCATAAATCACTGTGTAAAAAATGGCATTTGCAAATTCTGTATAAGAGTCTTCAAGGAGTTTGATTTATTTAAGAAAAGTAAAATCTCCTCACAAAAAGATGATCATTTCCTGATATATTTAGTGATTTATCGTTTTCTGTTAGTGAATAGAAACATTGCCATTCACTTCAAGCGGTTGATAACTTTCACAAACTTCATTACTGGACAAAGCTTGGACTTTGAGATACATTTAGAGGGCATCTACCACCAGGATGAAAGACTGTATGCAAATGAGCCCGAGGGGCTCCAGGCAACATAGCCTAGAGCTCCCAAGACTCATTTGCATATAGTCTTTCATCCTGGTGTTAGATGTCCTTTAAAGGGAACCTACCACCACGAATCTACCTATAAAGGTGGATTAGGTTGTAGGTGGATCAATAGGACGTGAGGATAGCTCTTTTTTGATCACTTTTATTCTTGTAATATGTACATTTTGTGAAGAGGCTACTGGGACGTGGAGTAGCTGGATCTGTGGTTTCATGGCGTGGCTACTCCACAACCCAGGTGCCTCCTTGTTCCTCCTACCTGAAATCGTCCAACGAACCTGCCGCTTGCGCATCCGATCTACCTTTATAGGTAGATTTGTGGTGGTAGGTTCCCTTTAAGTAAAATTCTTAGTAAACCTAAAGACCTATTTTTTTTTCCAAAATCTCTGATACAAACGATAGGTCTTCAGCCTATAAAAAATATAGAGACATCATCTATTCACAGGCAGCAAGCGTTTCTATTGAAATTGTGGAAAATTGAAATGCAAAGTATAGGAAAGCTTTCTATAGTGATACATCTTCTTCTGCTTACCTGTAAACGTTTTCTTGTGTTGATTTCCAGGTGACACAGGATTGCAAGGAGAAAAAGGTAAGAAATCTGATTCATTTCATCTGCTATAACCTGTTGATTACAATGGAAAGTCCTTAATATTTGGGGTAGATGATCATGTGGGCCAGAGGCATCAGTCATGGTCGGCCACAGCTTTGTGAAAACATGTCCCGTTGTATGGGGGACACCTACCTGCAGGGAGCTAAATCTAGGGCACGCATGCACAGACCCCTCACTTTCCGAAATTTTGTTACACACATGTCCCAAAATGATGCATGTGACCGTTTTTTGTCAAGGAAACAAATATGGGCAGTGAGCAACTAATAAAAAATTTGTGCCAAGAATCCCTTAAACTCATTCCACAAAAAACAAGACCCCACTCTGACTTTTCTGACTTTTGGAATTCCCTGATGAAAACTTCCAGCCACAATAGGCTAAATATTAATAAAAAGTAAACATCCTTTGTATCTTAATGAAATAATAAGGGTGAAGTGCTGCATAAACTTTAGACTGGCCCATTAGAAGTTTCCTTCAGAAGACAGTGCCATAGATATTGACGTTTTACAATCGGTAATAAATTCATTTTTGTTCTTCTTAAACAGGTGACAGAGGATATCCAGGTCCCCAAGGTAAGGAGCAAAAATTGGAGAAATAATCTTTCTACACCTGGGTAACATTTTGGACATACCATCACACATGCACTGTAGCACCTTAAAGGGATTCTTAGCCCAGTACCCACAGGAACAGGGGTACACTATTTGATGCTGCTCTATTCAATACTATGGGAGATTAAAAAATTGCTAAGCACAACGCTCAGGTATCTCCAGCGCTCTCATGGACTCATGGAGGGGAGATTTATCTGTAGTGTCTGAGAGCACAACTGTTCAAGTTCAACCAATCAGAGTTCAGCTTACATTTTCCCACAGCTGTTTATAAAATTAAAACACAAAAGGGGACCCTAGGGCCCCAGGTTAAGGAACATGATTTTCCATTTTTTCTTCTGCTTTTTTTGTGGACAATAATATGATTTTCACATCTTTTAATCCTATAGGAACTCCAGGTCTTATTGGTCATCCAGGAGCAGAGGGACCAAAGGGTCAGAAAGGCAGCCCAGGTGAGGAGGGGGGCGCAGAGACTAAACCCAAAAAATTATAATAATAGCGTTTACGGAGTAACCAGATGTGGTTATATCTGTACACTATGGTATGATGAAACTGATGCCCATAACCATGGCTTTTATAGGTGATACTGGTATCGAGGGTCCACCTGGACAGAGAGGAAGAGACGGTACAGCTGGGCCTCGTGGTGAACCCGGACCCCCTGGAGTTGGGGAGAAGGGAGACAGAGGTATAATATTATCTATATCTGTATGTTTATGTATAAAGGTCTATAAATGTGTGTAAAAATATGAGTGTAACATGTACATTTTTAAGGGGGCCCCATTCAGAAGTCTGCTATGGGCCCCATCCTCTCCCAGTTACGCCCCTGCAGCATGTACAATGTATTTGCACAGTGGGCCTTTATGTCTTGTATGAATGTAGCCTTCAGCCTTTATTCACACGTCATGTATTTGTTGCACAGGTACGCCAGGTGAGCCAGGTCTGCCAGGATCTGCCGGTATTCCAGGACAAATGGGACTTAAAGGTAAGAGATATGTAGTATATAGACACCTGGGGGAGATTGGCAGCCAATCAGAGTTCAGCTTTAATATTATAAACAGCTGTGGGGAAATGAAAGCTGAGCTCCGATTCGTTGCCTTGAGCATCTAGAACAGTTTTGCTCTAAGGGACTTCTGAAAAATCTCCTCTATGTATATATCATAATCATAATTGTAGAAGTAGAACTTCTGCAGATGTATAACATTATTTTTGCAGTCTTTATGACAATGTCTTGCCCATAAGTTTAGCTAATATTTTGTCATTTGCAGGTGCAATGGGTCTTCAAGGTCCTCAGGGACTTCCAGGTATGAAACCATCTTTTTTACCTGAGACAGAACTCTAAATCCCCTATATAAGACTGAAGGACATACTTTTGACTATGGGAATTCACCACTAGAGGGCGTTCTGTCTGGGTACAGGTCACTCCATACAGTTCTAGCTGTGCCCAAGTAGGAAACTACTCTGTTAAATTCACACAATTGACTCGACACTTCAATATGCTCGAACTAAGAATGTTCTTGTATTATATTATACAAGAACATTGTACATTGATTGCAAGAAAATTAATTGCAATCCACAAAAAATATTGCGGCATTGCGGCCTGGATAGACCTCATTTAGGCACTGAGGTCCCAAACCTCTAAGCTCCCACCTTAAGGAAACAATGTGTGTAGGGTCTGGGACCTCAGTGTCTAAAGAAGGTTTATCCAGACCAAAATGTTGCAATGTTCACCACCAGAGGGAGCTGTTGCACACCATTGGAAACCGTATACATTACACTCTTGAGCTCCCCCTAATGGTGACTATTAGAGGTTACATTACTATAAAGATATTTATTAACTTAGATAAAAAAATAAACACTGGACAACCTTTTAATATAGAGTCACTACATAAAATGCTTTCTGAATCCTTTCAGCGGCAATACTAACATATTAACATAGAAGAGCCAGCAGCACTGACATGGTCAATGTGATCCCTTTAAACATATGATTGTTCTTGGTGCCGAGCGCTGTACCATAACATTAGATAGTTCAATAACCCCTTTAACAATTTTGTTTTCTTTTTCGTAAGGTACCCCTGGTCAGCAAGGTTTCAGAGGAGAAGCTGGATCACCAGGACCTAAAGGTAAGAAAGATAAAAACTGCCCAATTCCGCACAGAAAATTGGTCTTTTAAAGGGGTCGTCAGCTTCCGTATAGTATAAATGGAGGAGGTCTACTCAGAGAGTTGGTCTTTTTTGGAGAACTTGCACTATACATATACTCAATATATATACATCATTTATTTTATTTTGGCTGTCCAATAACAAAATTGTGGTTAATTATTAAGTATTTTTAGAAGATATAATTACTAATCACAGAAAGTAAAAAAAAAATACATAGTAAAAAGTAAAAATATATACAGTATTTTTTGGACTATAAGGCACACCAAATTATAAGGCGCGCCGTCAAAAAATGCCTGCTGAAACGTCTAGGTTCATATATAAGGCGCACCTGATTATAAGGATGAATAACCAGCAGGTGGCAGACCTCTGCACAGTTCATGGAAGCTGTTGTCTGTAAGTACGGTTCATATATAAGGCGCACCTTTGATTTCTGAGAAAGTCAAAGAATTTTTTTGTGCGCTTATAGTCCAAAAAATTACGGTAGTAATTTTAATAAATCTGGTTTTATTGATTTGAAAAATATCACCTCAATGTTACAAGCAATAAGTTGTAAACTTTTACAATATTCCTGTTATCACTGACCCTTCTTTTCGTATCTGTCAGGTGACAAGGGATCTGTTGGACCACCCGGAAATAAAGGTAGACATAGCGTATAACTTGCTGCTATGAAGTGGCATAGATTACAATGTATGGTTGTTTCTTGTATTATTCTGCCTCGGACATATGGTAATCCTGTATGATGATTACATTCTAGGTGACACCGGTGACAAGGGAGCCCGCGGACTTACAGGTCAGTACATGAGCAATGTTTATAGTTCTCCCAATTTATAGAGAGTCGAAGACTGGATGTAGATTTCCCCTCTGCGTAACTTTGACCTTTGTTTCTTATTTGCAGGAGATCCAGGACCAAGAGGATTACCAGGACCCACCGGAGAACCAGGCGCTAAAGGATCAGCAGGTGAGAAATGTTATATTAATACTGCATTATTAATACTGCATCTACCAAACCTATTAAAAAGAATGTTGTGAAAAACTGAAGTTTTTAAATTAACCACTAGGGGTTGTTGTCCAGAATTATAAAAAAATTACCTTATCCAGGGACAGCTGCAGGTTTCAGTAGGCCACTGGGCGACAGACCCAGTGGGGCTCTTTGCACGGAACTGAGGTGGCGGAACTATACATTGAGAAAAGTTTATCATCCCAAACAGCCTCCTCGTGGATTATTTTTTATAAAGCCACCACATAGGCTGCTTGGGACTGAGAATGGGCCATATGGGCCCCTCTAGCAGCTCTAGGCACTTGCCCAGGTATGCCTGGCCGCACCCATCCACAGGTTGTGTGGTGTTGCTGCTTAGCATCATTTGCTTCTATTAAGCAGAGCTGCAATACTGGGTTAAACCACGGTCAGGTGTGGAGCTGTTTGTAAAAGTTAAGCTGCCTTGTTTTTTTTATCCTGGACAACCCCTTAATTACACTCAGAGTTCAGAATGTAGAAAGTAGACCTGAAGCTGGTTATCGGTATACGGAGAAATTAGTAATTTCACTACCAGACTCCAGATACCGATTTAATTGGTTATGAAGTCATATAAAAATAATATATAGGTGTAATAATAGGTGTTGAGGGTTTTTTCACAGTCTGTGTGCCACGTATTGTATAGTGGCTGTAGTTGGTATTGCAGTTTAAATCCATTCACTTAAATGAGCTGCAGACAAGCCATGACAGCGGCCCTAACTGGAGCTGAATATTGTGGGTGCCAGGTGTCCTCCTGATGGGTGCCCTCCTGATATTGATGACCCATACTTAGGATGGATAGTCACGGAATATCCCTTTAACACTTTTGCAATAATTATCATGTTTTCATGCCAAGCTACCTACCGGCATTGGCATTGCATTGTGAGAATGTTGGTCTTTACAATGGACAACGGATCAGAAACATATTTAATGCATCTGCCTTGACTCTGTTTTTCTTCAGGACCTCCTGGGCCGGATGGACTTCAAGGACAACGAGGTAAATGACGCACAACAAAAACGTATCTTATATACATCATGGAGGATTACCCAGATTAATGTAATACAAATGCTATTATTAATCAATAATGCATGTGATTTTAGGTGAACAAGGTCCAGTTGGACAATCAGGACCGAGAGGCCCACCAGGACCTTCAGGAGACCCAGGCATACCAGGTAACGTTACGAATTAACACTTAATGAGTTAAGTGTTGCCTTTCACACTATCCCACGTTTTTCCCATACTTTATAAAGAAACTGTTACATAATGACACTGACCAATTACTGGTTCCCACAAGTTCAGCACGGTGGCTCAGTGGATAGCACTTCAGCCTTGCAGCGCTGGGGACCTGGATTCTAGTCCCAGGGTCAACATCTACAAAGAGTTTGTATGTTCTCTCCGTGTGTGCTTGGGTTTCCTCCCACATTCCAAGACATACTGGTAGGTTGATTAGATTGTGAGCCCCATTGGTGACAGGGACTGATTTGACATGCTTTGTGCAGCGCTGCATAATCTGTGTGCGCCATATAAATAAAGGAATTATTATTATTATTATTAATTATTATTATTAAGTTCAAGCCCCTCCTCCTGTACAGGTTATAGGCTCCACCCATTTCCGCTAGAATATAATGACCACATATTGTACAGTCCAAACATCAAAGATGCAAGAGTCATCACATACTAAACATAGAATAGAATACATTGACTATTCTGAAAGTGGACAATCCCTTAAAGTAAAATGGATGCATCTTGCTCCTTACATCAGTATTGGGTAGGATGCCCTTATGACATCTCATATCCACATAAGGATGATTTGCAAGGCCTTCGGCACAGACCATGTGATGGGCACACGTAGCATAAAAAGTCACAGAAAGTTTAAAGTCTAAATAATTCATTTATTGCCGAGACTCACAAAACACGTGGTATCCAGTTCCACATAATCCTTTCAGTTTACTTGTCTTTTGTATTATTCATCAAGTGAAAGCAAATCCTCTTAGAAAGTTGCTCCCCCTGGCACAATGGTTACGCTTCGGTGTAGTTACATAAACTGATAGATTCAATTACCTTGTTTATGCTTTATTTTTAGGACTCCCCGGAGCGCAAGGCCCACCAGGTAATATAACTCAGTCTATTGTGTTATCCCTGTGCAAAGAAACATACCAGACCCTGGCACCCAAAAACTGCTCCCCCAACTGCAGTGCATTGCAGTGCCCTTTACTCTAAATAATGCATGGAGGGCATAGGACTGTCATGGAAGGGGTCATTGTAAACTAGAAGACACACGCTTATGTATCTGCATGGCCACTGCAGGAAAAATCACAAAAAAAATCACAGCTATCATCTGATTCAGTACAAAAAGGCCTAATCCCTTTAAGAGTTCTGAACCCAAAATAAAAAGCATCTAAAGTACTTAATTTTATCATAAGGCATCCAGATTCACATATATGTAAGATCAGAAACTCACCCTCAGCCGTCAGAAACAAGTTATTGAAACTACAGCAGTGCCCCCGCAGGACAAACGTAGTATTACACAGTTATCATTGAAATCTATAAGTTTTGCATTGAATAAGTGTCTGCTTTTTTTCGGAGTGAGAGACTTTCTTTGTAATCGTTAATGTAAATTGTCTCCAATTGTGATATTTCTGCTTATTTTAGGACCACCTGGTAACCCAGGAAGAGCAGGAGCTAAAGGTGAAGAGAATTGACCATATATTTGATGCATTGTCGCCATTGAATTGGATCCTTGTATATAATAACTTGTGATCAAGTAATTAATTATTGATTTTCTGCCTTTTTTTTATAGGTGATCCTGGCGATCCTGGAAGAGTCTCCTCAGGTGTGTAATCAGAATAAGGGCAGCGCCTGGATATTCACATCCCCTAGTGCAACGCATGAAGGGTCAAAGCGGCCCAACACAATAAAAGAGGGTCCTCCGTAGGGCACGGACTCTAAATAATTATTTAGTCTGGCAAAATACAATACAATCTTTTTTTTTTTTGGTGGGCCAAAATGTGACGCTGATGGATAGATAGGTAGATAGATAGATTATTTATGAAATATTCTGTATATTTTTATAGATGGTGTTTCCTATTCCGTCCCTGGACCACCCGGACCCCCAGGCGCTGTTGGACAACCAGGTTCACCAGGAATCCCAGGTATGGTTATTTATAAGCATTGACATTATAATATGGGTGGTTTAGGTAGCAGCTTGGAGCACAAGACTTCTAGGGGGGACCAAAGCCACCGAAACAACAACCAGGTGTGACCATACCTAATAGTGATAATAAAGAGAAGGACCTCAAGCCATGAAATCCTCATGCGTGTGTTCTTGCTCTCAACACCTATATATACAAGTCCTCTTTGAGGACCTTAGAAGGTCCACCACGGCTCCTTAAACTGCAGAACTGCACCGGACAGAAGGGGCCGCTATCCCCTTTTATTAAGTATCTTGGTTCTGGTACTGTATGTTAGTAAATGTAATTTTAAAAAGTAGACTTGTAGGGGGGCCAAAATTTTCATACAGACTAAGGCCAGTGGCCAAGTCCGCCTCTGAATGTAAGATACCAGATTGGCCTAATATACATTTTATACAGACATCCCATTCCATAATTTGTAACAAACCAAGTGCTAAACCAAGGGTCTTGAAAACGAGATGGAGGGGGGCTGTATTTTAATAAATAGTTTGTGGCACCATCTTTAATGTTTTATCTGAAAACATAATACATTTTTCTGTGTTTCTTTTAGGTCCTGTTGGTCCGTCCGGTCTTCCAGGAACACCAGGTAAAAATCTTATTGCAAAGTTGGATTGATCAGTGGGAAAATTGTTTCAGAAATGGGGGGCAAAATAAATCTAGTGTTTGCTTGTAAAAGTAAAAAATAATTTCTCTTACTCCCAGGCGCCAAAGGAGCCAGAGGAGAACCCGGAGAACCTGGAGTTTCATATGCAAGATCCGAGGGTAAGTTCTTGTAATCTTAAATTGGACTTATAACTAAGGGCCTTGATGGTTGATGGGTCATCACTTGGTTTAGAAACATAATTGATTGTCCTATAAAGCTTTACCCATTTTCTGGCCTTCTAAATTTGCCACCCAAAATTTTGGTAATTTTTATATTTTTATATTTTGCATTCAGGAACATAGCAAATATCACTGAACCTTATTGCCCATACTTACGGCAACATAATCTTGCTGACTGTTTCCTTTAAGAAGCAATTACATATACAGTATACAAATAAATAAAATTAATAATTTTTATTCTTCACTAATACAGCACAACAACTGCCAGGACCCCCTGGACCACCAGGACCCCCAGGTAAGACTAGCCAATGGGCGCTGCTCTGCAATTTTACTAATACATTTAATTATCCAGATCAGATACAATTAAGAACGTCAAACAATCACATTTGCAAACAGGAACTAACCCAAATATTCTGGTTTATGATAGGAGCTTCAATTCAAGGACCACCAGGACAAGCAGGTGCTCAAGGTCCTCCCGGAGCACAAGGCCAAGCAGGTCCTGCCGGCGCAGCAGGTCCCCCAGGACCACCAGGTAAGAAACGTTATATTCTTCATATTAAAGTCCTCTATACATTGCTTTAAAGTCTATATGACATATAAGACAATAATATTCTGCTCATCATGGTTTTACAGGAGAGGCTAAACAAGGACCTCCAGGCCCACCAGGACCTGCAGGACCAGCTGGACCACCAGGAACTGCATCAGCCGCAGGTATGAAAAGATTCCTTTTTTCTGTCAGGAGACATTGCAAATAATTGCTGATATTCAACATTGCTGTCATGTGTTTCCAAAGATGGAGCTGCTGGACCTCCTGGACCTCCAGGAACACCAGGAACTAAAGGAGACCCAGGTAAGAATCAGGAAGTAGCAGTCATATTAGGAAAATAGATAGATCTGACTTTTTGGAGGAAATGTATCATATGTCGGTGCACAATAGAAGCTCGGATACATCGAGAGGCTTAGGCTGATAGCTGCCGTAGCTTAAAAAACGTAAGGTGAACGTTTGCATGTGGTCCACTCTGCCGCTGGTCGCGCCTTCTCCGTGCCCATTTGTAAATTGAGGCATTTCACTAGTAATTGCGATTAATTCAGAGCTTCTATGTAAGTTTTCTGGCGTCACAACCCTGATAAATGTCCCCCATCATGTCTATGTTTAGGTTACGATGCTTAACCGCTCTTCTGTTGTCTTCTTCTAGGTGATCCAGGTCAAAGAGGCGTTCCAGGCCAAGCAGGTGAGACATGCATCGTACTTTTACTTTTTTCATTTTATTTCACTATAAATTAAATATTAATGCAAGAACGTGGCTGTAGGATTAGTTCTAAAAACTTTTATTTCCGTTATGAAGGTCAACCAGGCGATCCAGGTCCTCCAGGAATGCAAGGACCACCAGGCCGGGATGGTGAGTTTAATCACACATTGGTAAATGTTTGGTTCGATACTTAGAGATGTACTAATCTTCATACAACATTGTAGGTGCTTCCACTGTTGGACCATCCGGACCTCCGGGAAATCCAGGATCACCAGGATCTCCAGGAGCACCTGGAAACCCCGGCCAACCAGGTCCACAAGGACCACCAGGAGAAAGAGGTATAGCATCTGAAAGACAGGGGTGAACATTTTCATAGTTTGTTGTGTCCTATATACATTCCTATCAATAATTTATTTATCTACCACCACAGGTGAAGCTGGAATCCCAGGTGCTCCCGGAATACCAGGAAGTTCTAGAGGTGAGAACTAATGCAGATATTAAACATAGCAGGTATCAATGGCAGGACTGGCTAGGTCCATATGGTCCTTACCCATAGCGTTATCAGTCCTGCTGTAGATCCTGAGTTGTACCATTCTGGACAACCATAAGCAGAATTCCAGGGTAGAACCTGGACTCTCATAAAGAAGACTAACAAACATCATGTAGTTTCTCCGCTCCATCCCCTTCTTTCTTCAATAATATCTTAAAGTAGAAAAAAATTTCCAGTTTTGTCTTTAAAGTACTGTACAACTGTGTAACCAGTTTTATCCTTTTCAGGCCCACCTGGAGGTAGACCTGGCCAAGGATCACCTGGCCCACCTGGCCCACCAGGTCCTCCCGGTCCTCCTGGTCCTCCTGGACCTCCTGGTGATGGTCGTGGCGCAGAAGAAGTCCAACAATATATTGCACAATACCTTCAAAGTAAGTACCTGACCTTAAGAGATTATTCACATGGGCAGTGTCTTTGGCTGTCCGAGTATGAGACGTGTCTGATTCCGACAAATTCACTAAATGCAAGTGCAGTTTTTATCGGATCAAGCCTAGAATATTTGAACAGAACTCCGTCAGTTCTATGTTTGGTCCGTTAAAACCCACACTCTCACGGAGCAGGCTTGTGAGCAACGGGGCTGAGTAGGACAACACTCAGCTGAACTTGGACAGATACAACTCAATAGAGGCATTCACATGGATGCTCTGTCTTCGCAGGCAAACCCTCAGCATCCCCTGACCCTTAGACAAATCGGGTCCATAGAGTTTAAATGGGTCCATGGATGACCCATTATTGGGTTTTTTTTCTGATGTACTATAGCTTATCTGAATACAGCCTCTCCAGTGATATGATATTAAATATAATTGGTTTGTATTTAGGCGAAAATGTCAGAAATTACTTGATTGGGCCTCAGGGACCACCAGGACCACCAGGTGGACAAGAAGTGGACTATGCAGAACTGGCCAGCCGAGTCATGACCTACATAAGAAGTAAGTGTTTGTTACTGGGCCTCATTTATTGATTTTATTTATTTTTTGATTGGACATTTTATTGATTTTTTACATTATTTTATTGATTTTTTTATTGAAAAAATTTGCATAACTTTTTAATGTATTGATCCTTTTAATACTAGGTCAACCCCAAGCCGTTGCCGCTGGAAAATTCCTAGGACCTCCAATCACTTATGAAGAAGTCTTATCAATGTTGCAGAGTGAGTATTCTACTTCAAATTATTATTATTTTATTGTTCACTTTTAAAGGGGTCCTCCAGGATTCATAAAACGGGTCATTTTTTACCATAAAACAGCCATTGTCTTGAATGGGAGCAACAGAAGACATAGCCCATAAACAAGAGTAACACCGTCCTGGGAAAAAAAACTGTGGACCCTTGTTTATAACCTTAAACAATATGACAACAAAGATTTAAAACTACAATGAATTTTCCTAATATAATTAATACATTTTTAAAAAAATCCAATTAATATTTCCTAGACTCCGGGCTACAAATTGGCCTTCCAGGACCCCCTGGACCACCAGGACTGCCAGGAACACCAGGATCACCATATGGTGACTTAACAGCTTTACTTCAGAGTAAGTGAGATTCTTATATTTTTAGCTGTGCATTATGTGATATAACAAGTGTGTAAATTATGTTACTGTCAAGTAATAATTGCAAAGTTATCACTGTGTTTAAAGGGAGTCTACCAGTAGTTTTGACCATAAAAAGCTGCAGCTCGTGTTAGATATTGTCCTTAGAGATCTGTGTAATCAGACATTTGTGTGTGTTGTTAGTAGCAGCAGGACTGTGAAAAATGGATTTCTAGTTATTATTGTAGATTTTCCAAGAGCACTGGGGGAGTGTCCTAACATTGCTGTGCTCCTACCATTCTGCATTGAACTGCCCCCTCAACCTTGCTCTGAGAGACAGCTGTAATATTCAATCCCATGTATTAGTAATATATTAGGTTATTCCAGTAGTAATATATATCAGGTTAAATGGAATCTCCAAGCTATGTGTAACACCCATGGGTGTCAAGTGCTTTGTAGCAAGTGACTGCGCTCCTGATGCTACCCCTTATTCTGCTGCAGTTGGTGCTGCCTGAGGCAAGAGGCTCACCTCGCCTCATGGCTGGTGCCCCTCTGTGCATCATGCAGCATCACTTGATGTTATCCCCACCCTGCAGGTCATTCCAAATTATACCAAGAAGCTCCGAGCTATCAAGCACAAGACTGTGCGGCGCGGCTTAGAATTTTAGGGTATAACAATGCACATGTATTGTCCATAAGTTATGACAATGATGTGTAGGGACACTCCCTGTTGACCAGGGCAATGATGAGGCCTAGTTTTCAATTTACTTCCAGGAGAAATGTCAAAACTATTTAATAATAAATTTGAGGAGCGTCCTACTGAGTTCCTAAAAAGTACTTAAAATTTGTCAGAATTTAAAAAAATTTCCAAGTAATGAATCTGGAGATCGTTCATTGTTTAGACTTGAATTATCATATTACTACTTTATTATGTTAATGATGTTATGTATTTATTTCTCCAGCATCTGATTTTAGTGGAGTTGTTGGACCACCTGGTCCCCCGGGACAACCTGGCCGCCCAGGTCGCCCTGGCCCTCAAGGACCTGTGGGACCTCCAGGACCTTCAGGCGCTAGTCTGACAAGTTTCAATAAGGAAGATATCGCCACCTACCTGCAAAGTAAGTACATAGACCTATAAGTACTAACTAACATTCTGACCCATCTTATTCAGATATCATAGTCCTGATCATATAAATGATATTTATTGTATTAGGTACTGGATTCATGTCAGGCCCTCCAGGTCCACCAGGACCTCCAGGACCACAGGGACCACCAGGAAATGGAGCCGGCCTTGTTTCTTATACTGAGGACAACAGGAGTGATCGCTTTAAGACTGAGCTTATGGAGTACCTGACAAGTAAGTCTACAAATTATCAATCTATGACTATATCTATAATGAAAGAATGAGGAATATCTGTATCTACAAGGATGTATATGATTAGTGGACTAAGTCTCTCCATTTCTCCACTAGGTGACAACATTCGTAGATACATCTCTGGACCACCAGGTCCACCTGGACCTCCTGGCCCTCAAGGTCTAAGAGGTCCAAAGGGTGACACTGGAGTGATATCATCATCCTCATTATCAGGCTCATCTTCATCAGGATCATCGTACTCTTCCTCCTCCTCGTCATCATTGTCATTGGATTATAATGAGGTCTCATCCCGTGTGGCAGAACAGATTAGGAGTAAGTTATATTGTACAGGCAGAAGATGTAAAGGAGCAGCAGAGATAGACTAGGGCTAAGGTTTCTTCATTCTGAAGGCCTGTGGAGCTCTTACCACTCTCTTTGTATGGTGGAAAATTCCTAAAATTTTATGACAAGTTGCCAACCCCTTTGAGCGTACTCATAGTTCATACTTCCAGGATAGGAGTTTTTGTAGGATCTTGCCTCGTACCTCTGCACACTACGAACTGTTATTATATCCTTGTATTTAGAGCAGTATTTTAATATTTTTGATATCTCCAAACTTCAGCCCAAGGTCTTCTAGGAGATGTGTCATATGGACTTCAGAGAACTGTTATAACCGGTCCTCAAGGGCCTCCAGGACCACCAGGCCCACCCGGAATCTGCCAAGTATATGCAACCCATGCCAACATCACCACTGACCTCATGGAAGTTTTCAGACGTAAGGAAGACCTTCTATTTATTATGTGATATACATTTACTTTATTATACACTAATAATCCCTTCCCTATGTTATTTTACAGTTCATGGTACCGTTGCTGGACCACCGGGATTACCAGGACAGAAGGGAGACAGAGGATTCCCAGGTCCTAAAGGTGAGTCTCGATTATATAGATACTTCATTCACAGAATTGTAATAGATACCTTAATAGAAACCAGGAGGACCCCATTGTAACTTGTTGGGGTCCACTGGTCAACATTTGGTTTTGTCAGTATGAACCAGAATATTGGCTGCTTTTGGAAGCCATGGTCCTAGTATGAACATGAGCCAAGGTTGGAACATCTAAATTGGCCTTCACGTGTTTAATATGTATTATGTCTCCACAGGTGACAGAGGAGAACAAGGCTTTGTTGGAGCACAAGGTCCCAGAGGAGCAAAAGGAGAGAAAGGTACAGTATCCCGTAACTCTATTAGTCTGGAAAGTGGATCACATGGTGGTCTGACTACTGGGACCACCACTGACCTCAAGAACAAGAGTTATGTCCCTCTAATTAATAGAGCAACAGGCTGGGCATTTCTAATGTTGGTAGTGAACATTATGAATGAAGCGACAAGGTGTATGCTTGACCTGGCGCTTCATTTATTGGGGGGGGGGGGGGGCATAACCCTTCGTTATACATATCATTTGGGTTCCCAGTGGTTGGAATAGTCAGTACAGTCAACGTGTTATCCCTTATCTTGCGGGACAACCTTTTAACCAAACCATTTAATGGAGGACCACCATAACGGTTTGCCAGAACCTTCTACTTCCACATATGTTGGTTACAAAATTGGCTTCCCATGTAGAGGATCCTGTGAGGTCCAAACCTTACTTATTTTCCTCATTATGGATCCACCAAGCCATAATTTCTTTGTCATGTCATGCAATAAATTTTGGTTCTGCACAGAAATAACTAAGAGACTATTAGACCTGGCGGCTTTGAAGTTTCTAAAGTTCATTGTATTTGGAAGAACCATGTTAGGCCTAGTCAAGATGGTCTACTAAGCCACAATTTTCTAATCCTGTTCTACAAGAAATTCTTTAGCGCTGGATGATTGTTTAAAAAAAAATTGGACCTAATGGCCTTGAGGTCATTCAATATAACTAGACCTAATCAGACCTGATGGTGTATTTCATTTTCGACACCATTGGTCTACTAAGCCGCAATTTTGTCAGATTCCTAAATAAAATCCCCCTTTATGGAATTTAGATGAAACATTTGACCTGGTGGGCTTGATGTCTCCATAATCATGCCATTGTGTTCCAGATGGACAATTTTCCAATCCACGTGACTAAACCCACGCTTTTTGTTTCTTTATAGGAGAACAAATTGTTTTAGGGAAACGGAAAAGAAGAAGCATTGGTGTCTGATCGTTTCATCTCATTGCCATGGACTTATCAGCCCATGTTGCTTGATACGTTGAGAATACATCAGCCGGAGCCGGTGGTTACATCATCCTTACTCTTCTGCATTGGCTTTCACTAAGGATTTGGCGCGTATCAAGCAATATGTCCCAGTAATTTTCCACATCACAGCTTCCATTAATCAGAAGTCTCTCAAGAATTCGAAAAGGAAAAGTTAAGATGTGTAAATTTTTGTTTGTGATTTTTTTGATATGGTCTTTGAATTACTTATGCCATAAAAACATCCGTGGGGCATTAAAACTAAGGGTAGAAAAGGGAGAGGGGGCAAAATTTTGGTGACCAACTCAAATACAAGTATCCCAACCCATGAGGATCTATGGACGCCACCTGTATAATTGGTATCATTCTAAATCAAGACTGGAAATCGGAAGCTCGAAACGCGTTTGGTTTTCTTGTACCTCTAAGTTCTAAATGGACCAAATTGCATCCAACGACAGTGGCCCGATCCCACAACCGGCGGTCTCATCTCTATCCCTTTATTTATCTCTCACCTTCTATACATTAGTCGTCATTGTGTGGTTTGTGAGGTGTTTTTTTTTTATTAAACGTTCCGTTGTTTTTACGAGAAATTCTTTTTTGTTTTTTTAATTTTGTTTTTGTTTTCATTATTACACCTTAGGATGGGTTGAGAGTCCCTGGTCATGTTTACAACCCACCCCATTAGAGAGTCATTCGGATAATGGGTCACATACCGGCAGTGTGTGTATTTATTGATGCCACGGGGATGATGGCTGCTCAGAAACAATAAGCAAGTGACCAAGTGGGAGGTACCAAAAGTAACCAATCACATTGCAGATTGATTTTTGCAAACACAGATGAGTAGATTAAAGAAGCAATCTGATTGGTTGCTTAAGGCAACTCCTCCATTGGGCTTAACCGGCTTGAAATAGATCCAAATGTACTAAATTAACTCATCATGGCTCCTGTTCCCGCCTATATATCACGTTCCATGACAACTAATGAAATAAAATGGTGACAATCATTTTGTCTGACTGGTTGACATGTGGTCTGTCTATACGTAGGAGGGGATGCCATGTTGGATTATTACTTAAGCCTTACCTTTTATGTGCTCTTTTTTTGCTGAATTGTTTTTTACTAATACTGTATTATGTACCATGTTATTGAATAGACGATGACACGTATAGTAAGTTATTACCTGGTTCTTCATATGAAAGATCAGGAGTAAAGAGACGTCTCTTATGACAACCTGTGGTTTGTTCCATTGTATGCAGGGGGCTCGCCATGATTCCAGGACTTTTTTTTTTAATGATCACCTAGATCATCAATATTATAATATGTGAGGTCTGACACATAGCACCAGGACGAAGACGCTGGCCATCGGTCACATGACCTGTTCGTAGTTCAGTTTTATTCAGGTGCAATACCAAGCACTGCCACTATAAAATGTATGGAGCTCTAGCTGGTACACTATGAAGAAGCTACAACCCTTGACCAAAGGTTGAATCCCCTTCTTACTGCTGGTTGTTCTGGACACCAGGTAATCTGATATTTAGGTGATCAATATAAAAAAAAATCCTGGAATATCCCTTTAAGTGAAGCCATCTGAGGTCATACACTCCTATTGTAGTCTTGGACAGTTTTCATCTTCTGAAATCCTGCATAATACATATGCTCCGATGATGACATGCTGATGTGACTTTGGATACTGTGTGTCAGCAGGTGTACATGATATACAGAAAAGGCGGCCGAGTCATGCTACCTCCAACTGAGCAATCCGGAAAGGAAAGCATTAAACATGGCTGTAACTGTCCACAGGTTGCAGGTTACAACAACCTATGTTATGCTGATATAATCAGCTTTCTGAATAATTTCAGTACTTTCTAAAACTTTATTTCACATTACCTGGCTCCAAGCCAGCAGCGTGTGGTGAGTCCAGAGGCAGGGGGGGTTATCTACAGGAGCCTGTGTCTCAGTCTCCCTCTTCTTCCTCTCCTCTTCCATTTCTCCCCTTCCTGCTGAATGCACATGACTGGAAGAGGGAGGGGAAAGGAGACGGTCAATGTGGAGGAAATGCATGAAGAGACTGAGAGACAGTCCTCTGCAGCTGCCCTTGTTCCCCCAGGACTCACCACACACTACTGGCAGGAAGTCAGGTAATGTGAAATAAAGTTTTAGAAAGTACTGAAATGACTACTGTCAAAATACATTTAAAAAAAAAAAAATCAGCATTGCAGAGGCTATTGGAAACTGTCACCAGCTAAAAATCCCATTCCTGGTGACAGGTTCTTTGTAAATAGTATTTCAACACTTTCCCTTCCAGACTGCTTAGTTGAAAGGGTACAGGGGTGGTTGAAATTCCGCACCCCAGAAAGACCACAGTGCTCAACCTCAGCCTGATGCTTACTCTGTGTGAAATTTGTAATGACAACAGACACGTGCACTTTGTGTAAAACAGAATAAAGAACTTTTTTAAAATTGTATCTTGTATTCTGTAGTATTTTTTCATGATTTTTAGATTTTATTGTATAAGTATGCAAAGGACTGACCTGTCCCCTCTTCTTCTCATAGTTGCAACGTCCCTGCCAATGCGCATGGCAGAGGAATTGCAAATAAGCTTTTTTTTACTCCTTTAGTACATATAGAGGTAATTGAGCAGCGGTAGATTCAGCCTGGATAGGCAAGGGTTAAAGGAATGTTAATGTCATCATCCAATGATGTTCCACTATTGTAACTGCAGTGTGATTGGAGAAGGAGACCACCTGACTAGGGGAGTAACTAAACCCTTAGTCAGGGGAGGAGTTAGCTCTCTTCAGATCAAGCTCTCAACACAGGAGGAGCTCTGAGCACATGCTCTGCACACAGGCCTCTTAGGCCTCAGCTCAGCTATTACAGACAGAGTGACATAGGACTAACAGGAAATAGGTGCAGCTTCCAGGATTGGACACAGCTACCTCCCAGCCTGCCCCTGCATCCAGGCTGCTGAGACAACTCCTGAGGTTCCTCTCCAAGATCACTCCAGTACTGCACTTGTACAGAATTGTTTGGCGTGTTGTTACCGTTGGTTGAATAAAGAACTGTAAGTTACTTTTATGCACAACATTGCCTACGTCTGGTCCCTTCTACAGCTGTATCACCACCAAGGGCGCCCCATCTATCTACCAGGGACACACACTACAGACTCTAAGGGCTGCCCCAGGGATAACCAGTACATCAGCCTCTCCCTCCATATCATTTCTTGCCAACACCACCTGCTGGAGACCTGCCAGGCTGTAGGACAGCCCTCCGGTCCACATACCAAGCACCGTGACACTAGCGTGCCTAGGCCGCAACCGCCAGCCACTCCAGGATTCCGGGCCCCGGCTGTCTACAGGCCCCAAGAAGAGGCTAGGCCCCGGTGGGTGTCCGTTTGTTTGTAAATTTAATAAGATTGTGTTTTCTTTATCCATGTACATAAACAAGTGAAGCTTTCAAGGGATAAATAGTGGTGAAGGAAAGTCCAACATACTCGAGCAATTCTTGATACATTCTCATCCTCCAAGAAGGGTCGGGGTTTGCTGACCTCTCAGACGGGTCTACCAAAATAGGCCAGTCGCAACCCTTGTCCTTGTAATGACCTCCAATCAGAACTATAAAAATTCCTCATATAAGCCAACCAGCTTAAAGGGCATCTACCACCAGGATGAAAGACTACATGCAAATGAGCCTGAGGGGCTCCAGGCTCCATTAACTCCCAAGACTCACATTACAGCAGCCCCCGATGTGTGAGAGGCAGGGACTTACATTACACCATCCCCCGATGTGCGAGAGGCGGAGACTCACATTACACCATCCCCCGATGTGTGAGAGGGGGGACTCACATTACACCAGCCCCTGATGTGTGAGAGGGGGGACTCACATTACACCAGCCCCCGATGTGTTAGAGGTGGGGACACACATTACATTAGTCCTCGATGTGTGAGAGGCGGGGACTCACATTACACCAGCCCCCGATGTGTGAGAGGCAGGGACTTACATTACACCATCCCCCGATATGTAAGAGGCGGAGACTCATATTACACCAGCCCCCGTTGTGTGAGAGGCAGGGACTTACATTACACCATCCCCCGATGTGCGAGATGGGGACTCACATTACACCGGCCCCTGATGTGTGAGAGGGGGGTCTCACATTACACCAGCCCCTGATGTGTGAGAGGCAGGGACTTACATTACACCATCCCCCGATGTGTGAGAGGCGGGGACTCACATCACATCAGCCCCTGATATGTGAGAGGCGGGGGCTCCCATTACACCAGCCCCTGGTGTGTGAGAGGGGGGACTCACATTACACCAGCCCCCGTTGTGTGAGAGGCAGGGACTTACATTAAACCATCCCCGGATGTGCGAGAGATGGGGGCTCACATTACACCAGCCCCTGATGTGTGAGAGGTGGGGACTCATATTACACCAGTCCCCAATGTTTGAGAGGCAGGGACTTACGTTACACCAGCCCCTGATGTGTGAGAGGCAGGGACTCCCATTACACCAGACACAGATGTGTGAGAGGGTGGGACTCACATTACACCAGCCCCCGATGTGTGAGAGGCGGGGACTCCCATTACACCAGACACAGATGTGTGAAAGTGTGGGACTCACATTACACCAGCCCCTGATGTGTGAGAGGGGGGACTCACATAACATTAGTCCCCGATGTGTGAGAGGTGGGGACTCACATTACACCCGCCCCCGATGTGTAAGAGGCGTGGACTCACATTATAGCGGCCCCCGATGTGCGAGAGGCAGGGACTCACATTACACTAGCCCCCGACGTGTGAGCGGTGAGGACTCACATTACAGCAGCCCTGATATGTGAGAAGCAAGGACTCACATTACACCAGCTCCCGATGTGTGAGAGGCGGGGACTCACATTACAACAGCCCCTGATGTGTGAGAGGCAGGGACTCACATTACACCAGCCCCCGAGGTGTGAGAGGCGGGAACTCACATTACACCAGCCCCTGATGTGTGAGAGGCAGGGACTCACATTACACCAGCCCCCGAGGTGTGAGAGGCGGATACTCACATTACACCAGCCCCCGAGGTGTGAGAGGCGGGAACTCACATTACACCAGCCCCTGATGTGTAAGAGGTGGGGACTCACATTACACCAGCCCCTGATGTGTGAGAGGCGGAAACTCACATTACACCAGCCCCTGATGTGTGAGAGGCAGGGACTCACAATACACAAGCCCCTGATGTGTGAGAGGCAAGGACTCCCTTTACACCAGCCCCCGATGTGAGAGATGAGGACTCACATCACACCAGCCCCTGATGTGTGAGAGGGAGGACTCACATTACACCAGCCCCCGATGTGTGAGAGGAGGGGACTCACATTACACCAGCTCCCGATGTGTGAGAGGCGGGAACTCACATTACAGCAGCCCCCGATGTGCGAGAGGCCGGGACTCACATTACACCAGCCCCCGATGTGCGAGAGGCAGGGACTCACATCACACCATCACCCGATATGCAAGAGGCGGAGACTCACATTACACCAGCCTCCGATGTGGGAGAGGCAGGTACTTACATTACACCATCTCCCGATAAGTAAGAGGCGGAGACTCACATTACACCAGCCACTGATGTGTGAGAGGTGGGGACTCACATTACATTAGTCCCCGATGTGTGAGAGGTGGGGACTCACATTACACCAGTCCCTGATGTGTGAGAGGCAGGGACTCACAATACACAAGCCCCTGATGTGTGAGAAGCAGGGAATCCCATTACACCAGCCCCCGATGTGTGAGAGGCGGGGACTCACATTACATCAGCCCCAGATATTTGAGAGGCGGGGACTCCCTTTACACCAGCCCCCGATGTGAGAGATGAGGACTCACATCACACCAGCCCCTGATGTAAGAGAGGCGAGGACTCACATCACTCCAGCCCCCGATGTGTGAGAGGAGGGGACTCACATTACACCAGCTCCCGATGTGTGAGAGGCGGGAACTCGCATTACAGCAGCCCCCGATGTGCGAGAGGCCGGGACTCACATTACACCAGCCCCCGATGTGCGAGAGGCAGGGACTCACATTACACCATCCCCCGATATGCAAGAGGCGGAGACTCACATTACACCAGCCTCCGATGTGTGAGAGGCAGGTATTTACATTACACCATCCCCCGATATGTAAGAGGCGGAGACTCACATTACACCAGCCCCTGATGTGTAAGAGGTGGGGACTCACATTACATTAGTCCCCGATGTGTGAGAGGTGGGGACTCACATTACACCAAGCCCCCGATGTGCGAGAGGCCGGGACTCACATTACACCAGCTCCCGATGTGTGAGAGGCAGGGACTTACAATACACCAGCCCCGATATGTGAGAGGCAGGGACTCACATTACACCAGCCCCTGATGTGTGAGAGCAATGATGTTCCACTATTGTAACTGGAGTGTGATTGGAGAAGGAGACCACCTGACTAGGGGAGTAACTTAACCCTTAGTCAGGGGAGGAGTTAGCTCTCTTCAGATCCAGCTCTCAACACAGGAGGAGCTTTGAGCACACGCTCTGGACACAGGCCTCTTAGGCCTCAGCTCAGCTATTACATACAGGAGATTACATACACAGGAGAAACAGGACAAAGCTGCAGCTTCCAGGATTGGACACAGCTACATCCCAGCCTGCCCCTGCATCCAGGCTGGTGACACAACTCCTGAGGTTCACTCTCCATGATCACTCCAGTACTGCCCTTGCACAGAATCGTTTGGCGTGTTGATGGAACAACATTGCCCCCGTCTGGTCCCTGCTACGGCTGTATCACCACCAAGGGCGCCCCATCCATCTACCAGGGACACATACTACAGACTCTAAGGGCTGCCCCAGGGAGAACCAGTACCACAGCCTCTCCCTCCATATCATTTCTTGCACACATCACCTCAGGGCCGGCTCCAGGTTTCAGTGGGCCCCTGGGCGATGGAGCCTCAGTGGGCTCCTTAACAGTGAACTCTACACATCCAATATATACACACAGCACATACGCACAGATATACACATGCATCCAGTATACACAGCACATACGCACAGATATACACATGCATCCAGTATACACAGCACATACGAACAGATATACAACATGAATCAGGCTACAAGCACATACGCAAAGATATACACATGCAGCCGTTTACACAGCACCATACGCACGCTATACACAGGCATCCAGTATTAACAGCACAACGCACAGATATACACAGGCATCCAGTGTATACAGCACACGCACAGACTATACACATGCATCCAGATATACAGCCACATACGCACAGATATACAATGCATCGAGTATATCACAGCAAACGCACAGCTATACACATGCATCCAGATATAACGCACAAAATACGCACAGATTACACATGCATCAGTAATATACAGCACAACGGCACAGATATACACATGACAATCCAGTATATGAAAGACATACGCACAGATTAAACATGCATCCAGTATCATACAGACATAAGCAACAGATATACACATGCATCCAGTATATACAGCAATACGGCACAGATATAACATGCATCCAGTATATACAGCACATACGCACAGATATAACAGCATCAGTATATACAGCACATACGCACAGATATACACATGCATCCGTAATATACAGCACATACGCACAGATATACACATGCATCCAGTATATACAGCACATACGCACAGATATACACATGCATCCAGTATATACAGCCTAAAATAAAGTATCCCAACCATGAGGATCTAGGGAGGACACCTGTATAATTGGTATCATTTAAATCATAGACTGGAAATCGGAAGCTAGAAAACGCGTTTGGTTTTCTGTACCTCTAAGTTCTAAATGGACCCAATTGCATCCAACGGACAGGACCGATCCACAACCGGCGGTATCATCTCTATCACTTTATTTATCTCCACCTTCTATACATTAGTCGTCATTTGTGTGGTTTGTGAGGGTGTTTTTTTTTATTACACGTCAGTTTGTTTTTACGAGAAATTCTTTTTTGTTTTTTTAATTTGTTTTTGTTTCATGATTACACCTTTAGGATGGGTTGAGGTCCCTGGTCATGTTACAAAACCCCACCCCATTAGCGAGTCATTCGGATTATGGGTCACTACGGCAGGATGTGTGTATTTATTGATGCCACGGGGATGATGGCTGTCAGAAACAATAAGCAAGGATTCACAGTGACAAAGTGGGAGGTACCAAAGTAACAATCACATTGCAGATGAATTTTTGCAACACAGATGAGTAGAGAGATTAAATAGAAGCAATCTGATTGGTGTAAGGCAAACTCCCCATTGGCTTTTTTAACGGCTTGAAAAAGAGATCCAAATTTTACTAAATTAACTCATCCTGGCTCATGTTCCCGCCTATATAATCACGTTCCATGACAAATAATGAAATAAAAAGGGTGACAATCATTTTGTGGGTGTGTCTGACTGGTTTTGACATGTGGTCTGTCTATACGTAGGAGGGGGATGCCCATGTTGATTATTACTTACCTTACCTTTTCTGTGCTCTTTTTTTGCTGTATTGTTTTATACTATACTGATTATGTACCATGTATTGAATAGACGATGAACGGATTAGAAGTTTTACCTGGTTCTTATCTGGAAAGATCAGGAGTAAAGAGACGTCTCTTAGACAACCTGTGGTGTTCTTGTATGCAGGGGGGCTCGCCATGATCCAGGACTTTGTTTAATGATCACCTAGCCTAATAAATATTATAATATGTGAGGTCTGACACTTGCACAGGACGAAGACGTGGCCACGGTCACAGACCTGTTCGTAGTTCAGTTTTATTCAGGGGCAATACCAACACTCCACTATAAAATGTATGGAGCTCTAGCTGGTTAATATAAGAAGCTACACCCTTGACCCAAAGGTTTGAATCCCTTCTTACGGCTGGTTGTTATGGGACACCAGTATCGTATTTAGGTGATCAATATAAAAAAAAATCTGGATATCCTTTAAGGGAAGGCCATCTGAGGTATACATCTATTGTAGTCTTGGGACCGTTTCTATCTGAATCATGCATAATACATATGCTCCGATGATGACATGTGATGTGGCCTTGGCTCCTGTGTGTCGCAGGGGTACATGATATACAGAAAAGCGGACGAGGCATGATACTGAACTGAGCAATCCGGAAGGAAAGCATTAAACATGGCTGGAACTGTCCCACAGGTTGCAGTTAAAACAACCTATGTTATGCTGATATAATCAGCTTTCTGAATAATTTCAGTACTTTCTAAACTATTTCAACATTACCTGGATCCAAGCCAGCAGCGTGTGTGGAGCCAGAGGCAGGGGGGGTTATCTACAGTAGCCTTGTGTCTCAGGCTCCCTCTTCTTCCTCTCCTCTTCATTTTCTCCCATTCCTGCTGAATGCAAATGAATGGAAGGAGGGAGGGGAAAGGAAGGACGGTCAATGTGGAGGAAATGCATGAAGAGGCTGAGAGACAGTCCTCTGCCAGCTGCCCTTGTTCACCCAGGACTCACACACACTTTTTTTTTTTTACGCGGCAGGAAGTCAGGTAATGTGAACTAAAGTTTTAGAAAAGTACTGAAATGACTTACTTGTCAAAATACCTTTAAAAAAAAAAAAATACAGCATTAGACAGAGGATTTGGAAACTGTAACCAGCTTAAAAATCCCATTCCCTGGTGGACAGGTTCTTTGGAAATGTATTTCCAAAACTTTTCCCTTCCCGACTGCTTAGTTGAAAGGGTACAGGGGTGGTTGAAATTCCGCACCCCAGAAAGACCCACAGTGCTCAACCTCAGCTGATGCTTAATCTGTGTGAAATTGTAATGACAACGCACGTGCCCTTGTGTAAAACGAAAAGAACTTTTTAAAATTGGTATCTTGTATTCGGTAGTATTTTTCATGATTATAGATTTTATTGTAATAAGGATGCAAAGGACTGACTGTTCATCGGCCTCCGCGGGCCCTCTCCATGTCCGGGACACGACATGTGACGTACTATTAAGTCACATGTCGGTAATCAGTCAATGATGTCCACTATTGTAACTGGGTGTGATGGAGAGGAGGAAACCTGACTAGGGAGTAAACTAACCCTTAGTCAGGGGAGCGAGTTAGCTCTCTTCAGAATCCAGCTCTCAACAAAGGAGGAGCTTTGAGGCACACGCTCTGGACACAGGCCTCTTAGGCCTAAGCTCAGCTATTACATACAGGAGTAATACACACAGGAGAACAGGACAAAGCTGCAGGCTTCAGGATGGACACAGCTACATCCCAGCCCTGCCCCTGCATCCAGGCTGGTGACACAACTCATGAGGTTCACTTCATGATCACTCCAGTACTGCCCTTGCACAGAATCGTTTTGGCGTCTTGTTGATGGACAACATTGCCCACGTATGGTCCCTGCTACGGCTGTATCACCACCAAGGCGCCCCCATCCATCTACCAGGGACACATATACAGACTCTAAGGGCGCCCAGGGAGAAAACAGTACCACAGGCCTCTCCCTCCATATAATTTTCTTGACACACATCACCTCAGGGCCGGCTCCAGGTTTCAGTGGGGCACCTGGGCGATGGAGGCCTCAGTGGGCTGCTTTAAACAGTGAACTTACACATCCAATATATACACCAGAACATACGGCACAGAATATACACATGCATCCAGTATACACAGCACAATACGCACAGCTATACACAGCATCCAGAACACAAGCACATACGAACAGATATACAACATGAATCAGGCTACAAGCACATACGCAAAGATATACACATGCAGCCGTTTACACAGCACCATACGCACGCTATACACAGGCATCCAGTATTAACAGCACAACGCACAGATATACACAGGCATCCAGTGTATACAGCACACGCACAGACTATACACATGCATCCAGATATACAGCCACATACGCACAGATATACAATGCATCGAGTATATCACAGCAAACGCACAGCTATACACATGCATCCAGATATAACGCACAAAATACGCACAGATTACACATGCATCAGTAATATACAGCACAACGGCACAGATATACACATGACAATCCAGTATATGAAAGACATACGCACAGATTAAACATGCATCCAGTATCATACAGACATAAGCAACAGATATACACATGCATCCAGTATATACAGCAATACGGCACAGATATAACATGCATCCAGTATATACAGCACATACGCACAGATATAACAGCATCAGTATATACAGCCACATACGCACAGATATTACACATGCATCCGTAATATACAGCACATACGCACAGATATACACATGCATCCAGTAGATACAGCACATACGCACAGATATCACATTGCATCCGTATATACAGCACATACGCACAGATATACACATGCATCCAGTATATACAACACATACGCACAGATATACACATGCATCCAGTATATACAACAAATACGCACAGATATACACATGCATCCAGTATATACAACAAATACGCACAGATATACAGCATATACAACACATACGCACAGACATACAGCATATATACACACCTAAGCACAAATATACAGCATATATACACAAAAAAACACATATACAGCACATTTACACACAAACACATATACATGCATTTACATATGTTGCAATTATACTCACCCCGGTGGGAACGTGGTGGCAAGCTCAGGAAGGAGACTGCACAGGAGAAGGTGGACAGCACGCGGACGGGCCAGGCCGGACATGAGGCACACAGGCCGGCCAGGCACGAGTTGTGCAGGCCGGACGCGAGGTGTGCAGGCTGGCAGGACTCGGAGCGCGAAGGCCGGGCCTGACGCGAAGCGCGCGACGCAAGCGTTTCATAGGAGAGGTGGGTAGCTTGGGACAGGTCACATGTGAGGTGGGTAGGGCAGGGGGCCCGTCCCACTACCTCTCCGCCCACCTCCTATGCGGCCTACATTCAAGGGAGGTAGTGGGACCGGCCTGCGGGAAAGTAATAGACCGTGGTGGGTGGGCCCCTTTGAAGCCCTGGGGCCCCGGCACTTGCCCGGGTCAGCCGGGTGCTGACGCCGGGCCTGCATCACCTGCTGGAGACCTGCCAGGCTGTAGGACAGCTCTCCGTTCCCCATACCAAGCACCGTGACACTAGCGTGCCTAGGCCGCAAACGCCAGCCACTCCGGTATTCTGGGCCTTGGCTGCCTCCAGGCCCCAAGAGAAGGCTAGGCTCCGGTGGGGGATATTGCATAGTCCTGAGTGTAGTTGTAAGACAACTGGCCGAGGCAGAGTCCCTCAATTTCTTTTGTTTGTAAATTGTGTTTTCTTTATCCATGTGCATAAACAAGTGAGGCTTTCAAGGGATAAATAGTGGTGAAAGTGAAGGAAAGTCCAACATACTCCTGCAATTCTTGATACATTCTCATCCTCCAAGAAGGGTCTGACCTCTCAGAGGGGTCTACCAAAATAGGCCAGTCATAACCCTTGTTGTTATGATGACCTCCAATCAGAACTATAAAAATTCCTCATATAAGCCAACCAGTTTAAAGGGCATCTACCACCAGGATGAAAGTCTACATGCAAATGAGCCTGAGGGGCTCAAGGCTCCATTAACTCCCAAGACTCACATTACACCAGCCCCAATGTGTGAGAGGCAGGGACTTACATTACACCAGCCCCCGATGTGTGAGAGGCGGAGACTCACATTACACCAGCCCCCGATGTGTGAAAGGTGAGGACTCACATTACACCAGCCCCCAATGTGTGAGAGGTAGAGACTCACATTACACCAGCCCCGATGTGTGAGAGGTGGGGACTCACATTAAACCAGACACCGATGTGTGAGAGGTGGGGACTCACATTGCACCAGCCCCCAATGTGTAGGAGGTGGGGACAGACATTACACCAGCCCCCGATGTGTGAGAGGTGGGGACTCACATTACACCAGTCCCCGATGTGTGAGAGGAGGAGACTCACATTACACCAGCCCCCGATGTGTGAGAGGTGGGGACTCACATTACATTAGTCCCCGATGTGTAAGAGGTGGGGACTCACATTACACCAGCCCCCGATGTGTGAGAGATGGGGACTCACATTACACCAGTCCCCGATGTGTGAGAGTCCGGGACTCACATTACACCAGCCCCTGATGTGAGAGAGGCGGGGACTCACATTACATTAGTCCCCGATGTGTAAGAGGTGGGGACTCACATTACACCAGCCCCCGACGTGTGAGAGGCGGGAACTTACATTACACCAGCCCCCGATGTGTGAGGCAGGGACTTACATGACACCATACCCCGATATGTAAGAGGCTGAGACTCACATTACACCATCCCTCGATGTGTGAGATGCAGGGACTTACATTACACCATCCCCCGATATGTAAGAGGCGGAGACTCACATTACACCAGCCCCCAATGTGTGAGAGGCGGAGACTCACATTACACCAGCCCCCCATGTGTGGAGGAAACACGGGTCATCATGGGTTAGGGTAATTTACTGGTGGGTACAATAAATAAATTAGGATCAAATTAATAAAATTAGGTGAATAATGCATTAAATATACCTTTTTAGAAAGATAGCCAGCTGTAAGGGGTATTTATTGGGCTTACCTATAGCGGAGAAAGGACTCGGATCCTCCGATCTCTTGGGGATTGCGGCAGGATGTGCCGGCATTTATCTAATTCTGACGGGGAGCGGCTCGCGCCACATTTTGTTATGCGCATGCACAGAACTCATTTGTAACCAACAATATGTCGCCCGATGTGTGAGAGGCGGGGACTCATATTACACCAGCCCCCAATGTGTGAGAGGTAAGGACTCACATTACACCAGCCCCAGACGTGTGAGAGGCAGGGACTCACATTACACCCGCCCCCGATGTGTGAGAGGTGGAGACTCACATTACACCAGCCCCTGATGTGTGAGAGGTGAGGACTCACATTACACCAGCCCCTGATGTGTGAGAGGCAGGGACTCACATTACACCAGCCCCCGATGTGTGAGAGGTGGGGACTCACATTACACCAGCCCCGATGTGTGAGAGGTGGGGACTCACATTACACCAGCCCCCGATGTGCGAGAGGCAGGAACTCACATTACACCAGACACCGATGTGTGAGAGGCAGGGACTCACATGACACCAGCCCCGATGTGTGAGAGGTGGGGACTCACATTACACCAGCCCCGATGTGTGAGAGGTGGGGACTCACATTACACCAGCCCCGATGTGTGAGAGGTGGGGACTCACATTACACCAGACACCGATGTGTGAGAGGTGGGGACTCACATTACACCAGCCCCGATGTGTGAGAGGTGGGAATCACATCAACCAGAACCCAACCGATGTGTGAGGAGGGGGGGTGTAGTGGTTGGGGTTTGGTAAGCAAGCCCTCACATTACACCCAGCCCCCGAGTTGTGAGAGGTCGGAGACTCACATTACCCGCCCCTGAGTGTGTAGAGTGCGGACTCACATTACACCAGCACCACCTGATGATGTGACACGATGGGCAGGGAACGTCACCATAACACATGCACAGGTTCAGATGTGCTGAGAGGTGTGGGATCTCACATTTACACCAGACCGATGTGTGAGAGGTGGGGACTCACATTACACCAGCCCCTTTGTGTGTTGAGGAGGCCAGGGGCTCACATTACACAGGCCCCTGATGTGTGAGAGGCAGGGACTCACATTACACCAGCCCCCGATGTGTGAGAGGTGGGGACTCACATTACTCCACCCATGATGTGTGAGAGGTGGAACTTCATACCACCGACCATGAGTGTGAGGGGGGGACTCACATTACACCATCCCCAGGGTGTGTGAGATGTGGAGACTAACATACAGTACCGACGTGTTGAGAGGTGGAGACTCACATTGCACCAGCCCCTGATGGTGTGACGAGGTGACGGGACCTCCACATTACACCAGCCCCTGATGTGTGAGAGGCAGGGACTCACATTACACCAGCCACGATGTGTGAGAGGTGGGACCAATACACCAGCCCCGATGTGTGAGAGGTGGGGACTCACATTACAACAGCCCCGATGTGTGAGAGGGTGGGGATCACATTACACCATCCCCATGTGGTAGGGAGACGGTGGGGATCTCACATTACATAGTCCCCGATGTGTGAGAGGTGGAGACTCACATTACACCAGCCCCTGATGTGGAGAGGTGAGGAGGTGAGAATCACATCACCAGCCCCTGATGTGTTGGGGAAAGAGGCAGGACTTCCAATACACCAGCCCCCGATGTGTGAGAGGTGGGGACTCAATTACACAGCCCGCTGTGGAGGGTGGGGACCTCACATCTACACCGCCCGATGTGTGAGAGTGGGGATCACATTACACCAGACCACGATGTGTGAGAGGCAGGGCTTACATGACAGCAGCCCCGATGTGTGAGAGGTGGGGACTCACATTACACCAGCCCGATGTGTGAGAGGTGGGGACTCACATTACACCCAAGCCCCGATGTGGGAGTGTGGAGGTGGGACTCACATTACCACCAGAAACCGATGTGTGAGAGGGCAGGACTACATGACAGCAGCCCCGATGTGTGAGAGGTGGGGACTCACATTACACCAGCCCCGATGTGTGAGAGGTGGGGGACTCAATTACACCGCCCGATGTGTGGAGGGTGGGGCACTCACATTACACCAGACACTGATGTGTGCGAAGGTAGGGACTACATTACCCAGCCCCGATGTGTGAGAGGTGGGGACTCACATTACACCAGAACCGAGTGTGAGAGGTGGGGACTCACTACACCAGACACGATTTGTGAGGAGGCAGGAACTCACATTACACCAGACCCTGATGTGTGAGAGGAGGGACTCACATTACACCAGCCCCGAGTGTTTATGAGGCAGGGACTCAATACACCAGCCCCGATGTGTGTGAGGTGGGGACTCACATTACACCAGCCCTGATGTGTGAGAGGTGGAGACTTCCATTTACACCAGCCCGAGTGTGTGAGAGGTGGGGACTACATTACACCATCCCCAGGTGTGTGAGAGGTGGGACTCACATTACATAGTCCCGATGTGTGAAGAGGAGGGACTCACATTACAGCACCCAGGTGGTGGGAGAGATGGCAGGGACTCACATTACACCAGCCCGATGTGTGAGAGGCAGGGACCTCACATACCCAAGCCCCCGATGTGTGGAGGGGGGGGGACTTCACATTACACCAGCCCCTGATGTGTGAGAGGTGGGGACTCACATTACACCATCCCCAGGTGTGTGAGAGGTGGAGACTCACATTACATTAGTCCCCGATGTGTGAGAGGAGGAGACTCACATTACACCAGACCGATGAAGGTGTGAGGCGGTGGTGGGGGGATCACATTACACCCGCACCGATTGTAGAGGCCGGGATCACTTTACACCAAGCCCCTGATGGTGAGAGGGCAGGGACTCAACAATGACCACCAGCCCCTGATGTGTAGAGGCAGGGACTCACATTACACCAGACCCGAATTGTGGGACGGTGGGGACAACATTAACCGCCCCGATTGTGAGGGTGGAGCTCCATTACACCAGCCCCGATATGTGTGAGAGGTGGGGACTTCACATTGAAGCACCAGTCCCACGATGGGGGAGGAGGGGAGACTCACATTCACCACCCTGGTGTGTGAGAGGGGGATGACATACACCAGCCCCTGAATGTGTGAGAGGCGGACTCACATTCCACCATGGCCCCCAGGTGTGTGAGAGGGGGGACTCCACATACACAGCCCCTGTGTGTGAGATCCAGGGACTCACATTACACCAACCCCGATGTGTGGAGAGGGGGGGGAGACTCAACATACATCGCCCCTGATGTGTGAGAGGGAGGAGACTCACATTACAACCCCCAGGTGTGTGAGAGGTGGAGACTCACATTACATAGTCCCTCGATGTGTTGAGAGGGGAGACTCACATTACACCAGCCCCGATGTGTGGAGGCGGGGTCACAACAGGACAAAGACAACAGACAGTGTGAGAGGTGGGGATCACATAATACACCAGCCCCGAGCGTGTGAGAGGGGTGGGGAACTTCACAGTACACAAGCGCCCGATGTGTGAGAGGTGGGGACTTCACCATTACACCAGCCCGATGTGTGAGAGGGTGGGGACTCACAACACCCAGACACTGTGTGTGAGATGGTGGGGGACTCACATTACACCATCCCTGATATGTGAGAGGTGGGGACTCACATACACCCGCCCCCGATGTGTAAGAGGGGAGAATAACATGAACCAGACAACGATGTGGAGAGGTGGGGACTCACATTACACCAGACACGATGTGTGAGAGGTGGGGACTCACATTACACCAGACCCGATTTGTGGAGGAGGGGCTCACATTACACCGCACAGTGTCACGTGAGAGGCGGGACTCACATTACACCAGCCCTGATGTGTATGACGGCAGGGGACTCACAATACACCAGCCACAACCCCACGATCAGGTTGGAGAGGGGGGACTACATTACACCAGCCCCTGATTGTGTGAGAGGTGGAGATTCCATTACACCAGCCCCTGATGTGTGAGAGAGGGTGGGGACTAATTAAACCATCCCCAGGTGTGTGAGAGGTGGAGACTCACATTACATTAGTCCCCGATGTGTGAGAGGAGGAGACTCACATTACACCATCCCCAGGTGTGTGAGAGGCAGGGACTCACATTACACCAGCCCCTGATGTGTGAGAGGCAGGGACTCACATTACACCAGCCCCCGATGTGTGAGAGGGGGGGACTCACATTACACCAGCCCCTGATGTGTGAGAGGGTGGGGACTCACATTAAACCATCCCCAGGGTGTGTGTGAGAGATGGGGGAGCTCACATACATTAGTCCCCGCATGTCGTCGAGAGGACAGGGAGGACGATACAATACACCAGCCCCGATGTGTGAGAGGCGGGGACTAACATTACACCAGCCCCCGATGTGTGGAGGAGATGGGGACTCTCAATTACACGCAGCCCCAATGTGTGAGAGGCAAAGGACCTGACATTCGGCCATCCCCGATGTTTGGAGACAGGGACTCACATTACACAGCCCCCGATGTGGAGGCGGAGAGACTCATATTAGCATCAGCCCTGATGTTTTTTTTTGGACAAGTGTCTTTCTCAACGTCTCTAAAATAGTAACTTTGATTTGCTATTCTTTTTTGTTTTTGTGATGGTTTCTCAAGAATTCGCCATTTTTGAAAATATTTTACCCCATTTTTATTTTCGCCTTGTGATTGGATTCTGTCATGAAAATGACTTAGGTCAATAAACATAAATGTAATTTTTTCCGTGGGGAGTCCATATATGCGCAATAAAATAAAAATGGGGAGTTCTCATTTTTTAAGATTTTACAGTTGCATCCAACACCGCCCCGATGGGGTGTGGAGGGGAACAGAGTTTAGTATATTGGATAGAGTTTTGAAAAAACATGTTGGTGTATAACTTTAATTTTCTGGATCCTGGTATGTGTGAATTTTGCAAGGTATTCCACTGCCTGAACTTGTTTGGTTACACCCTATATGTGTCAGCTCACCATGGTACAGTACCAAGTAAATGGTAACAGTGAGTACACCCTACCTCCTTCCCAGTATATGCTCTGTAGTGTGAGATGTGATAGTGTGGTAACACAGTTGTGAGTACACCATACTCTCCAGTATGCTCCTGTATGTTATATGTATTGTGTGTGGTAACGTGAGTACACCATACTCTCCAGTATCTGCTCCTGTTAGTTTATGGTATAATGTGTGGTAACAGTGAGTACACCATATCTCTCCAGTATTCCCTGTGTTTATGTATAAGTGTGGTAACTAGTGAGTACACCAATCTCTCCAGTATCTGATCCTGTATGTTAATGTTATAATGTGTGGTAACAGTGAGTACACCATACCTTCTCAGTATCTGCTCTGTATGTTATATGTATAATGTTGTGGTAACAGTGAGTACACATACCTCTCCAGTATCTGCTCTGTATGTATATGTATAGTGTGTGGTAACAGTGAGTACACCATACCTATCAGTATTTGCTCCTGTATGTATATGTATAATGTGTGGGTAACAGTGAGTACACCATACCATCTCCAGTATCTGCGCCTGTAGTTAGATGTATAGTGTGTGTAACAGTGAGTACACCACCTCCAGTATCTGCATCCTGTATGTGATATGTATTATGTGTGGTAACAGTGAGTACACCAATACCTCTCAGTATCTGCACTCAGTTACATGTATTTATATGTATGTGTGGTAACAGTGAGTACACATAACTCTCCAGTATATGCTCTGTATGTTATATGTATAATGTTTGGTAACAGGTGAGTACACCATACCTCTCCGTATCTGCTCCTGTACGTTATCTAGATTAATGTGTGGTAAGAGTGAGTACACCATACCTCTCCGATCTACTCCGTATGTTATATGTATAATGTGTGGTAACGTGAGTACACCATACCTCTCAGTGTCGGTCCTGTATGTTATATGTATAATGTGTTGGGGAACAGTGAGTACACAATACCTCTCCAGTATCTGCTCCTGTATGTTATAGTATAAGTGTGGTAACAGTGAGTACACACATACGCTCCAGTATCTGCTCTGTATGTTATATGTATAATGTGTGGTGAACAGTGAGTACACCATACTCTCAGTATCTACTCCTGTATGTTATATGATAATGTGTGGTATAAACAGTGAGCACCATACCTCTCAGTATCTGCTCCTGTGTGTATATGTATATGTGTGGTAACAGTGAGACACCATACCTCTCCAGTATCTGCTCATGTATGTTATATGTATAATGTGTGGTAACAGTGAGTACACCATATCTCTCCAGTATCTGCTCCTGTATGTTATATGTATAATGTGTGGTAACAGTGAGTACACCATACCTCTCCAGTATCTGCTCCTGTATGTTATATGTATAATGTGTGGTAACAGTGAGTACACCATACCTCTCCAGTATCTGCTCCTGTATGTTATATGTATAATGTGTGGTAGTGAGGACACCCATACCACTACCAGTTTGGTTCTGCTCCGTTATTTATGTATAATGTGTGGTAACGTGAGTACACCATACACTCTTCAGTATCTGCTCCGTATGTTATATGTTAATGTGTGTGGAACAGTGAGTACACACATACCTCTCCAGTATCTGCTTCCTGATGTGATATGTATAATGTGTTGGTAACAGTGAGTACACCATCTCTCCAGTATCTTCCTGTATGTTATAGGATATGTGTGGTAACAGTGAGTAGCACCATACTCTCCAGACTATGCTCCTGTATGTTATATGTATAAGTGTGGTAACAGTGAGTACACCATACCTCTCCGTATCTGCTCCTGTTAGTTATATGATAATGTGTGGAAAGTGAGTACACCATACCTATTCCGTATCTCTCCTGTATGTTATAATGTATAATGTGTGGTAACAGTGATGTACACCATACCTCTCCAGTATTCTGTCATGTAGGTTAGTAAATGTGTTGGTAACAGTGAGTACACCATACCTTCCAGTATCTGCTCCTGTATGTTATAGTATAAGTGTGGTAACAGTGAGACACAATACCCTCAGTATCTGCTCCTGTATGTTATATGTATAATGTGTGGTAACAGTGAGTACACCATACTCTCTCAGTATCATGACTCCTGTATGTTATAGGTATAAGTGTGGTTGGATAAACAGTGAGTCACACAATACTCTCAGTATCTGCTCCTGTTGTTATAGTATAGTGTGTGGTAACAGTGAGTACACCATACCTCTCCAGTATCTGCTCCTGTATGTTATATGTATAACACTTTTGTGAGCTATAGAATATTTGCTTTTACCTTAATGTCGCCATGTGAGGTCTTATTTTTTGAGGCATCTTTCTGTGATACCATCTTGAGGGGGGCTATGTCCAATTTCTGAAAATGTATTAACTTTTTTTGTAGGGTTAAGTAGCAAAAAAATGTCAATTCTGTAATTGATTGTACAGGTCTGTATGATTAGGTATTTTTTCCTACATTTTACTAAACTTACAGAATTAAACCTATGCAACTTGGAGTTGGGTCATCTGCAAAAAAATAGACACAATGCTATTAACCCTATCCTCTAAACAAAAGTGGGCCCAGCACAGAAGTCTGGGGTCCACCCCCCTCCACCCATCCCATCAGGCGTCTATGAGGGACAGTGTGAAATGCCTTTGCAAAGAACACTATATCCACACTACATTACATTTTTACAGGAAGTTGTGCTGTCATTTCCTGCTGGGAGAGATGGAGTGAAAACTGCTTCTTACAGATTACGAACACACAGGGTTTTGTCTTCAAATTAAGTAAAATTAGACATGAAAATATTTCCTATAAAGTGTACTCGGAGTAATGGCCCTTACACTGGCCTGGATGGTCATCACGTCACCACTACGGCAGGATTGTTAATCTAAACGAGAAAAAAACACACACAAAAAAAATCTGCAGTAACTCATAACACAGAGATGGTTACAGTATATGTGATTTATTTACAGTATAAGTCCATTTACAGTAGGTATTTCTTCAAATGTGCTTCATAATGGCAGTAAAGCTGCAGAAATCAATCACTGGCCAAGCAGCAATTATACGAGGAGCTAGAAAAGCGACCGACCCACTCCGTACATTAAAGGGGTTGTACAAGATTAGAGTGAAAAAACAAAAAAAGTTCCTGCTTTATCTGAAAACGGCGTCGCACCCGTCTAACTCGTGTTAAATATCGCAGCTCGGCTATGTTGAATTACATGGAGCTAAGCTGCAGTACACACACGGCCTGTGGACAGGTGGGGCGCTGTGTTTATTAAAAAGCAGCAATAGTTCTCCAATCGTGGACAATTGTTCCTGTAGTCTGGTACAAGTAAAAATACATATAAAAGGATATCATACAGGACGATTGATGGGTTACCTTACCAATAATTAACACAGAAACCAATTTATTATTGACAATATTTAGGATATTTTAGAAAAAAAAGAAAGTCAATGTTTTAACACTTTTGGGCTGCATTGGTCACATGGAAGTCTCCAATGGATAAGCAGCTATGTGATAATACAACTGCTCATTTAAAGGTAATGGGGGGAGGGGGGGGGGGGGGTCACAATCCGTTTTTATGAGATCAAGATGATGCAAAACTGATGCTGGAGGTCACATGGGCTCGATGTTAACCTTGGATATAGGGTGGTCTAGTGTAAAGACAATTCCTCCCGGAGATATAAATATGATTATTAAAACCAAGGGCCAATAATCAGGTTTATTTTTTCATTCCTCCCTCCTCTAGGGGCGCTGTTTGATATGAAGTGACATAAACTACCATAGCAACTGCTCATAAACCCAAATAGCTCTATAGAAAAATGACCAATGTGAACCAGTTATGATGTAACCTCTAACCCTGGGCCTAAAAACTCCTGTCCGATTTAGAAGCCTGATAAAATAAAATAATCAGTTTGTAATATAGTGGTAACCGAGTTATTAAAAAAAAATAATGATTTATTTATTCTATCGACCGGCAGCCACCACTAGAGGGAGCTCACTGAATACAATTTCTGTAATAATCTTAATAAAATATGTAAAAGAGTATGTGATTTTTATACCGGTAATTTGATTAACAGTTATTCCTCCTGTCCCCCTTAAACACATGCACGCTCGGGGATGGAGAGTTACGAGCTCATTAGGGATTATTCAGCTCATCTGGAACAGAGGAAATAACGAACAAGGATAATACTGACAAGAAACGACACGAGAGCAAAACCTCACTTTTACCTTCTCATAGTCTGTGCCACATAGAGAACACACGTGTTATATGTAGCACATGTATGTAATGGAGGCACGGGGGGCTACACATGGGCAGAGTGCAACTACTTTCTAAGCAATTGCATTAGACATCGACTCGCTGGCATATATGTAGTGGACCAGCAAAATTTAAAGAGACGTGATGCACAAGGCGACAGAATATGGAGTGTTCCTTTAAGAAGACATTTAGTGCAAAATCCTTCAAGGAGAGCTGTATAAATGGGGGATCCCGTGCCCCCCCTGCTATGCTAAATGTGCTCTACTGGAAGCAATCTGAACGAAATGCAATGCTCCTCGCCGTCTATAAAATCCCCACCCCCATAACCCTTTACCATGATTTTGTATTCAACTCCCCCAAATAACGAAATTAAAATCGAGGAAGTCGCTGCAAGAAAATAGGAATTTCAGGGCGTGAAAAAGTATCATCACCCCATGAAGGGGTTTTGCCACCAAATAAGATAGGGCCTAACCTGCTGATCAGTGGGGGTCTCAGTGATGAGATCTCCCACAGATCATGAGAACGAGAGGCCGATGAAACGACAAGGGGTCTGACGGAGGTACCTCGGAATCCCCATTCACGTGATCACCGAGACCCCCACAATCAGCAGATTAGGCCCTATCCTGAAGATAGAGCCTGAGTGGTTTGGTGGGAGGGGTTTTTCTCTAGGGATGACATTTTGACCTATGCACAACCGCGTGGGGCAATCTGGCAGATGGTGCTGTGATCTGTTGCATTCGTAAACTGCAATGATCAAGGCAGTCTGACATTCAGGATGGTATTACCCAGCTTTGCAAGGACTCTGAATGGCAAATCTGCCCATCTGTACCTGGGATTGAGCCTTCACTATATAATGTAGCAGATTTTAAAAAGATGGAAATGGAAATGCCCTTTAAATCCTACCCATCTGCCTAGCTTATACAGGGTTAATCCATCCGCATGCATTCCAGTCCAGCATAACGCAGTGACCGCTCCTACCACAGTAGCTTTAAGTCAGGAACATAAAATTAAACTTGTGTGTAATTAAAAATCCTTCTGTGATATAATCCGCACCGGCTTCTGATATGAAAACCCGTAATAATAACCTTCACATGAACTCAATTTAGTTTTCGCATATTAAATATTATACAAAATACGGCCAATTTATTATTTTTTTTCTTCAAACTAAAACACAAGCGACTCCATAGCGCCTCCCGCAGGCCTTGTGTTCTCGCTGTACAAACAAGTCTTTTAATTTAAGCGATTCATATATTTATATAGTTTTTATATATATAAAAAAAAACAAAAACAAAAAAAACATCAAAAACAGCCTAAAAACATCTTGAGAAAAAATTCAAATAAAAATCTACCCATGCTCCCCCACCCCCCAACCTTCTAAAAAGTTCCAAAAGCGACATGGCAGAGATAAAAGCCTATAAAACAAGCGGTAAAACAGACGGAGGTTAAGACCCAGTAGAGTGCATGCTGGGTATAGGATAGAATTTAGAAATCCGGCTTTGCGTCGTGGGGTTAAGGCATTCGGATTCTCCGCTCATTTTGAAGAATAGTTCTTGCTCTTGAAGTTTCCTTGCAAACTCCTCCTCCAGCGCCTGTCAATGGCAATGTTTTAGTTAAAAAAATGTATCAGATGTTTTAGTTTGCAGATCCTCCTCCCCTCTCACAGCATGCACTCTCAGAAAAGATATAGTAGTTGCATCCCCCGCCTCCCTGGAGAACTAAAGCGGTCTATGAATATACTGACAATAAGGGGAACTCCAGGCCTTCACCCTCATTCACACAAACGTAATGGGGACCAACATCCAGCCGTAATGTGCAGCAAACACCCGGCTTGTATGGAGAGGGCTCAGCCCACGATTACTCTATATACTCCCCTAACAGACAACCATCAGAATGGCGCGAGTCTGACCTTCTACAACAACGCAGGTTAGCTCCTTTTACTTGAAATTAGCTGCAATCAGCACAGTGGCTCTCAATGGAGCGCTCAAAACTACACACAGGGTGATAAAAATCATTTTTAAAAAGATCATCTATACTCCTTTAACTGCAACCACAAAGCGGCAGACAACTCTCATGTTCTGAGGGCTGCCTGGGATGAGACTGCACTAGACATTATACCTTTTTCCTTGGTCTTAGTTTTTCCCTCCATTCTTTCAGCTCCAGCGCATGCTCCTCATCCAGCTCCTTCAGCTTCTGGGTTTCGTGTTCGATTAGAAGGTGACATTTCTCATTCTGAAACGGCCAAAATAATCACGCTCTTATAAGAGTCTATTGAGAAAAACTTCTGGATGTGCTCAAAATATATTATGCAATTAGGGAAAAATTGTAACCCTGAGATACTGATGCAGGGATGTATGGTGACTGCAAAGCACCATGAACACGCCCAATAGATGGGGCCATCAGTTTGTGCACTCATGGCCAATGAACACATTTGTGTGCATGAAGCCCAACGACCATAACGGAGGCCTTGACTGCACAAATTATGGCCAGATCACGGCCCCCATAGAGGTCTAGGGCACCTGGTCATGGTGCGGTGGCTACACTGCAAATGACAAAGCAGGTCCAACTTTTGACCGTTTTGCAGCCTGGTCGCTCGACTTCCTGTGCAGAGGGGAGGGACAAGGAGCGGTCAATGCTTCTCATCCTCCCTTCTCCACCCACCCATATGCTTTGCCCAGAATCTAGCCAGGGTGAGCTCATGGTTGTGTGTAAGGGGTCCAAGAGTGTAAGCACACCCAATGGCCTACCTACACTGTGTGGTAACGTCATACCTGGAGTTGCTGCAGCTCTCGGATGTTGGCGTCACATTGTAGCTGCAGGTCCCGCATCTGGTTCTCGTGCTTCTGATGCTGAGCTAACCGTTCATTCTTCTGCCTTTTATCTTCTTGGACAGCAAACTGCAAATATAAAGCAAAAATGTCATCGGTCATAACAGAGCAGCTTCGATGTGGAGTCATTTATAATACCATTACCACAACTTATTGGAGTACACCCCTGGCAGACCACAGGAAGGGTTTTAGGGTGTACCTGCACCATATGGCTATAATGTACCTGCTTAATCTTCTCTCTGTCTTGCTCTGGAGATCCGGAGCAGTTAATCCTCAGACTTTTCTTGAACATGGCCATGCGAGTCTTGGCGTCGCTGCGCTGGATTTTCGGGAGCCGTGCCCTCTCCTGAGCTTGCTTGTTCTTCAGTTCCTCAATCAGTCGCTGGTTATACCTCTGCATCTGCTCCATTTCCTATAGGAGAGAAGAGACGCATGAGAAGAAGTGGAAGAAACCCAACATACCTGCTAAATCTCAGTACGTGAAAGGTGACACATTTTCCCGCTTTCGTACCTTCTCGTGACGCTTCAGTAGTTGATGTCTCTGCATGAAATACTGATCCTTCAGCTGCTGCTTCAGTAGCTGATGCTTCTCTTGGAGATGGCGCTCTTCAAGCTCCCAAATAGCGGCTTCCCGCGCTGTAGTAAAAATACGTAGTATATAGATATAACATCAGGAATCAGATTGTATATAAAGAACGCTGTTCCCTTCCCTCGTCTTTGTCCAATGCCGAACGTTAATGCCGATCATTAAAAGGGGAAAATAAAACTCCACAAGGGCTGGAGCAGGGGTAGGTGAATGTACACTTACCTGGCTCCTGTGTCACAGCAGTTGTCTGCTCCCTGGGACTCCTGTCTGGGCTAAAGGTGTTGGAGGGTCATGGTACCTGCTTTGGCCAATCATTGATCTCTGTGGACCACAGTGATGTACAAAAAGTGACGTCACCTGGGTCTGCTGAGGTCGTAGCAGGTCCCATGATCCCGAGCCTATCAGCCTGGCAAGGAGGGCCAGCGATCAGAACGCCACCAAGAAGCAGAAACAGGGAGACAAAGCAGGGTAATTACATTTTGCCACCTATAAAGGGGTTGTACCAACTTTGATTGTTGTCCCCTATCCACAGGTGGGTCCCCACCAATCACAAGAACACTTCATGAAAACGAGGGTCTCATTCTCACCTATAGAACAAAGCGGCAATACAATGCATGGGGGGCCAGTAGTCAGACCCCCATCAGGTGGTTATTCTCCATCATCTATATAGTGGATAACAATCAAAGTTGGTTAACCCCTTTAAGGCTCTGCAATTTCTGCAATACAGCAGGTCATGGGGCACGGCTCTAGGGGTTAAGAACTTTTGGTTGGCAATAAACACTAGGAGCAAAAATTTGTGTCCAGAAACTGAAAAGATACAGTAATCAACTTTGGATGAATATGCAGATAGATCAGTCTGTAAGTGCCACAGGGCCATATTTAGTATAACAATGTGTGATGTACCTACCTCTCATAAGCTGCTGCTTGCGGCTGAGGCAGTCCCTCTCTATGGTGGCCAGCTCCATCTTCTGCTGGTGAATGATCTTCTTCAGGGATCCATCCAGCTCTTGCTGCTGCTTTAGTACAAACTCTTGTTCCTGGATGAAAGCATCTGACAGTGAATACGTCCTCCCTGATAATCTTCCCTATTTCATCTCATGCAATTTACATGGTAAAAGTCAGCAGCAGGAAACCACTCATGTATTATCACACCCAAAACCCATCTAGAAAAGCAGCACAGCACAAGGTGCATCACCCGCGGAGACCATGGGGCCCTCCCAACCAGGCCGACGAGCTGCAGACTGTCCGCCTCTAGTGTCCTACCTATGTTATTTGGCTGTGCATGTTTGGGATTCAGATTTGCCTGCAGAGACTCCTCAGTGTATAACAGTAAGTGAATGGGATTGTATTAAAACCAATCCACAAACTGTAGAATGTTACATTGTTGCAGAAGATTTCCATATGCAAATTTGCAATGAAATCCACTTTAAAATCCACAGAATTCAGTGCAATTTTTCTATGGCTAATTTCCACCAGAAACACTGCATATTTTCAGAAAATAATCATCAATATCAACCCTGTGCAGATCCTTCCCTATGTAGACAAGCCCCATCAGGTAAGGTATAAAATGCCCCTTCTAGAATTTCCTCTTTCATGCTAAATCTCAACTATTTACCTATAAAAATTTACTCCAATGTCATATGAAAATGAGCAGAGAAGAGTCATATTTGCCTGAGACCTCATCATACTCCATTACAGGCGGTCCCCTACTTAAGGACACCCGACCCCTAGTTAAAGACAGACACCTAATTAAAGACGGACCCCTCTGCCCCCTTTGACCTCTGGATGCTGTAAGGTGTCTGTAATGAAGCTTTATTCATAATCTTTGTTCCAATTACAGCAAAAAATATTGAAACACCAATTGTCACGGGGGCAAATTTTCTTTCTGTCTGGAACTACAATTATAAAAAATATACAGTTTTGACTTGCATACAAACTCAACTTAAGAACAAACTTATGGAACCTATCTTGTACGTAACCCGGGCACTTGCTGTATATGCCTTTATCCCACAGTCTGGCCTATGTCACCTATCCTGTATATGCAAAGAGTGCACATCCCATGTTACACGTGAGAGTCCATCCTCTGGTATACCATCCCTTCCATCATGTCTGATATCTAGATAAGTTACAGTATTGTATAATAATCTAATTCTCTAAGGGTGAGATTTCCATAGAACTAACAGAAGACAGGAAAGGCACGGCACACTCTTATAATGTCACACTACATGTACTTTGTTCAGGAAACAAATGGCATCTCCAGCGTGAAGTCTATTCAATGGAAATGTCGATGCGGAGTAATAACAGGCTGTGAGCGGTGCGTGCCGGCTATTCCCCAGAACTTCCACCCACCCCGGCCTACTTACTGCCGTACAGTCAGGTACCGAGCCGCCATCTGTGTGATTCCCGAGCTGTCACACAATCTGACAGCTCATGCATGACACAAACAGCACCCCAAACACAGCTTTTAGCTAAATCTGCTTCCCTCTTACACCCTTGTTGCTACTGATAATCTAGAATCAGTCTCCTTCTCCCTCTGGCAATACAGACCCTGTTTACCTCTCCAGAAGAAAAGAGGTCTTCATTGTACCGCCGTGCTACCTCCTGACAAACAGGGCAGGAAGCCATTCCTATTGGCCGCTCTTCAGCCAATCACTATGCATATCACAGAGATGGCTACGGGGAAGGTGAGTGAGCATCTGTGTCCACCAGCAGTCAGCTCATTGGGTGGACGTGCCCCACACACCCAACACCAAACTATTTAAAGTATATCTATTATCAAAATCCATCACAATAAGTCAGGGACATTACTCATAGATCCAGGCACGGACTGTGGCAAACTTCTTATATTTGTTATATGGCCTTCTCCCTTGTAAAAATCAACCTAATAAATGATGCTAATAAATCTTAACTGCTCTTGGGAGTGATAGCTTTACAGGCTGTTACACTGTCTCTCCTCTTTCCCATTACTCTGTCAGCACTACCCCCTGCCTTTTCCTTATGTAGTATAGTAGAAGTATAGTAGTAGTAGTTTCGGCACACAACGGATTGGGGGGGGGGGAAGTGCTCCTGTACAGTGTAACAGCCTGTGAAGTTGCTGTATTAACACTCCTAGGAACCCTTCTGCTTCATAAGCATCATGAGTGAAACAGTATTTGAAGTTACAGCCTGTGAAGCTACAGCACGGAGGGGCTCTGGTAAAGCTCTTCTGACTTGTTAGCATAATTTTAAAAGTTGATTTTAGAAAGAAGGAGGCCATGCAAAACAAATAGAAGAAGACTAACACAGTCATGGTAACTGAATCTATGAGTAAGTGTTCCTGGTTTATCGTGATGGATTGTAGATGCCCTTTAATGAGAACACGTCGGATCGATTAAAGAACCTAAACCAACAACAGGTCCATATGGACCTGTGGTTTAGGGTCTCAAATTGACCTGTATATTAGTACACTTGCAGGTTCTGTGCCTCCTCTCGTATTGGGGCAAGTGAAGCCAGCGTGTACTACCGTATTTTCTGGGTGATAAGGCGCACCAGACTATAAGGCGCATTACTAAAAAAGGCCTTATATATGGAATAATTCCATATATAAGGCGCACCGGACTATAAGGCGCAGGGTCCGGGGCGTGGAGGAGGTCCGGGGGCGTGGTGTGAAAACCGAGGGGAGAGGTCGCAACCAGCGACTCTCCACAGACCCGGCAAGAGGTGAGCGGTCTCCCCAGGGAGATGGGGAAGGGGGTCCGTTCAGGTGGAGGAGGGCAGCGGACTCTACTTACCGGAGACAGCAGATCTCCAGCGGGAACTGCAGACATCGCAGCAGAAGTTGGTTCGCGCTATGGCGCCTGTTGTTCGTGCCGCGTGATCTGCAGTTCCCGCTGGAGATCTGCTGTCTCCGGTAGCGGGGACCTATGTAAGTAGGGTCCGCTGCCCTCCATACATAAGGCGCTCCGGACTATAAGGCGCACTGTGGATTTCTAAGGAAATATTAGGTTTTTATGTAGTTTTTATGTGTATATAGTCCGGAAAATACGGTACATCGCCTTAACTTGCCACAATGGGCACGCAACCATGTAGAAGGCGATTTCGGACACGGCCCCATAAGGATTTCTGGGTGGTTTAGTTTCCCAAATCGCCCCGACAGATTCCCTTTAAGCATGACATCAGTCTGTACTAGATTAGAATAAATAGAAGTGTTCTCATTTGTCAGATAAGCCTGATACTAAGATCAGTGAGGCCCTGTTCACACAACACGGATTGTTAAAATGGCTCTCCTGTTCATCTCATACAGGACTGTCTGCATTGAAAACAGATTCTGACTTGGTCTTTGTGATGGACGATGTGATCCCTATTGTTAGCAAAGACAAATGCTAGGATACATATCCACTATGCCAATCCCGTTTTTAACATGACAAATATTTCCTATTTCTATATATGAACTACATGGAGTTCATTCTGCATATCAAGCTGCTACCTCTTCCTCTCTCCCAGCGGGAAGTCCCAGCACAACCACCATCTGCTGCTTATAACTAATCCCTGCTTTTGTAATATCCTGAAACCATGAAAGCTTTTTCATTGGTTCCGATTATTACACCAAAGAAAACTCCAGCAGGCATATGTCCACGCTAGGCATAGATCTCATCATAGAGCCCAGGAGAGAGAGGAGGGCCACAATTTCAGTAACTAAGATTTAGTTCAGCTCTGCGGAGTTTCCATTGAATAGACTCCATGCATCGGTACTCCTTCATGTGAATATGACATGCAAAACAGTCCACTGCAAACCTCCAGTAGTGATACACTTACATCTTGCATCTGGGCGTTGAAAAGAGTACAAGACGATAGTTGGAAAGACTGAATCATAACCTGGGCAACACCCTGCGGGTCAGAATATTATGGCCACAGAGTGAGGAGCTGAGCTTCAGTGACATATATTACACCCATACCCCATGTTTTTGCAGGGTATCAGCTGGAGACCCAACATCCGAAGATTCAGGTTCTTTCTAGGAAGTATACAGATAGGTCTGGCCCATAGAAACCTCATTAGCGCCACTGAGTGGTGGTATCTTAGAGTAGAGGACATTAGTAAGATAGTCTGGTCACAGGAAAAGAGGACTAAAAGCGGAGTTCAATAGGTGGCGCTAGTGAGATAGACCTGCTTTCTTACACACTGCCACTACACCAGATCCCTATAGTCTACGTAAAATTAAGATCTCCCTCAGTCATGGACTGACTATGACAGCGACTTCAGGACCAGAAAGGAAAGACCACCAATTATCCAGAAAATTCTGGAATAATAGTGAGCATGGCTCACTATTATTAACCCACTACTAGCCCTTTAAAATGTTCATTTAAAAAAAAAATTACATCTTCAAAGGGGTTGTCCAGTCACTGAAGAGAAATAGGATAGAGGATAGCTTGCCAATCAGTGGGGGTCCCAGTCAGGGGTGTAACTTCAGAGGGTTCATAGTAGGGTGGTTGCAACCGGGCCAAGATGCCTAAGGGGCCCGTATGGTGCACCTTTCGTTTGTGAGAAGACTAATAATCTAAACAATATATTATAATTTGGGGCCTGGCAAACATTTTGCATTGGGTCCTGACAGCTTCAAGTTACACCACTGGTCCCTGTGGTCACATCACGGGGGTCTGCTATACTCCAGGTGAACAGAGCAGGTGGTCGTACATGTGCCCTGCTGCTCTATTCATCTCAATGACGCAGAGATCACCGAGCGCTGTACTCAGTGTCATCAACAGTAAATGGTGGGGCAGCATGGAAGTCCAACCCGCCGCTCCATTCACCTGGGGTATAATAGACCCCCATTCTCGAGATGCATGGGGGTCACATCAATGAGACCCTGACCGATCAGTAAGTTATCTCCTTACCTGGAGATGCGGGATAATTTGTGCTGACTAGACAAACCCTTGTAGGCACTGGGTGACGTCCGGACAATAGGTTTGTTCACCAGCACTTGATCATAGCCATTCAGTATCACCTACCTGTTACCTTGTAAATGCTGCAGAGATCAAGGCTGTGACAATGCAATGTGTGTAGAAGGTACAACATATCTACATGGGATGAGGTCTCTAGGTTGTTAATAGATCAGAAATGGGCTGTGTTAGTGGCACATGATGTGTTAGTCGGTTGACTCCATGTCTCTACGTGATGGGGAAAGCGTTAGCGACTTCTCTAGGTTTAGTAGCAGGTTACCTGCGCGTGCTGGGCATGTAAAAGCTCCTCTCTCTTGCGTTTCATAAGCTCTTTCCGCAGCTCTTTAGGCGCTCTCTCCACTTCAGTTATTACCTGGTATAAGCATGCAGAAGGTGGGGAAATGTGACCCTTTTCTGAAGAGGAAGCGCATGAGGAAGAGTAAAGCCGCGCCGCCACCAGGTGACAGATGCCCAAAGCCGTCACCGCTGACAGGTGATAGATTCATGTGGTTTAGTGATCATGAAGTGTTACATGTACCTACATGCAGTCTGTGAATACAGGTATCGCACTTGTGGGATGATGGGAGTATTATCGTATGTATAAAGGGTTAATGTTGTGGCATTTTAATTATTGACAACTATGTTTAAAGAAGCATTCCAGCTATTTTTTATTTTGCCGATAAATATGCTATTCATGGGTATTATAAGATGGAAAATCCCTCTTCTGCCCTGATGTAGCCTACATTTCCCATAATTCCTCAGGCTTGGCGGAGGCAGAAGTAGTATAGCTTTGTCACTACGCACTTGTGAGACCCGTCTAATGGAAACAAGCGATAATCTATGTGATGCAGTATAAATTGATCATCTGCCTCCTGCTTGTGATAGGTTTCTTCTTGTCAGCTCTTACAAGCAGGAGGCAGGGAAGAAGATAGATTTGGTAGTGTGGGCAATTCATTGTAGGGACTCACCCTATAGATCACGGCTCTTTTGCTACCTTAAAGGGATTGTACTAAGTAAGCAACCCACACGATCCATCAGATTGATGAGAATGCTGGGACCCCTAGCTGTCTGCAAAATGGAGGTCCCGTACTCACTACTGGGTGGATCAGATGGAAAATCATGTGTGCTGCTGCTCTATTCAATAGTACTAGAGAGATGAAAACTGCTAAGATACTGCCAATTTGTGATATTCCCATACTATTGGATGCTTCAATACCCATTCTTGTGATCAGTGAGGTACCCAGCTGTCATTAAAGTAGTAAAACCCCTTTAAATGAAGCCTAAATATAATTTTGCAAAGCACTCTATGTATAAGAAATCAGAGCTACAAAAAGGGATTTGATAGTTGATGTAATCCTATTGCACATTTTGATACAGAATGTGGCTGAGCATGGATGATAAAAAATTAAGAAGGTAAAATAATATTCTATGTGCTATAAATATGCTAGAGGGCTTCTTTAGTGGATGTAACCTGCACAACTGGACCTCATAGGGGCTAATAGTCATTTGTAATATATCACAGGTTGTGCAATGTGTGGACCCTTTTATAAAGGCTTGTATGTAAAATATAACCTTGCATTGCAATTGTAAGTAATGTGCTTATGTGCATGAAACCAAAGTGACAAAGAATTCAGTGCAATGCCCAAGATAGAGGTTTATAGTAATAGGAGCAAGACTCATGATAGATGCGAATGGTTAAACACCAATAGAAATACACAAAGTTTAACAGAACTGTCAAGTCTGATAAACATCTAGTACAAGTGTAACCAGTGCACCAGAGATGATAATAGATCACCATGAAGACCCCCGTCAGTACCAGGGTCCATACAGTCACCAGTGCATAAAGCCCAACCACCAAGTCAAAGCGTAGGAAGGCTCAAAACACAAGTCAAACAATGGGAGAGGAAGATAAAATATCACATTATTGCATGTAAACAATAGAATCAAATATATTAAAGGGAAATGACTCATAGATGACATGAAGTCTAATCCTAAACCATTGCAATGTAGAAGTACATGGATATACATCTCATCTATAAAGGATTCCATATATAAATAGTAAAAAAAGAACCCTAGTACAATGTGCTTTACATCCTCTAGGGGTCCTTATCTGTGAGGGACAATACAAAGGTCAACTGGAGGAATCAAAGGGGTTCTACCAAGATCTATTGTTATAACATATCGACAGGACAGGGGAAAGACAAACTATCTGATCTGCACCCCTACCAATCAAAAGAACAGGGGTCCGATTCTCATGAATGCAAGAAGCGGCAGGTAAACAACATGTCCTGCAGATCCATTCAATGCCTATGGGAGTCCTGGAAGTTGCAGAGCACAGCGCCCAGCTATCCCCTGCACTCTCATGAACAGTGAATGGGAGTGTTGGAGATATCAGAGTGCTGTCCACAGCAATTACCGACGCTGCCATAGTATTGACACTTGACTTTCTACTCCATCAATTAGCGAAAACGGGACCCTAATTCTTGTGATCTCTGGGGGTCTCATAGATTGGATTCTCCACAGGTCAAATATCAATATCACCTATCTGCAGGATAACAATAAAACTTGGCACAACCTTGCATTATAGGGTAATCCATTAGAATGGCATGCAATACTACACTTCTCCTGCAGTGGCCACTGTAGAGGTGAGGTTTAGAGCAGATAGAGAGGTGGCGATCCAATGATTATGGGGGAATTTTTCATTAGGGGTTTTTCAGATTGGCCACTTTAGAAAATAGGCCCAATATTCAGGCGAGACTGTACTGCCAAGTTTAGGAGCCCAATAGATTATATGTGGCGTACAAAGGGTTGGGAGCAACCAGGCCAAGCAATGGGGTCCTACCTAAAGTTAAGACCTCCATCCGTACAGCCAGCGACCTTCTTACCTCTTTCTTTTTATTCTTTACAACATTCTGGAATTTGGACAGCTCCTTCTCCTGTTCGGCCTTGATCCTCTTCGCTTCGTCTCTCAGGCGGATGGTGTGTTCCAGCTCCAGCTTCTCGATCGTCTGTTTCTGCTGCTTCTCCAGGTTTTCTATATCCTGGTCATACTGTCGTTTCTTGTTCTAGGTTCAGAACAGACACTCATTTTATAATTTTTTCAAGACTTTTTATTCTGTTTTTTTAAGCCACATTGGGACCAACCATAAGATTAGCCATAGCCATGTAATAACTTCTTATCTTGGTTAATATACTGTATCTATACAATGAACTAGTCAGCTATAAATGGAGCTGTATAATCGTATATGCAGTCAGCTCCCCCTAGTGGTGGGCAACTAGCTGTTACATATCAAGGCTGGAGGGACACGATGGGGCTTATTTACTAAGAGTACCATGGCCGCATTTTGGCCGGTTTTCCCAACTTTGCGTGGATCGTGCCGGGGATTGTGTCACACACGATCGGTTTGTGTCGCACTCGCGCCTGCTTTCACGCAACACAAATTTTATGAATCTCAGCACAGTTCATCCTCGTCGGACAGTCCGGATCGGGGATTGCGCAGGGACCAGGTAAGTAAATGTGCCCCATTCAGTAAGGTGTCAGAAACTGGGTCAATGGCAAGACCTGCTTGTATATTCCCTATATATATTCTGTATTACCTAATGAGTTCTAGGCAGGAATATTCACAGTCTATGCACAGAGCCTGTAAGTGGGTTATTTTCTATCATTTCACAGACAAGTAGAGAATAATCACCGTCATTTCCTGCTCAAATCTTCGGAAGATTTGTTCTCTCTGCTGCAGCAGTTTGTTGCTGAGGCTCTGCTGCGCTCTCTGTTCTTCTTTCTGTAGCAGCCGGAGTTCCCGCAGCTCTTGTCGCCTACAGGAAAAAAAAGAAGCAATGAATCAAAGGCTATCCCGCCAGGAAACCCGGCCATGTTACAATCACTGCCAAATATTGTACAATTTCCTCCTCTTTGTGCGCTCCGGCAGTCTGCTACAGGGGGATTGAGCAATGTTCTGAGACAGAGAAGCCGGAAACTGCTAGTTAGACCGCAAGATTACAGCATTTACTGCGGGATGCAATGTAGGGGGTCAGAGGCCCCCCAATGCGTCACTTATGGCACTGCATCAACATATAGAGAAGCAATGTACAACACAACCAGCTCACCGAGCCACACTGTGGGACTGGAAACATTATAAAAGCTGTTATACTGGAATGTATATGGACTTTTCTATTCTCACTACTAAAATACCATGTATGCATATTAAATGTCATCAGATGGGGTCCAATATCCAGACACTGCATTGATCAGTCCTTCTGGCTCCCATTGTGGGGCCCATGTTATCCAGCTCATATAAAAGAAACTATCTGCTATGAAGTAGATGGAGACTTCTGCTGGAGGCTCCAAGAGACACCCAAGATAGCTGATCCGTATGGGGTCCAAAGGTCCCCAAATGACCACAACAATCATGAAAAGAGGTCATCAATATGAAAGCTACCCAAAGGGGTCATGAAAACCTCTATAGAAGGCGTTTTCCCACCAAACAAGTTAGGCCCCATCCACGGGCGGTTCAACCGGGTCTGAAAGGTTCGACGGAGGTACCTCGGATCCCCCCATTCATGTGATCTGTGGGGGTCTCACTTGTTTGATAGAAAATCCCTTTAAGTAGAAATGTACACAAATCTGGTGCAGTCGGCCCAGTAAGTATAAAGTACTAGGGATGACCAGTCATTGCTAAAAGTATAAAAACTAAAATGTAAAAGTAACTTGATAATTCCCGTGTGTCACCTCTCGTACATACCTGAGGAACCTCATCTCTTCGCTCTTGTGATCATTATCAGTCACTATCTTAGAGGTTGTGACACTAACTTCCACACCGTCTACCATGAACTTGCGGGTTTTCTTCAGGGTCTTCTTCTGCCTTCTGCTATCCTAGTGAACAATGTGGAAAGCGAGATCAATGGATAAATCTATGAGGACATTACATGCCAGCTGATCAGGAGCCGTGATGAAAGCCACGGCTATAGGTGTAACCTTTACCTGGATGGAGATAGAGCCGGACTCCTTGCTCTTGGACATGAAGCTGGATATAGACAAGTTCAGGTCCATGCTTCCACTATCGGCAGTAGATCCTGTTCCTGAATCTGAATCGACCTCCTTTGGAATCTCAGCTTCTCTTGATGGAGAAGTCTCGGTCTTGGCTTTGTCCTTCTCTTCACTTTCTGCAGAGATAACACTGATACTGGGCACATTGCCTTGAGGATCCTTCTCCGAGGTGGTAACAATGTCACTTGGATTTACAATGTTCTCCTGAGCCTGACTTTGAGCTGGTTCTTTATCAGACTCTGTTGGTGTCTCCTTTTCAGAGTCCGGAGGAGCTTCGTTCTCAGGTTTCTTATCTTCTACCTCCTCTGGTGATGGAGTTACAACTTCTTCTTCTTTAGTGATATGATTTACTTGATCAGCAGTCTCTGGTAATGGCTGGTCTTGTTTGTCCGATGCATCGCTATGATCCACATCCTTCTTTTCCTGGTCACCATCATCTACAAGAGGACTTTCAGAAGATTCTAGTTTCACACTAGGTTCCTCCTCAGTCTCCTTCACCTGTTCTGATATTTTGGGACCCTCAGGAATCTCCTCACTTATAACATTTGTGTCTGCTATAGAATCAGATCCTTCAGCAGCTGCTTCTTCACTTATACCGTTCTCTTTTACTTCTGTTGCCTCTGACGTTTCTTTCGGCACTTCTGGAGCCTCTATCTGGGGCAGCTCCTCCTTGGCCTCAGGAGTAGCGTCTTCTCCTGGCTCACATACACTATCAGATTTCTTACTTTCCTCTTCATTTTGTGTTTCTTTCTTATCAGGTGTCTCGAGAACATCTTCCTTTATCTCAGATGGACCTTCAACATCTTTCTCCTCTGGCGTTTCTTCTGCCTTGGTTTCGGGGAGCGCGGGCACTTGTGCTGGTTGTTCAGCTTCAGCAGATGGTTCCACCACAGGTACAACAATCACATCTTTATTTTCTGGTATCACTGTCTTGTCAACACTTGGAACCTCAATGTCTTTTTTGGCGACAGCAGGACTGGCAGGTTTCTGAACTTCCGGAGTTTCCTCAACTTTCTCCTTCTTTGCTTCTTGTTCAGAGACTTTACTTTCCGCTGCAGGCGGAGGCACCGCGGTTTCAGAGACGGTTTCAAGGGTTGATGTTGATGCATTCTGGGAAAGTTTGTCATCTTCCAAGCTTGCGATACTAAGGTCTGAAGAAGCCCTTTTGCTGTCAGGAACAGGCTAATGGAAGAGTAAAAACAGAGATATTATATGTTTGTTATGTACATCCCACCCATTAAGACAAATACGGTTCAGAGACGTTCATATCCCCCTATATAAAGAAGATGCAAACATGAATTATAACCCTGGTTATAGAAAGGTATAACACAGCTCTCCAGGACTACTACCTAGTGTGCAGCTGTGCATGGTCAAAATTGCCGACAGATCCCTGCTTTATAATAGGTTTTTGTATCACGTGTATTTCTATAAATGACATGAATGCTTTCTATATTATTCTAATATATGCAAACTATATTAACTGAATGATTTAACGATTGGGCTATGAACTGTCATAAGATGGCTCTATGTATAACTAAAAAAAACCCATCATTGTGGAGCTGAATGACTGTACTGCCTGGATAAATGAGCCGCTTTATTCCTTCAAACTTGGAGTTCTGCCTGGATCTCTTTATTTATGACTGTCCATTTGTGTCGGTGTCTGGACATGCTCGGATCTTTCATTTGCTGGTTTATCATTAAAAATGGATCTGTGTTGCAGTACCAGGCACGACCACACCTGTATGCATGGCAGTGCACCAGGATGAACAGTAGGTGGCTGCGCTCTACTATTGTTAATGAGAGGATGGGTAATCCTGAGTAGTCTTATATCCCTACATTTTGGCTTTACCCACTGGCATGGGCCTCAGTAAAGTAAAGTCTCCTTTATAGCTTGGCATCTCCTGTACAGAGACAATAATGATAATCAAAAAGGGATCTGGGGTCACTTAGCGACAGTTTTGGTGAGGGCTCCTGCCTTTTACACCACCTTGGACCCATTGTGAAATAACAAAAATTGAGGAACCAAGACAACCCCTTTAACCCCAACCTACCAGATAGGACAATAAGAATGTATTTGGTAGAATTATTTCTGCCTCTAACTGGTGTAATATTTTAAATGTTTGGTGAAGTCAGTAGATGTGCAGTAAGCTCTGAGTTATTAATCTGATGCAATCCTCAGTATTTGCTTATAGATCATCTTGTGTGCTCACAGATTACACGCACAGTTTCATTCAGAACTTTTACACGTTACAATAATAACGATCACTGGTTACTGTATCGCAGTGCAGACCCAACCAGCCGCTGCCAAGAACAAGGATTACAAAACTTCTTGAAAAAGCGCAATCTCACACAATACGCTTGAACTGCGCTTTGAAACTCATTTCTTCCCTGAATGCATGTGTGATCTTAGATAGATACGTTAGATGTATGGATCTGGTATCCCATCCATGTATGGATCTGGTATCCCATCCAACTTTTCATTACACAAACAATAACAGTTATTTGCTTCCATTTTGCTCCACAGATTTCAGTTTACATAATACTGAAATATAAAATATTGTATACACTAGTTATAGCTGCCCACATTATTATAAATGTTAAAACAAAAATGATCTTAATTTGAAACTTTTTAGGTCAAAGCACAAATGATTGTTAACATTCTCTCCAGTTGACATACATCATTCCATAGTAAATTATAGCTAAAAAGAATTTGTTTTTTGTGGCAGTGTATAAAAGACAAGAGGAATTTTGTCCCATATGTAACCAATTGAAAAATAGTCCATGAAACCAGTTTGAAATTTCATTCCATTAAAGTGTATTTTTACAAACTAAATTAGTATGTGAATTGTGCAATGAATTGGCAAGAGAATTGATTGGGGGGGGGGGGATATGGCATGTCAGAAATTGCAATTCTTCTCAACTGACAAAAATGCACAAGAAAGCCAAGTATGCATGGAAAATAGTTATTGTACGTTCTTTTAACTTGTTGTTACATGAAGCCATTATAAATACTAATTCAATATATCGTATATACTCGAGTATAAGCTGACCGAGTATAAGCCGAGGCCCCTAATTTTACCACAAAATACTGGGAAAACCTATTGACTCGAGTATAAGCCGAGGGTGGGAAATGCATAGGTCACAGCCTCCCCAGTATATAGCCAGCCAGCCCCTGCCCCAGTGTATATAGTCTGCCAGCCCCTGCCCCAGTGTATATAGCCAGCCAGCCCCTGCCCCAGTGTATATAGCCAGCCAGACCCTGCCCCAGTGTATATAGCCAGCCAGACTCTGCCCCAGTGTATATAGCCTGCCAGACCCTGCCCCAGTGTATATAGGTGTATATAGCCAGCCAGCCCCTGCCCCAGTGTATATAGCCAGCCAGACCCTGCCCCAGTGTATATAGCCAGCCAGAGCCTGCCCCAGTGTATATAGCCAGCCAGACCCTGCCCCAGTGTATATAGCCTGCCAGACCCTGCCCCAGTTATCCTATCCATGTATGGATCTCGTATCCTATCCATGTATGGATCTCATATCACAAAAATGACACTAACCAAAGAGCTCTCAGCCTCATCTTCTTCGTCGTCCTCTTTACTTTCTTCCACTTCCTCCAGGACTTCGGCCTTGGCCTCGGCGATCAGCTCACGCAATTGTTTGTTGCTGTTCACCACGGATACGAATGGATGCTGTAAAGAAGCAGAGTTCACCCATCATATCCTATTCATAGGAGAGACTAGGTAAGAAAAAGCGCAGCTGGTGTCCGTATTACCTGCAGCAGCTGTATGGCGGTCCACCGGGCATCAAGGTTCTTCTCCAAACACTTTCTCAAAAAGTCATTGAAATCTCTCGACCTGGAGGAAACACATTTGTTGTGTTAGTCATGTGATAATTGAGTTCTCTTTTCTATATCGCTTATGTTACTCCAGGTATTGTCTTAGTTTTGGATAGTTGTTTAATGCACTGTCATTTCCACAAGCCTTGAAGGGGTTTATTGGTTCACAAGTAAATTTTGACCAGCACCAAACAGCGGAGATGAGCTGCAGTACCCCTGGCAGGTCTCTTAGCAGTGGACTAAGTCTTCTGATTCTGGATCCCTCCACTGCAGTCTTGAAATACTATGTGGTGCAGGGTCGGGTTGTCGGACCCTACTGATGTTATAGATAAGACCTCAGTATAAAATCTGGGCCGGTAAATCTAGATTCATTTTCTTGCCATTTCAAATCAATGATAGTAATTCTTCTCCTGGGCCTGACCAGTACAAATATATCCAAACCTATAGTTAATCTTTCCTTATCCATCTCTTGCAATTCCTAATCCCCTTCCCCCTTCTTCCTCTGCACGCACCCCCCCGGCCTTACTAGCCAAACAAAACCATGGATGTTTAATTTTGGAGGACAATAAGGGCTTCTCTAGTCCCAGCAATTCCTTCCGCTAATAATGGATTTTCTCAACACTTGGGAATGCGTGAGATTGCAATTTACATAAATAAATGGCTTTAAGGAAGTTGGGAACACAGAATACAAATCCCTTCCGTAATCTAACATGCAATAGCCAGAATTTGCTACACTGGTCCCTAGTATACAAAATGCTTTGTTATAGCGTAGGTCCATAGCGGTTACCGGGCTGAGAACAGTATTCGGGCTCTTTCACAGATTCCCTGCACCGCCACAGAACAGCAGTATTAAACAATAATCATGTTCTCAGTTTGGCACTGCTATTACACAGGGAAAAGGGACTCCTTGCATCATATATCACTATCCTCGGCCTCAGTACTTTGGTTGGTCTGAAATTCACTGACTGTTCACAGCAGTGGGAAGGTAGTGCATACTGCAGCGGGTAAACCTGTACATAGGGGAAAATGATGGCCCTGTTTATACCTAGGTCTACTGTTATTAGTCATAAAAATATGGAGTTTTTCTTAAAAGAGTTTTACCACTAAAAGACAATTATCCCCAATCCATAAGACAGAGGATAAGTGTCTGATTTGTAGGGGACCGACTACTGAGACTCCCAAATATTGTGAGAACGGCAGCCCACAAATGCTTCAAGTAAGTGCCACCTCATAGAAGAGTATTGGTGGACATGTGCACAACCAATCCTTTCTCACGGGAAATCTTTATAGGGGTTGGATTACATTTAACTGTGGCAAGAGGGATGATCACAGCAGTGACATACCTAACCCAATAGCCACACATTAAAAAGCACTTAATTTTTTTTTAGGACCCTGGGATGGACCCATTTTAAAAGGTGCTCTACCATCAAAATCCATCATGATAATATTCCTCATAGATCCAGGCTCCGTGATTGTGGAAATCTTCTTATATTTGTTATCCACGGCCTCCTTCCATCTAACATCAACTTTTAAAATTTTAAACTTTTAAAAGCTTACGAGCCCGAGGGGGAACCCTGGGCCCTTTGTGATCTGCATCTACAAGCTGATACAATGTTTAAACTGCGAGACAGTGTAACAGACTGTAAAGCCAAAACACAGAGGATTGCCCTTCAGGCTTGTAAGCATAACTTTAAAAGTTGATGTTAGAAGGAAGGAGGGCATGGATAACATATAAGAAGATTACCACAGTCCCTGTGCCTGGGACTGCCCGATTTACCATGATGGATTTTAAAAGTAGATTTCCTTTAATTCACAGTAATAATTAATTTAATATTATTTTTGTTTTAGTAAGAAGGAAGCAAAAATTCCAAGGCATCCTCTGCACTTCTCTTAGCATGTTAGAAGGTCTACCACAAGGTCCGCAGACTTCTATAATACTTGATCTATGCTCTTCCACCATGAGATTACGCACTTACCATCTTGACGGATGCGATAATGTCGGAGGCTCCGATTTAGCGATCTTTAACAAGACTCGCATAGGATTTAATTCATGGTGTGGGGGCTCAATCTGAGCCATCTCGATTAAAGTAACACCCAGAGACCAAATGTCTGCTTTAAAATCATACGGCTTGTCCTTGGAGGTCTCACACATCACCACTTCGGGGGCCATCCTATTATACAGTGAGAGAGAGGAAGAGATGTGGTTATAACCTACTAGCAGGACATAACAAACATGTAAAACTTGGTCCTGTCAAAGCGTGGAGTGAATGGAGAAGTCGCCATATACTTCTATGGTAGATAATATACAAGGCTACTAGGGAAAATGGGAAGAGCAGAAAGGTTGGTCATAGCTCATGTCAGTGCAGCCATACATTTCCTACCCTGACATTGTGGCTGTATGACTACTAGCTCAGTGCTTGCTCTCTAGTGTAAAGAGGTTGTCCTTCTCTACTGTGTCGCAAACTTCTTTAAGGTGTATAGGATTACAACTATCAAATCCCTCCTCACCCAGTTATACCCTATATGTTCCTCTGCATATTGCTACATGCATAGTGAAAAAGGATAATAAATAATAATATTATTATTATGGCTATCCCCACCTGTGTGAACTGTATATCTATGAGATGTATCTTCCCTTTTCTCTTCCCTGCCTCTTGCTTGGAAGAGCTGGCAGTGAGAAAGTGATCACAAGCAGGAGGCAGACTGAAGCTGTATCACTCAGGATAACACTGAATCTCTATTTCCCTGACCCAACAAGTGAAGGGTGATGAGCTTAAGAATCAAAAATCTCCTTGGTATGTAACACATACCAGTATGGTGTGCCAATGAACGAGTCTCTTCTCTGTAATGTTCTGGTGTTCTTAGCGGATACTCCAAAGTCAGCTGTAAAGGAAATATTAGCTTTTTTATCAGATGTTCTTCAGAAAATCAACAGTTTCTACATTTTTAAGGGATAACTATAATATAAACCAAGGCCACAAGACCTCCTTGACAGCAAATTCAGATCTCATTGTGGCTCGCAGGCCTATAACCAAGCTATAGGTGATGGAAGTGTCCACAGATGAGCCCCAATTAACTCAACTAGCAGAAGAAGAAATTTACAGGTGTATGTACCGTACCCTGGGGGCTCTTGTAGGAGCGGCACACTATAAGTAGGATACAATAAGCACTCACCCAGCTTCACGTCCCCGTCGAGGGTCAGCAGAATGTTTCCAGCTTTAAGATCTCGGTGGATAATTTTGTTGTCATGTAGGTAAACCAGGGCCTCCAGGGTCTGCTTACACACCACTCGGATCTGAGGCTCCGTTAATGGGCGCTCCAGCTCTGCAGGCAGAAAGTCAGGAAAATAAGGTGTGAATTATAACCCTTACCCATCAGTTAAAGAGGAGGGGGACCCACACAGAAGACCCTCTCCACTCATTGTATCTATGTATATGTGGAGCGGCTGTCTATGGCCAAGCCATTATGTGTCATCTCCCCTGTACTGACATTGTAAATTCCTCCGGGTTTCCCTGATAGATTATTGAGGGTCCATTCAGCAAGATATCTTGTGACCAGCTTCCAGGTGCAGTGCAATAACTAGTCATAGCTTTAGGATAGGAGAGGCCATCATTGGTTGGGTTTGGACATTTGGATTCTGGCTGCTTTTGGTTTAAGCATTAACACAGAGAACGGTGAAAGAAGAACAGCTCTGTTCTTTGTGTAGTGGCAGACTAGTGTTACTGCAGCTTAGCTTGCATTACCCTGCTCAACCCCTACACGGAGAATGAACCTATTCATCTGATTCTATTCTCCGGGTGACTGACTGGTGAGAGTCTCCACTACGTGTGGGATATTGATCTACCCACCTATAGTCAATATCAGTAAACTGGAAAACCCCTTTAACATTTGAGACATTCAATGCCAGGTGCCAAATATAAGCGCCAGACAACCGTGACCGGTCCGCACAGTTACCTGTTTCACAGAGCAACCACATTCCTGAGGACATCATAGTGATCTATACAATATATAAGGAGTCCCTGCTTCCATGCAACGTCTGAAACCGCCCCAACTCAAGAAAAGGATAAAGAAAACTGGAAGAGACTTACCAAGCATTACTGCGTCTACAGCTCCTCCAGCGCAAAATTCTATAAGGATCTACAAGGAACCCAAATAAGTGTCCCGTTACATCATTAATACATACAGAAACAGCAAGTTACACAAAGGATGAAGGATCTGTGCAATGAAGTGGTGGTACCGCGATGGACCTGAACATCTACAGCAGGTCCAACAGAACCCCTTCTCTAGAGTGACTATAGCAGTAATATTACCCACTTACCCACAGGTTATTCTCATAGTAAAATGCATCCAGCAGTTTGACGATATGTGGGTGATCGCAGGAGGCCAGGATGTCAATCTCCACCATATAATCTTCCAGTTCATCCTCAGACTTTGTGTCGATGACCTTTGCTGCTGCCAATATACCAGTCTCCTTATTCTGGGCCTGGAAAATGCAAACATATATCAGGTTAGCACGAGGCCAATAGAGACTGTGATAGAGACTGAGAATAGAGGTGATGGGAGGTATTAGGATCTCAAGTAGGAGAAGATGAGATTTTTGACCTCGCTGCTCCTTCACCATCACTTACAGATCAGACGTTCAACCTTAACATTTCTGCGATGACTTGTCTATAGTGATATTGTTATCTCACTCATTATCCCCCTCTATACTGGCCAGACCTCACGAATTGGGTTCCCCCATTACACTTGTATAGTAGATATACTACATATTTGCCTAATGATTCATCACGAAATTCTCCTAAGCAATCACCTGATCCAGGGGTCTTCAGTAGTAGCAATGATAAGGTTAAAAGCAGAGTAATAAAACCCGCAGAATAAGGGGACACACCAATTATAGTAAAGTCATAAAACAGGTCGATATTCTATGTGGGTGGAAGTCTCAGTATGAGGATAAGATCTGCAGAAATCTTTTCTCCTGTGCTCTCACTCTGCAATGCAGCGATAAAAAGTAAAACTGCTGCAATGCACCGACTTTTAGTCTAGACAGGTATTACTACATGCTTAGGTGTAGTCCCATCTTATACACAGAAATTCTATCTTGTATAATCTCTATAGTAAATCAAATGACAACCCACCTATTACTAAACCTGAAAACAAACTACTCCTCATAAAGGAGAGCAGCGGGGAGACAGGACGAGAACCTTTTCATGGGATATCGGAGTGAAGCACATCTGACCAGGACTCTGTTGGTTATGCATGTGCTCATAGTCTTCCTGTCAGTCATCTCCCCCCACAAAAGCCAGAGGTTGTGACCCTACTGAATACTAGCTGAGAGCAAAACAAAGCTGAGTTATTCTCACCACTACAGAGTGAGAGGTTTTCCTCGACACTGAATAATCTTTACTGCTTGTGCAATGTACTTGTGTCTTTACATGTGGTCTTCCCATGGCCGCGCCGGGATTGATAGCTTCCCCCCTTGTGACCATGTAACAGAGACTTTCTAGGAGCGGCAACTAAACGAGGATATGTTTGTATCCGTGTAAAGGCCCGTCTTTATTTTGGCAAAATGAAAGGTACTGTAATGGGCACCGGACTGACCCCATAATAGTAATTAAAGTAATTAAAAATAATCCCTAGCATCTATTGTTATCATCAGCAAATTGCTCAGACTTTAGTATTCTTTCCACAGAGGCAAATTGAGCCCTATGAATATTACGGCCCCTACAATCACTTCCTACATGTGGTACTAGACTCAAGCTTCCTGGGGAATGGAGGATGTGCCCCTTCTGCTGCTTTCAATCTGTGGTTACAGGACCTTTAGAGAACTTTTAAAGGTCCTCAATGGCTTTTGTCTACATGTGTATTGTGAGCTGGAAAGGATTACAAGGATATCACGGGTGAAGCTCTTAGTGCAATATTTGGTGGGTGGCTATGGGCCCCCTAGCAGACTAGGGTCCCGGCCAACTGCTCAAACAGCCTATATTGTTATCCACTACAGTCTTTCCATTCTTTGGCTCCTATGATGGAACAGAATAGTAATGACCAAACCAGGTCCTGGGGTCAGTAAAAGCTCACAATATTATTATATGGCAGACTACTCTGTGACCCTGGGTATATGGCCATGAGTTATCCCACAACTATTACACAGCTTCTGTTCGGATTCTCGCAGGATTTTACAGCTACAGTCAGAAGGGAGTTGGGTGACTCATATACAGGATAGCCCATTTCCTCATAGCGAGTCGTACAATACTTGGGACAGACACAACCATATGGAACGTCATCAGGATGAAGTCATGTCGGCTACATTGTGAAGTGATGAAAGACGGGAGGGGTCAGAGTGAATGCCCTACAGGTAAATACTGTCTGTACATGGAAACACAATCATAACAGAGAGCACCCGCGCTCCCGATGCCACCCATATTCTCCCAACATTCACACACAGCTGAAATAGACCTGTGAAGACGGTTTCCAAAGCCTGTATCATATGTCTGGTCCTGTGGACCCCCTGTCACTGGCCATGGAGAACCACAAAGTGCAAATCACTGGACCAGTCCAAAATGTGGCAGAAGGTACCAACTCAGATCTGAGATGGGCTCCGTCTAGTTAAAACTACAACTCCCAGCATGCCCCCTAGGCTGTTACAATAATGCTGGGAAATAAAAGTCAGCGATTCCTATGCTGCAAGTCAAGAGCCAAGCAACCTTTGAGGCTTTAGCAATCACTACAATACCCCGGTTATTTGTGCACCAAGCTGTTTGGGCAGGTGCCAAGGCTGCTGGCACCACACACACACACAGCAGGACCCTGCAAACACTAATGTTTATTGCTAATCACTTTCTAAAGAGAGAGTAAAAAATGGTGGCCAAGGTGTCAACAAAAACACAAGACTGTTTGGCTTTCACACCATAGCCACGCCATCCATCATCTCCTTTAAGACGCTGGAAGGCCCTTTGTACTGTGACAGCTGCCCATCAATGGACTATAGAGGTCTCCTGTCTGGAAGGACATGTAGTTGCACGGAAAAGTAAGCGAACCCTTTGGAAATTCCAGGATTTCTGCATTGATGGGGGACAGTGGGAGTAGCCCCTTCACAATAAAGTGGTTGCCCACTTTTTGGAAACTTGAGCAGGGGAGGAACACAACCCTAATAGAGTCACATATATTATAGTTATCCTGATAAAGTGTCCAAGTAACTGACCAGAGCTGTGGGTCACATGACTTCTAGCCAGAAAGACTCATGAGGGTCCTGTAAAGAATAAAGATTATTTTTAACCCCTTACTTTACAATTTATTCAGTTTTATTGCTGTTTTAGCGCCTATCACTCAGTGATCGTCAGTGTAATATTCATGAATGTGTGTGGGGACTCTCTAAGCAGACACTACATGATTCCTCTGTGCTATGAGATGCTGTGTTCTGACAATGTGCTTACATGATCAGGATACAGGTTTATCTACACTTCTATTTAGCTTCCTAACATTCTACTAGTATCTGTCACCCAGAAAGAGAGATGAGACATGTCAGAGATGACGAGATCCATGAGGTGGATATAAAACACAATGACACACTCTGAACTCTGCTAACTCGCCTATAACACACACAGTCAGCTCTGCTATATGTCTCCCTCCCAGATAAAGACCTTGATAAAGACCTTATCTATCGGTAGCTTGTACAGCAAGTCTCTGCACTCTGCTGGTTGCCGGCAGGAAGTGCCTGTGTCTGAGCTGGTCTTGTAATGCAGGGGGGAGGGTCAGGAGGCAGAGAGCACTGCAGTGTGCAGATAAGAGAAGCTATTCATGAGAAGAATCCAACCAGTGAGAAGATTTACGGTTGTATCCAGGAGCAACCAAATTGTAAACACCAGAACACCACTACGACAAGTTGGAATTATATCTGTGAAAAGCTGTATTTTTTGTTAATAACACTGAAGCAGAGAATGTTATTTTGTTATTCTGAGTATATTTAATAATCTTGTCTCCGTGGGAGAAATACCCCTATAATGAACTCTCTTAAGAATAAGGCATTATAGCTCCGAACCTGAAATATCCAAAGACAAAGAACAAACTGACCAAAGCACCAATCAGGTCACTTCTTTCATTTCTTAAAATCTCTCTAAAAACCAGGACCTGGACTCTCTGCTCAGGGCATCTGCTCCCTGACACTTGCCCTGATCAATCTCCCCCACCCCTTGGTCTTGGTGCACACTATGAGTAAGTCTTTCCTAACAGATGCCATCTCATTATGTAATGCAGCGGTCTATTTATAGGGCAGCGTTCACATGCCAGTTTCCCCTTTATTTTATCAAACAAATATTTTCCATGATATCATCTCACACAAAGACGACGTGAGAGATGCATTCACTACGGTAAATTATAAGGATGTTACAAGTCGCTGTGGTCATAAACGGATCAGGGAGGGCCATGAAGGTTTCCAGCTGCAGGAGGATGTGTCGCTGTGCATTGCATTGTGGGATATGTAGCTGGTTTCACAGGTAATTACTACATAATGTGCTCTCAGCCCAGACACGTATGATGTATTGCTGCAAAGATCTTCCGGGATGGGTTTATCTTATCTGATCCGACTCCTTCCTTCCCGAGCAGTCACATCCACAGCAGTAGAGTGGTGGAGACCCCACAATGCGCCGCACTGAGAGGGGATTACTACAATCTGCAGCCAGGAAATGCCTAGACCGGAAGAGATGAGACCGCTCTTCACTTCTGGAAGTCCCTGTCGGTGGCTATGAATCACACATTCATCATGGTCTCCTCTTTGTCACAGCAGAGGTCCTATCCTCACAAAATCATTTACCGAATTTACTGGAGTATAAGCCGACCGGAGTATAAGCCCAAAAACTGGGAAAAACTATTGACTCAAGTATAAGACGAGGGTGGGAAATGCATTGGTCACAGGCTTCCAGTATTTAGCAAGCGCCCTGTAGTATGTAGCCAGCCTGCCCCCCTGTAGCATGTAGCCAGCCTGCCCCCCTGTAGCATGTAGCCAGCCTGCCCCCCTGTAGCATGTAGCCAGCCTGCCCCCCTGTAGCATGTAGCCAGCCTGTCCCCCTGTAGCATGTAGCCAGCCTGCCCCCCTGTAGCATGTAGCTCCTCTCCAGAAGAATCCCCACTGTAGCATATAGCCTGGCTGTAGTACATAGCCAGCCTGCCCCACTGTAGTATATAGCCTGCCCCCCTATAGCATATAGCATCCCCACTAGTCTTATACTCAGGTATATAAAAAAGAAAATAAACGGATTACTCACCTTTCCGATGCCCCGGGCAGCTCCTCTTCTGTCCTCATGTGCCGGCTCCAGGTCCTCGACAGCTTTGTGTGCACAGCCCCGCTCCAGTGAAGACCGAAGAGGAGCTTCCCGGGGCGTCAGATTGTTGAGTACTCTGTTTATTTTTTTTCTTTTTAAGTGCTGGCCATACTGGGGGCTCTCTGGCAGGCTATACACTACAGGGGGCTGGCTATGTGCTGAAAACTTGGCTTATACTTGAGTACATATGGTATATATTTGGGTTACATAAAACTTATTTTATATAGATAATGCCTTAGCACGAGCAAGAGTGATGTCACAAAGTATATCACATGTTGAGGACTTGCCATCTGATGGGTGATGGACGGACACCCAGTCTGTGAACCTATCAATTGTCCTGGCCCGCAGAGCTGGGGGCGGATGGCTCTGTGCTCAGTGTAGTAACCTGGCACATGTACTACTACTACTAATTCTTTATTAATGTAGCACACACAGGTTACGCAGCGCTGCACAGAGCTTACTATCACTATCAATTCTACCGGCATGCGTGCATTCTTGGGTCACTAACAACGTCTTTGGTTCGTGGTTTGTGGCCCATGGGTCATGTGCGTTTGAGGTCCACTCACCACCAATAAAAGAATAAAACACAGCCAGAAGTAGGACCTGCTTCAAAATTCACAGCTCAGGTCCAATAATCCATCTATGTAATGGAAATGTTACCAACAGTGTGATAAGTGCTGGGTAGACCCCCTGGAAATCAGGAACATGTAAACGCTAGCAGCAGGGCCTGGCCTCCCCTCCGCACCTAGCAGCAGGGCCTGGCCTCCCCTCCGCACCTAGCAGCAGGGCCTGAGGTTTCAGAAACTTGAAATCTAGAGGGAACTTTAACTTTAAGGCCCCTTTCACACTTGCGTTTTTCATGCGCGTTTTCTGCTTTTGACGCGCAGAACTTGCATTGCACTCTGACCCATTGTAATCAATGGGTCTTTTCAGACTTGCATTTTTTTCACGCACACACGTGCATTTAAATCTCGACATGCTCTACTTTTGCAAGTCACGCGTGTGAAAAACGCACCATACAAGTCTATGGAGATGCATCAAAAACGCATCGCACTCTGAGACACTTGCAAGTGCAATGCATTTATCACGCATAAATTGCCATAGAAAAGAAGAGCTCAGTCCTGGGTCCATTCCACGCGCATTTTCTGCCCGTGAAAAACGCATTGAAATTGCATTGAAAACGCGCGTGAAAAACTGAGACACTGAACAAACTCTGACTGAAAACTGATTGCACTCTGATGAAAAATGTGCGTTTTTCACTGACCAAACCCTGATCGCTCCCTGATCAAACTCTGACGTGATCTGCAACGCAAGTGTGGAAGGGGCCTAAGGGAACTGCAGTATTAGCTATTTCCTGTTACTTTAAGGGAACTGCCGGCAGACCCTAGTAGGAGGAGGACCCCCGGCAGACCCTAGTAGGAAGACCCCTGGCAGACATTAACCTTGGTTTAAAATAAATAGAGCTAATGAAGATGCAAACATCTCTAAGACCTTTTAGCAAAAAGTTTAAAACATTCATCTCCTGCAGCTTGTAAGTATCTCAATCCATCGTCAGCTGCAGAATGACACCGATTGTAGAAACCCAAACTGCATTTTTCCTATTTTCTTGTATAAATTTCAAACTGTGGCTTAAAGGGGTTGTCTGGAGGTGGAAAAACATGACTGCTTGCTTCTAAACTAACCTGCCCCACACCTGAGTATAGTTATTGGGCAGTGTTGTAGCTTGGCTCGATTCATTTCTAAACAGCTGACCTGCAATACCGGCACAGATCATGGTCATGTGTGGCGCTGTTTTTAGAAGAAAGCAGCCATGTTTTCGAGCCTCTGTACAACCCCTTTAAGTACATACCCAGATCTTATGACATCAGATCTCTCAGCCCTTATATACTCCGTTCTGTAGGGTTATGATAGGTCTCAGTGCTGCCCCCTGTTGAAGAGCCACAGCAGAGGATGGCGGCTCCTACCAGCACTCATTCTAATGTGGCCACCGGAAACATATTAAGTACTAGTACATCTTTAGTAGAAATGGAATCGCTGTAATTTATTAAAATGTGAAATGTTTTCCTCTGGAGACGTCCTTTAATTAACTCTTGCAACTCCTGTAATTAAAGCAGAACATGTGCCTGTGTGCGCTTGTGTTTTGGGTATCAAAGCAGAACTTGTTGTGGCGGCAAAGAGTTAATGAATTGCACATGTAATACACGGACACGCCAGAGGCGGGATATGACACCACATGTGTTCTTCATCAGGATCCGCTGTGTATGTGGTATAGAACTCACTAAGCATTAATGGCTCTACTACCCCAAACCCTGGGAAATGTGGAGAAAATATCCTTACAAGCCTCATAGGAGTCATCTCTGGTCCTCCAGACGCCTGCACAGATACACGAGTACACCTCAGCTTCCCCTCTATGCACCCTGCTGGGTGCATCCACCTTGACATATGTTATGTATGTAATCGAGGGTGCGCCAAGGACTGTGCCCATTTCAGGGCTTGTCTGCCAGATATAACGGGTACAAGCCCTTATAAATTTGGCCCTTGCTGTAAGTCAGTGGTGGTGAACCTATGGCAAGGTCGTCAGAGGTGGTACTCAGAGCCATCAGATCCCAGAACAGAGTTTGCCGTACAGGACTCAAGGCCTCCTCCTGCAGTCTGGGGCAGCCCAAGATGTGCCACATTCAGAGCTATTTCACAGCGACACGTCCTTGGCTGCCTCTAGCTACAGGCAGAGTAAGAAAATGTGGACCTTGGATAGACGCTACAATGATACACTGAATTTCTCTACTTTTGTGTTTCTCAACTGTATTGGTGTCCTCGGGATGCTGATACCATTGTAAAACGTGACAGAGCAGGGACCAATAAGTTCCTGCTTAAATTGCCAGTATGACACTATGTGATAAATAAGTGGTTATTGGTTGTGGTTTGGGCACATTCTCTTTAAGAGGGGAGGCACCTGTTTTGAACCCGTTTATAGACATGCGTTTACAGATCGGAAAAAACACATTCATTTTTGGCCGTTTATTAAGATAATTGGGAAAAACGGACAAAAGCGGATGTATTTTCAAAAAATACATGCATTTTTTACGATCTGAAAACGCACGACTAAGGCCCCTTTCACACTTGCGTTTTTCACGTGCGTTTTCTGCGCGTGCTTTTGACGCACAGAACTTGCATTGCACTCTGACCCATTGTAATCAATGGGCTTTTTCAGACTTGCATTTTTTTCACGCACACACGCGCGTTTTTTTTAACACGCGTTTAAATCTCGACATGCTCTACTTTTGCAAATCACGCGCCATACAAGTCTATGGAGATGCATCAAAAACGCATTGCACTCCGAGACACTTGCAAGTGCAATGCGTTTTTCACGCATCAATTGCCATAGAAAAGATAGAGCTCAGCCCTGAGTCCTCCAGATAATGCGCGTGAAAAACTGAGACACTGAACAAACTCTGACTGAAAACTGATTGCACTCTGATGAAAAATGCGCGTTTTTCACTGACCAAACCCTGATCGCTCCCTGATCAAACTCTGACGTGATCTGCAACGCAAGTGTGGAAGGTGCCTAAATGGGTTCAAAACGCCACGTGTGCCACCACCCTAGAGAGCTCCCAGGTCACACAGAAAACTATACATATGTCCTTGCAGGGGAAGTCTCCTGCCTCAGAAGCAGGTCTTTCCAAAGAATTAAAGTCTGAATTTTAATACATAGGAAAACTGACCTCTTGCTGCACTATTTTTGGGGTGCACTTATCTACAAGGGAGGAGGACAACAAGAGGGAAGTGTGGGCAAATAATGGTGCACCCAACCTAATGGACACACCCATGGTGCACTTACAGATTTATCTGCATTCAGGTCACAGATCTTATCCAGCAGGACACTCTCCCTTCAAGGCGTTTATATGTGACCAGGGTGCTGACAGGTTCCCTTTAATCCGCTCTCTGTGTCTGACGATTATGGCTTATCACAGTCAGGCCCTTACTTATCACTTCCAGTAACTGTGTCTGATGTCCAGCCGCCTCCATGTGATGATGCACATGAACGACTCGTATCTGTGATCAGCTCCAGACAATCACATGGCTACATGCAGTGAACTCCAGCCAGAAGATTGAATGACTGAAACTGGAGGCTCCCTGGCAGGCGGAGGTGAAGAGGAAGCAGGGGGTGGGGAGCGCAGGAGCAGATCAATCTTTCCCTGCTGGGGGATTGGGTTTCTTTCTAGGACTTTCCCACACTTTCATTAGCCCCCTACAAGCTGCTGTGCTGTATAATGTGCCAGGGGCTCCGCTCAGGAAGCACTGCCTCCCAAGACAAGAGAGAAAAATCAAGGGAGGACGCTGCAGTCTGGGGGGGAAGTGCCGTTTCCTCTGCGTTGATGCACTTTAGGTTTTTAGGAAAGCCAGTTATATAGCTCAGTCCTGCGTTGTGTGATAAGAGAGAAGCAGTATATAGCTACAGAAGTGACATCATATCTATAAAACACACAGCAAACATAACAGAGACATCTAGATGGTCAGTAACACTAACACTGACATAAAAGCCAACCATATACATTTTACAACCCCCGCAATATAGAATAAACCCTGCAGCATAATGACAGCCAGTTTAACCTTTTCATGATTGGGATCATGAGTAACTTACAAGCTCAACAGGAGTCTGCTAATATATCACAAGTGTCAACTAAACATGTGAGACATTACATAGGAGATGAATGTCTGATCACGCGGTGGGGTTGGTCCGGGCCAGGACCTTAGCCGCCCTATGATGACCAAGTTTAACCAATGCCAATGAGACACAAGGTTTCCGGAACAGCTCACAGGTCAGTCCGACGCTGTGCATCAGTGGGCTGCTGGACCCACTGGACACACAGGTTGGGTTTCAACATACGGGCTGGGGCTCACGTTTTGTGTTTGAATTGCGTTTTGTAACGCAATTCAAGAGCAAGAGGGAGGAGCTTTCTCAAAAGTCGACACAGTTTTGAAACACAGTGCAATCAGAACAGGTGGGGGCTTGTGCTGATTGTATCGGCCTTTCATAGGAGACGCATGTAATAGGCAGCAAGCACCACGTTTTGCATTGTTTAAATGCAAAACATGCGGTGCTGGTAACCAATCACGTGTCCCGCTCCCTGTACCGTTTGCATTGCGTTTCAAAACGCATTTCTAATGGAACGTGCAAATGCAGCCTTGGAGCTAAATGCTTGTGTTCGGAATGGTGAATCCCATTTTTAGATTGTTTCGGAAAAATATATGTGCCCGAGACTGCATTCACACGTTCCGCCGCTGGCTTTGGATTTAGAAATGGAACGCAAATGTTGGGGCTCGTCCCAACTGCATATGTGTTCTTCGGGGAATCGGCCCTTCACCCGCGCTGCAGTATTTATCCACTTGATAAAGGAGTCATTGTAGACTCCGAAACGCGTTGTGTTCCAGAGATACGAAATAAAATACCCCCGTTTTTGGATTCATCTTGTGTATGTCACCTATCTGTGTGCGCCGAACTGAGACAAGTACCCTCCCTGTTCTAACTGAGACACATGCGATCGGTACCCAGAACCACATGTTTTGCATGGAAATAAGTGTGTGAAGACACACGTGGCGTTTTTAGGCCGTTTTTAGTTAGTGCGTCTTCAGATCGTTAAAAAACGCATCAGTTTTATGAAAACGCATCCGTTTGTCCATTTTTCCGAAATTGCGCAATTAAAAAGGACAAAAACGCATGCGTTTTCACAAAACTGATGCGTTTTTAAAAAACGAATGCGTTTTTTAACGCATGCATTTTTTACGATCTGAAAACGCACTAACTAAAAACGGCTTAAAAACGCCACGTGTGTCTTCACCCTAATGCAGAACACTGTGTGCCGGTTACCAATTCCATGCATTTCAGTTGAAACACAGATGTGATTGGGTCGAGCCCAGACGTTTGCATTGCAATGCAAAAGTGTAGGGTTGGGACTCGCATAAGGGTGTGGTCACACAGTGCATTCTTAGTCCATTTTTAAACACATTAAAAGTGCACATATTTTTGCATGTTTACCATTCGATTAAGCTGCATTTTTCATCAATTCTGGAAGTGTAAGCAGCTGTGAAAATGTACGCACCAAGGGCTGCGGTCACACGTTGCGTTTTGTTGGAGTTAGACCCATTGGTGTCAACATTGCGCTTACAAAATGCATGTGTTAACGCTTCGTCAACACATGCGTTTGTTAATGCATGCGTTTTGTAAATGCAATGTTGACAAAGTAATTAGGCAAATCTCCTCTTCAGCTGTCAGACGCAAAGAAAATGCATTGTGTGACCACAGCCTCACTTTATCTCCTGCATTTAAATGTAAAACACTGGGTTCCGGTTGACGATTACATGCATTTCACTGGAGACGCAGATGCAATTGGGTCGTGTCAACACAATGCAAACGCCACTTGTGAACAATACCTCAGGGTGCTGTCACACGTCGCGTTTACCGCATGCGTTTAAAAACGCATTGCAATAGCTGGAGAGTGATTTGCCTAATTAAACAGCTGCTAACACCTGTGTTTACAAAACGCAACCGTTAATGCATTGTTAACGCATGCGTTAACATCGCGGTTAACGCATGCGGTTGTTAACGCATTGTTAACACATGCGTTAACATCGCGGTTAACGCATGCGTTTTGTAAACACAAGTGTTAAGAGGTGTTTAATTAGGCAAATCACTCTCCAGCTATTCCAATGCGGTTTTTAACGCATGCGGTAAACGCGACGTGTGACCGCACCCTCAGGGTTCACTAATGCAGATTAAACTAAAACTATGAGGGAAAAAAAGGATCACCTTTGCTTTGTAAACTTTCCCTTTATAATTGCCTTTAAATAATGCATGTAAAAGCCGAATGTGGAAAAACAGACTCATGAGGGAGCTACACGCGTAACCAGAACACTTGTTTTTAACAGGTTATTTCTTCATAAACAGAGAAAACTATTACAGCGTTCATTAAGCGTATAATAATGATTTTGTTTTACGTCCGTATTTGGTTATTACGGACGTGGCGATGCTACATATGTTATATGTGGGATTGTAGGGTATTAGCACTGGCAGCCTATCCGGATGCATAGGCTCACTGACTGTAAACAGGACCTTACAAGCATTTACTATGGACAACCCAGGGTCTTAGCCCAGACCCCAGGGTTGCCATAGCAATGATCGGCATCCCCCCCCCCCCTAAAAACGCTACGTGGGGGCGCAAATTGAGAAGGGAATCTTCCTGCAGCCATTTAAATGTCGCTGACCATAGATTACTGCTTACACCCCTCGCACAGGTTAATAAAGACTGGACAGAAAAAAAAGGGGGGCTGGCCTGGTCATAGGAAGGGTTAAATATTTTTACGGTGAAAAGATTGTACAACAAAATTCCTACGGCTCCCGATTTAGAACCCAAGGCCCGAGATCTGCAGTAAAGACTATGGCAAATTCCCAATCACTCAGATGATGGCCATGTATTATTACATTACTATATACTGGACACTAGACACAAGATGTAAGATGTAATGGATCACCCATGTAACCCCATGCTGGGACCTTTTATTCTCATAAGTCCTTAGGACACAACCTAAGGACTGATGTGGCAGCATACCTGGAGCACAGATGCATTTTGCGGACAGTCAGACCATCAATACTGGATGACAGGAGAGAACAAATTTAATAAGAATGATCTGTGACGTGAAGTTCTTACTAACTCGGGTGTGTGAAGAGGAAGGGAGAGGTCGTCTGACTCATCATGGAAAACCAAATTGTCAGAGAAAGTAACCTTCCAAACTCAAGAAGCCTTGATGTGGGTCAGACTGCAGCCGACTTGTCCTAAGTGGCGCAGCAGACATATAGAGTCACTCGCTCCAACCCCAAACAGCTGTCAAATTCCCTCTACTGGATCTGCAGCCTTTCTGATGGGTGTCTAGAAGTGATGCTGGTTTGCAAGATTTTCGCCACACATATGGTCTTCCAAGGGAGGCGCGGTAAGATCCAGAAGGGGAGTGGCTAGTTAATTGTAGCAATTGATTAGTATAAGAATTTAATTTATTTATTTTTGAGAACGGATTCCTCAGATCTGACGCAAATCTTTTTTCTACTAATGGCACTTGTTAGTTATGTCCCCCAATTTTTCTTTTTAAGACAAGATGCACGAGTTTTCGTTTAAATATTTTCCCTGCGTCTCCAGGAGCCTCCCTTTAAGGATCATGGAACCACATCACCAAAGTACCCATGGTTCACATCACACAACTGGGTGTTGGATACAATGATGTAGCCAGCTCTTTACTTTCTACTGTTATATTTAGAAGTATAATATTTACAGTAGAAAACACAATGTTGTAAAACCATTCATTGTTAATGTTTTACTAATACGCTGCAGTAGTAAGTAGGACTGAGGAGCTCCCCGATGGCTTCCTACTCTGATCTGAACTTCCAACGTATCACACTAGGAGGGTGCTGACCCTTCAACTTTGTTTGCGTCTGTCATCCATTTTTCTCTGGATAACATTAATATCAATAACTAATGCACAGACATGTTCTTCACTGATCCACGTGGGAGCTGTGGAAAACTCAAAGCAGGTCCTATTCCTGCTCAAGGTTGGGCCTTCCTATAAGAAGTATAAGGGAACATGATGGGTTCACACATGGACCATATTTGCAGATCAGTTTCTATGCAACACAGTCACATGACTTTCCAAGAGTTTTGGACAAGCTAGTGACGTCATTTGCCAGCCCAAGATAGCCACAAAAAAGGTAATACACCAATTTTAGACCTCAAAAACAGATTACAGATCAAATGTATCATATGCTAATGTAGCTTACTCTATTTAGCCGCTATGGAAGCCACTGCTTGTAGAGCTACACACCCCAAGATACAAGTGCAAGTCCAACAATTCTCACTAATGGACCCAAAGGCTTTAGGGGGCAACCACGTGGAAACGCATGCGTTTAGAACGGTCCAAGAACGTGGCAGCATCATTCAGTTTTTCAGATGCCTATTTTGAAGCCAGAAACAGGTGAGAACATCATTGAAAGGTGCTACTCCTACTCTTTATTTCACTCCGGTCCTTTTTTGGGCATCGAAAACTGCATCTGAATAACTGAACATGCGAACACACACTTAGCTTTTTAGCAGTCAAGTGGGGCCAAATGTTATGCCTATATGAACACTGAATGGAGTAGTTGGTACTGTGACTGTCCAAATTTTGGTTTATCGTTGATGAATTCTAAAGACTAGAGGCCGGGGAGAATGTCTCTGTCCCACTGATCCGTACAGACACATGAGTTATCAGCAGTAACCTGCTGTATGTACACAGATCATCACATCCACCAATCTTTACCCACCTTATAAACTTTTCCAAAGGCTCCATCACCCAGCTCCCCTATGATCTCCCACACCTCCTCCGGGTTCACATCCCTCTTGACATGCTCGTATTGCTTCTTCTTTTTGTCCCCGCCAAGCTTGAAGATCTTACGAAAGTTAAAGAAAGACATTTCCTCTGCTTTTAGTGGGCCGCTCCCCAAACCGCAGCCCTGGACGTGTGGAGGAGCCGGTCAGTGGGGGGCCGTTGGCTTCATGCCACTTCTAATAACAAGGGGAAACACTGGGAAATCCTGCCTGATCCTTCTGATAATGGCAGAACCGGTCCTGCTTTATCTGTCTGATGATAGAAGGGCAGATCCTATATTGTTCCTCTATACACGACTGTATGGTCCCTCTGTCTATAGAAGGACAAATCCTGTATGACTTCCGTTACTATATGGGGGTATAGTTGTATCATCCGGTTATATAGATCTGTTGCTATATGGGGGTATAGCTGTATCATCCGGTTATATAGTTCTGTTACTATATGGCGGTATAGCTGTATCATCCGGTTATATAGATCTGTACCTATATGGGGGTACAGCTGTATCATTCGGTTATATAGATCTGTTACTATATAGGGATATAGTTGTATCACCTGGATGTGTCTATATCTGCCCTCTAATGCAGTCGTCTTCTCCCACATTAGATGCTGATAAAGGCTGCCACTTTCTCCACATCCTCACTTGTGCGCAGCAGATCTCTGGCTCCAGCGTCAATGACACCGTACTGCAGCGTGTTATCGACACTCTCGAAAGGAACAGCGACATTGTAAGCACCATGGAAAAATATTACACCTCATTCTGATGGAAATCACCGACGGGAGAAGAGACGTCCAACGCTGTATTCACTGAACTGTACGTGGCCATGGAGATCCAGGATGAGCGTCTTGGTTATAGACATCACACAATAATAGAGATGGGCTGCACTAAAATATTTATCTCGTATATAAAATTTCAAGATAACCTTTAACTACATCAAAACTAAATTGGGAGAAACGTGTGTGATTTTTAGTAATTTTGTCACTGTGTGACAGGAGGTTGTTATATTATCAGCAGTAACTGCAGTAACTGTATGAAGAAGCCCAGAGCCCGAGATGATGGTCCAGACAGAAATGTGGGGGGTGTCGGAGAGGAGTCATCATGAGATCACATGACCACAATGCAGGGAGGCATCTTCGGATATATACAAATAAATAAGGGAATAATGGCAAAAATGTACATATCGGGGGGTGGGGGTGGGGGGTAAACTACGATTTTCCTTGTTGCTTTACCCAATTTAATATAGACCCCAGCTCTGATTTCTATTTGCATTGGATAAATCTTATGAACACTTTTATATTTTTTCTACAAATGGAATTATATATGATAAATAAATGTATTGGTAATATAAATATATTCATATAGTCTTCATCTATCCATGTATTCATCATCATCATCCCCTCATCTTCAGTCACCCTAACTGTAGGAGGGCAAATTTTTTTTAGTTGAAGTTTTGAATCACAACCTTTTGGGGTACAGAATTTTTGGATTAACTTTTAACTGGGCAATTTTTTTTAAAAAAAATTTTATTTACGGAATTCACCATGTGGTAACATGATAATTTTCAGTCATCCTTACTGTAGGAGGGCTTGTTTTTGTAAGATGAGTTGATTTTTTTGTAATGACACCATGGGGCACATTTACTTACCCAACCGACGGAGTTCACAGTAAGTGCATTGTCCGACCGGAATGCCCTATGCCGTGATTCACTAATATCGTGCCCCCGATATCCTGCATGTGTTTCTTCCCCGCTCAGGTCCCACGGAGTTCACCTTCTTCTTCCCGGTGCATGTAAGTGCTTGATCTTGCGACACAATTTGAAAGTTATATCCCGTGCTCAGTCCAAATCAGTCGGATGGTCCGACGGCCCTCCCCGCTTTCTGTTGCATGAAAGCCGGCGCCGGTGCGGCAAAATCCGATCGTGTGCGACACAATCCCCTGCTAAATACCTGTCCCTGCGGCGCAAATCCCGAAAAAGTCAGAAGTCCAAAGAAAATGCGATACGCATAAGCCCCCATGTCTACTGACCCATAAATGGAGGGGAGATTGGAAAACATTGCAATTCTAACACTATTTTTTAGGTTTTTTAATTTATGGTGTTCACCATGCAATATAATAACATAACACTCTAGTGCAATCCTTACCGTATATATATATGAGAAGATCCAGAGCAGTACTAACAAGGGAAAAGCTGGGTGCACAGCCGTAGGTTCTGTGGCATATACACAATAATACGTTCAAGAATAGGCAGCACTCCGGATTGTTGTAGAAAAATAGGGTGACACTTTATTCCATTGCGAAGTTTCGGTGACAGCGTTCATCTTATTCTTGAACGTTTATATATATCTTCTAAGAAAAAGCTTCTACATGATGAAAGCACATTGCTTAGCCCTATGTTTTGATGATCAAGATTTTTCCTTTTTTTAAAAAATGTATTTAGTACCACAGAGACGAAATATTTTGTTACAAATGTAGACCAGGACATGACAACCCATGAGCAATTAGAAGAGGAATAAAAGAGGAACATCACAGTCACAGAAAGAGAAATCTGGAGCTGTAATTTTATATATTTACTAAAACTAAAATGTCATGGAAGTCCATGGGTCTTCTTCAGTTCTTTAGTCCACTAGATCTTTATAAACCACCATATAATAGATACGTAATAGATAGTTTGCTTTACTAGGATCCTCTATTCCCTTATGCAGCCTCACTGATGCGGATTCTTCCATCGTCTGCTTCCCAGCCACACTACTGGGCGCTCTGTGTTCCTCCTCCTGTAAATAAAAGGAGAGTCATCATCATATCAAACATGAGATTATATAATCATAAAACAACCACCAGAAATCAGAAAAGGCAATTAAATCCCAGGGGACAATAGTTGTTGAGGGATGAGGTGGAGCCTCGTAGGTGGAGGATACCCTTCCAATCACCATGTACCAGACCTAGTGTAGGTACAGGGGGCATCGTGGAGAGAGAGGGGAGTATTACAGTAGTGTACACAATCCCGTAAATTCCGGGTTGGATGTCGGAGAAGAGTGGAGGTAAGAGAAGAGTTTTAGTCTCTATGGTCCTCCTTTAAGCGCCGTTTCCACAAGTTAGTGTCACAAGAGGAGAACCAAGGAGACCAAAGCTGCTTAAAACTGCGGTGTTTCCTCTTGTTGTAGACACACAGTCCCTCTAATCTAGCCAATTGAGATATCTTGCATATCCAGTGCCCTAATGAGGGGGTATTGGGTTGGAGCCAGTGGGGTTAAATGGAACCTATCATCAGGGCTTGGTCTATTCTCTATAACCTGCTATCTCTCAGCTAACTCCCTCCTTGACCCCCTACAATCTGGCTTCCGCTCTATCTATTCCACTGAAACTGCTCTTTCTAAAGTCTCCAATGATCTCCTCACTGCAAAATCCAAAGGTGACTATTCTCTCCTTATTCTCCTGGATCTATCGGCAGCGTTCGATACTGTGGACCACCAGCTGCTCCTTAGGATGCTTCACTCCATTGGCCTAAAGGACACTGCACTCTCTTGGTTTTCTTCCTATCTCTCTGACCGCACTTTCAGTGTCTCCTTTTCTGGATCTTTCTCTTCTCATCTTCCTCCCAGTGTCGGGGTTCCTCAGGGTTCAGTCCTAGGTCCTCTTCTCTTCTCTCTCTATACTGCCCCCATTGGACAAACCATCAGCAGATTTGGTTTCCAGTATCATCTTTATGCTGATGACACCCAGCTATAAACTTCTGCACGTAACATCAGCCCTGCCTTAATCCAGAACACTAGTGACTGTCTCTCTGCTGTCTCTAACATCATGTCCTCTCTCATGTCCTCGTAATCTTTCTAAGACTGAACTTCTTGTCTTTCCACCATCTACTAACCAGACCAACCCTGACCTCTCCATCTGGTTTGTGGGATCACTATAGCACCGAGGCAGCAGGCCCGCTGTCTTGGGGTTGTGCTGGACTCTGACCTCTCCTTTTCACCATATATTCAATCTCTTGCTCGCTCTTGCCGGATGCATCTCAGAAACATCTCCAGTTTCTGGCCGTTTCTGACATTTGAAACTTCTAAAATGCTAATTGTTGCACTTATTCACTCTCGACTAGACTACTGTAACTCCCTACTAATCGGTCTTCCACTCTCTAAACTCTCTCCTCTTCAATCTATTCTTAATACAGCAGCCAGGCTCGTCTTTCAGGCCAAACGCTACACGGAGGCCTCCAGTTTGTGCCAATCACTGCACTGGCTGCCTGTCTCCTTCCGTATTCACTTTAAAATAATAACCCTAATACACAAAGCTATGAATAATGCTGCACCTCCCTATCTCTCTTCCCTCATCTCTATCGCCCTTCCCGTGCTCTTTGATCTGCCAGTGACATTAGATTAATCTCTACCTTAATTCGAACCTCCCATGCACGTATCCAGGACTTTTCCCGAGTTGCACCAATTCTCTGGAATGCCCTTCCCCAGACTTTGAGACTAATGCCCACCCTCCAAAGCTTCAAACGTGCTCTTAAAACCCATCTCTTTAGGCAAGCCTATCACACTCGCTAACTGCTTGAAATGTCAACTCTCCCTTTACTAATCCATCCTATGTCCCATCTCCCATCTGTTATCTGGCAAACAGCTGATATATACCGAGCTCCAGGCTTTTCTGCAGTCTTTTTCACCTAGGACCCTGTAAATAAGATGGCGGCTGATGGCTGGTTCAAGCAGCAACATCGTTGTTTAGTAAATTATTTATTAAATTATTTTATATTGTTCCCTTATAAAGAATGGCTGGACCATTATACAACCTCTTGTGTCACCCCCTCATCCTCATAGACTGTAAGCTCTTGTGTCACCCCCTCATCCTCATAGTCTGTAAGCTCTTGTGTCCCCCCCTCATCCTCATAGACTGTAAGCTCTTGTGTCACCCCCTCATCCTCATAGTCTGTAAGCTCTTGTGAGCAGGGCCCTCACTCCTATTGTTCTATATGACTGTTTGTTCTTTGTAATGTAATATAGTTGTATATGTCCCCTATGATTTGTAAAGCGCTACGGACCTCATTTTCACTAAAGACAGATTACAGAAGCCCATGACACCTGCAGTGCAAAAATGCCTCTTTGCCTTTTCTAAGCATTTGCATTACAATATAATTGTGTGCTATAACTTACTCTTACATCCTGACAAAATCCTGGGGTAGTCACAGGGGCTGGGCTCTGGTTTGGATGCATTTCAAAAAACAACATGTGACTTGTCTGAGCTGCAGGCTGCCTCCATCTTTGTGCTCCTGTACAGCTCTGTCCCTCCCCCCACTGATGTCATCTCACCAGGCTGTGACCTCTGAGAAGGAGGAGGAGCGCTGTACAGGAGCACAAAGGTGGGGGCCAAGCTCTGAGGAGTGAGTAACACAGACAAGTCACATGTTGTTTTTTGAAATGCATCCATACCAAAGCCCAGCCCCTGTGACTACCCCAGGATTTTGTCAGGGAGCAAGGTAAGTTATAACACACAATTATATTGTAATGCAAATGCTTATAAAAGGCAGAAAGGCATCTGTGCACTGCAGGTGTCATGGGCTTCTGCAATCTGTCTTTAGTGAAAATGAGGTCCCTTTAAGATTTGGTCATTAGTGAAAGGGACCATAACTCGTCTGGAATACAACTTAGATTGCGTAAGTTTGGTGATGAGTAAGAAGCACGAGGAACCTGAGCAGATTCTCTGAATCAATCTACCATTTGGTCCCATAAAGGCCTGATTATGTCACAGTCCCACCTTAAGTGAAGATAATAACCTACAGCCAGCAAGTCTATAGAACATCATTCAACATTTTGTGAAGAAAATATGGCGTCTTGTACAATCTACTCCCATACGATTGAATGAAGCCACAGGACACATGCTGGACATGCCACTCCACCTGCTAATGGGAACGGGGTCCCCATCCACCGAATTGCCGGGAGGCCATTCCGTTATCCTAGCAGGCAGACACTCGCCCATCACATTGTTATCTCCTGTCTACAGGGTCGGGCATAACCATTAATGGTGGTGCAACCCCTTTATGCATGCATAAATCTCTATATATCAAGCCAACTTGGGTGGTCCCATGCAGCTGGAAAGAGAAATCAAAGCATGAATCCAATTTTGTCTTCCCCTCCTATAGTCACACTTCTTTAGACACCAATTCAGTTGTGATCTGCATCTCCTCACCATAGTTACTGCATGGGTGATAGTATTTGGTCACAGCAATGTCATCTGGAAGATATAAAATGACAATAGTAATAGCAGATATAGTTCATACATAGTTATACAATGAGGGTCCTGTCTGAGTCTTTATATAGAGTCTGGTGTATGTTTATATGGCTGGGGGAGGGGTCATACTGTATTTTTGGGATACAAATGCTGCAGGCTGTAGGTTTGTTTTATATATTGTATTTTTTGGACTATAAGGTGCACAAAAAATCCTTTGATTTTCTCAGAAATCAAAGGTGCGCCTCATAGCCCAGTGCACCTTATATATGAACCGTACTTACAGACAACAGCTGCCTTGAGCTGTGCACAGGTCTGCCACCTGCTGATCATTCATCTTATCATCGGTCGGCTATGTCAGTGCGGCCCTTATATATGAACCGTACTTACAGACAACAGCTGCCGTGAGCACGTGACAGTGGCTGCCACTCTGCTGATCATTCATCTTATAATCAGGTGCGCCTTATAGTCCAGTGCGCCTTATATATGAACCGTACTTACAGACAACAGCTGCCTTGAGCTGTGCACAGGTCTGCCACCTGCTGGTCATTCATCCTTATAATCAGATGCGCCTTATAGTCCAGTGCGCCTTATATATGAACTTGGACATTTAAGCAGGCATTTATTGATGGTGTGCCTTATAATCCTGTGCGCCTTATAGTCCGAAAAATACGGTAATATATCAGGATACAGATTCCATGGGGGGCATTTATCATGGCTTGTTTGCCAGTTTTGTGACATACAAGCCACGAAAAAGTTGCAATTACTGGCATACAACTACCACCCCCAACACTACCCTCATGCCAAGTGGGGTCAGTTGACTCGGATGGGGACGCCCTTGCCTAGTGCATTTGCTATAACTGGTGCCAGGCCTGAATTCAAACAGGGCCAAATCCTATATCAGGCGGATGCCCATGGGGTATCATGACTGACGGAATACATTCCCCCTCTGTATATTTCCTTTAATATTTCCTGGGTTTCTCTAATGAATAGTTGGACACCAATTCTCCGGGAAGTGACCTTGTATATGAAAATCGCTGGTGATTACCCGTCTCGTAGTAATCTAGAATGGTTGCGGTAGCGGCCTGAAGGTTTCCAACTGGAATCTCTTGTTCCACTGAGAATGTGAAGATCTGTATATGTTTATTAAGCTGATACAAGAGAAGAAATTACAAGTAAGTGATGAAACATTACATTTCTTTACATTCTAGGCTATAAATTATTATAAGCATTTTTTTAGGGTTAAATCTAATTAATCCTTTAGGGCAATAAACCTGAGCCACACTAAATGTATGACTTAGGATTTATACTGGGGTGCCGAAATTTCAAAGATGGGTGGTTTACCTGGGCTTATATGGAAATAGTCAAGTTTAACGGGGTCTTCCCACTAAGCAAGTTAGGCTATATCCACAGGATAGGAAGGGGTCTCAGTGATGGGACCCCCACGGATCACAAGAACAGGAGTACAATGTTGACCCACAACTATCAGAAACTGTGGATAGGGTCTAACTTGCTTTGTGGGAAAACCCCTTTTAAGTTTCTCCTTTAAAGGGGTATACCCGTCTTGACATTCACAATTCAGCTGATATACATATATACATTTCTTCGTATATGTACGTGCGTAAAGATTATTTTTCCATAAATGAAGCCATGTTATCTCTGGAAATAAGATAGTTGCCCTTAGATATGACCTCCCCTTACCCAACCACCTAGGCTCAGGGTTCATTACTACAGGATAGCTGTGCCAAAAAATTTGCAATCCCTCAAGCAGCGGCGGTCGTATCCAAGGATAACTAACTTGTTTTGAAGAGACAACATGGACACATTTATTGGATATTATCTTCACACAGGTTTTTTTTAATAACATCCAGTTGAATAAATGTACGTATGTAAATTACATGGCATGATGCGCGGCAGTCACCACCACCCTATGGAGCGAGCAGGTGGTCCGGGGAAGAGGCAGTGCCTCGGACCGCCCCTCATGAATACATCGGACAGCTTTGCGAGCTGTCTGACAATTACATTGTACCCCGCCACAGTGTTAGATAGCGCTACCAGAGGTTTCCGGTAATGCTATCTTTCTAACACTGCGGCGTTTGTTCAAGCACTAGGAGCTGCTTACTTTAGTAAGGAGCCCCTAGTGCCGAAATTTTAGGTGACAGGTTCTCTTTAAAGGAGTATTCAAGGAATAAACATAATTCATATTCAAATGAGTCATTAAAATATAAGCTAATATGTAATTAGTTGGCATTTAAAATTTTGCTCCCCTAAGCAGAAAAATGCCGTGGTCATACACTATAATGGAGTATTAAAATGCTACTGGCCCTTTAATCAGTCCTGTGACTTTGTCCCTGTGCAGGATACACAGGACAGAAGATGGCCGCTGGTAACATGTCCATAGTGATCAGCACTATGTTTGGCTGTAGTCGGTTGATTGCAGTGCATCCAGTATGGCTCGGTGACGTGATGGCAGTTACACACATCATTACTATAGTAACAGAGCGGGACAGTCACAGGGAGAAGACCATAAAAAGGAAGAGATGTTGCTGAGAACTGAGGGATCATGGGAGTTGTAGTTGTAGATGATGGCCATGGAGATAACTCCACGTACTTTAGAAAGACCATAAAATTTTGTGAATCAATATTTAAGCTCCGTTTTGTGATTAATGACATTGAATTTTTTTATTTTATATTTATGGCATTATGGGTTTTTGTATCAGACATTCATATTCCCGGAATACCCCTTTAAGGCACAAACTATTGTGGCCAATATATGTAGAGGTGACAAATACAAATAACCCTTTTACACTGACAATATAGAGATATTGCACATGGACACAACACCATAAGGAAAGTATGTTTACTACCTGCTGTGTACACTGCACAGGGTACGGATAGTAGTGAATGGGATAGAAACTGTGATATAACAGGGATATAAACTCCAGAAAACCCCATGACACTAATGAAATATTCTCACCCTCTCATAGTATACAATGACTTTATTGTGATGCGGCTCTGCCCTGCTGATCGCAGTTTGTCTCTGTAGCTGGAGGGATACAAGTGAAAATGATTGGGTTAATAAAATAAAACGAATAAACTGTATATTGGGAAGATATTGTGTCCTCTTGCTGTACCTCTCTGACAGATGACTTCACCGGGGTGTATCCTGATGGGAGCTTGATTTCTACCAGCGCCATATTGGAGTTCACTCTCTTGCCAATGTAGCTGTGAGAATAGATAGAATTGTACATATATATTATTTTTCCAAAACCTCATCCTCCATAAAGACTGTTGGATGCAACAAAAGTGGCATTGGGGCACAATACATGTTGGATTTCTAGTCTGTACATCTCACCTAACATTGACATTGATGTTAAAAGATTTTAGAGACTGCACAGTACAGATCTCTGGCGCTGTAGAGACCGAAATGGTGAATGGTGAGTCTCCCTCAGGATGTGGCACATTGTACTTCAGGTTAGTCTGTAAAAGAAATGGGGAACCACACAATAACAATGGAGAAAGGTGAGGAAATCGGAAAACCGAAAATTCTTTTAAGGGGTTTTCCCATCAAACAAGTTAGGCCTTATCAGGATCTCCCACAGATCATGAGAACGGGAGGTCTGAGGTAACTCAGTCAGACCCCTCACTCTCCCTTAGATGAGTGGAGGCCGCACATGTCCATTCTGCTCCAGTCATCTCTATAGAGCTGATGGAGATGGCCGAGTGCTGCAGAATGCCCATGATCAGCTGTCTGCTCCATTCATCTCTGAGAGCAACGAGGAGTCCGACGGAGATGCCTCAGCTCCCCCATTCTCATGATCATCATTGAGACCCCCACCAATCAGCAAGTTAGACTCTATACTGTGGATAGAGCCTAACTTCTTCAAGGGGTTTTCCTGAAATGCAATTGTTTAAGGCTGTTGCCAATAATTGTACAGGGAGGTAAACTTAATGTTATAGCCATTCATTTTTTGGCGGCATGACTACTAGATAATAGACTGGTCCAACCAGAGACAGGTTTTCAAAAATCATGATCCAGCTTTACTGTGAAAACCAGTTCTATAAGTTCCGTGCGCTGACTGATTGTGCTACTAAAGATTGAAAACCAATTTACTTTATTCATATACCTTCAAGTTGGACAATGCAATAATAATAGTTATAATAATTCCTTTATTTGTATAGTGCACACAGATTAGGCAACGCTGCACAGAGCTTGAAAATCGTACACTAAAGACACAACATGCACCTCACTAAGGTGACAGCTCGGCTATAGCCAGCTAACAACTTGGCCATTTTTCTGGATTCTATGTAGCCCTGTTATCAAACACCAAGAACAGAATTATCTTTTATGTGATTTTAGGTATAACATTACATCAGTGATGGACAATTTTGTAGCTCCTTACCTGTAGATACACACATCCAGGTCCGCTGACAGTAGCCGTGTATTCTCCAGGAACTTTAGGCAGAGGAACCTTCTGCAGGAGGAGACGATTAGAGTCTTCTACATCAAATTTTGCAACTGGAGCATTGTCCAATGTCAATGTGACCGCTCTAGGATCGTCATGGCTGACAGTAAGAGAACCATAGAGAGAGAGCGCATCAAGAGCAACAACCGTGTCCTGGTTAATAAAAAAAACAATGGAGTTGAGGTTAATGTTGAGGTTGACCGCTCTTACAAAACTAAGATCTCTTGGGAGAGGAAACCTTAAGGTCGTGCAACCATATGCCATCTAATGCAGCCACGCCTCTCGACAGGTTGTGTGGTGGTAACTTTTAGGATGGCATAAACGATAGGGTTGCCCAATGTTTATTTTCTTACCCCTGCTCTGGCAAAGATGGAAAACCATTTAAGGCTGGTCTTCTGGTTGTTGGAAATGATTATTACTACTAAGACTATGGGGCACATTTACTAAGGGTCCGAATAGCGCATTTTCTTCGGGTTCCCCGACTTTTTACCGCTTTGCCCTGAATTGCCCCGGGTTTTTGTCACTAGCGATCGGAAGATCTGAATCCTTGTCGGACAGCGCACAGCGGGAATCGGAACGGGTATCTAATAGTACAGGTCAGCATTTAAATGTATTTTCAGACGCCTAAGTTACCATAGTGCCCCATAATCCTATTGTAAATCTGATGTAATAAGAAAAAGGATCACATGTGGTTGTGAAGTCTACCTGAGTAGATGAAAACCCTCCTGTCGGGTTTTGCTGCTCCATGAGCCAGGTGACAACTTTGGTGGCGGCAGTCAGATCTTCAGCGGTTAAATCGGGTTTCCATAACATGGACAGCAGTACGTAAGAGGTCATCTCCACTTCTATAGATGCAGCTCTTCTGTGATGGATGGAATCATCTGATAATTCTGGACGATGCCAACTGACTGTTCCATCTGAAATATGAAGAAAATAACATGTTTTGTATCTTTAACACGTCCTATCGCTATTAAGGATTCTAGCAGATCTTAGCAGATGCTAGCTGGATGTATGAATCACATGACCTTAGCCACTTAGTGACAGCCAAAAAGGCACATTTCATTTATGGTGATCTGTGAGGAGACATAGGGTAGACTACCGTCTAATGACAGCCAGGCTCCCTCTTCAGAAAAAGTTTCTGATAGTGTGTAATATAGAAGAATTGAAGCTGGTAAATAAGTCTTATACACACATGATGACCACAGCTTGGAGGCAGGCACACGTGCTATGCGCATCACTCCCAAAAACAACTGTGAGCTCACTGTCGGACATTGCTGGTGGGGGCCCCGGGGAGCGTGCCCTTGGAACCCTTCCTATAATCTGTCCCTGCACATCTTTGCTTCTGGGTCAACAAAGAACAGCAGTGTCAGTATGGCAATATGTTTACAACGGTAAAAAGGTTGTAATCACAATCATGGGAATTGGGTATAATATATGGATAAGGATGTCAAGAATATATGACAGAAAAATCTGCTTTGTTTTTTTCATCATGGAGCCTGCAACCAAAATGCGTGACTGATACATCACAGTTTTGTTTCGGACAGATGTAAGCTGCCATTCATCGACACAAGAGGAGTCAAGGCCGCCTGGTGCCTTAGATATCACAGCCGTTCACCTTTCTTAATGGCCTTTTCTTCCAGGGATTGCAGGAGACGAGAGCGGAGATCCATTCTTCCCGCAAGAGTAAAGGCGTAAGCCATCAGCGCTTGTGTATATACGTTATTTTCCTCGTTCAGGGCGCTCTCCAGGCAGAATAACGCATTTTGGACTACCACATCCTATGGCGAAAAGGTTTTCACTTATTTGGCCACTCTCTAGAGAACAATCATTCAGGTTTATGGAATTACAATGTTACTAAGCTTTATCACTGCAAAAGCTGAAGATGCCAATATTGAGCCTGTAAGACATTGTAGGGAACCTATCAGCAGTTTTGATCATACACAAAAGCCCTAGAGGTCTGTGTAACTATACTTTTGTTCATGTTGGACTGTGAAAAATGCATTTATATTCCAGAATTGTAGCTGGGACAATAAGAGTGTGTCCTCTTATTTCTGAATTCAAACAGCTACCCAGCCCATCCCCTCTGATCTAATATCTAATCAAAAACCTGCAACTGCTCTTACTCAGATCAGAGGGGAGGGGCTATTCTGTGTTCTGTGAAGAGATCTCACACACCAGTACATCGGGTCCAGTTACAATCCTGGAATACAAATGTATCTTTCACAGTCCGTCTTCTTCTAACAACACACAGGCATGATTACGCATATCTATGGGTCAATACAATCTGCAACTTTGTTTGGTCAAAATTTTAAACTCTGTCACCATTGTAGTTCCATTTTGAACACATAACTTTTCCAGAACTTCTTCCATTGATTGTTCTGACCCATTTTTGGACTCGGTTTGCAGCTGGCAGGGAGAAGCGAGTGCCAGTGCCCACTGACTTACCGGTGATAGAATACTGTGGTTTAATATCTATGGATTTTTTTATGATAAACATAAGATAAAGTTTTGGATGGGAAAACCGCTATATTCACATATGCAACACTCCTGCCAATACATAGGCAGGCTGGTAGTTGCGAATAGCGCCCTCTCTGGTTCAGGAGAAGTTAGGGGGAGTAGCGAACCCTCTATGAAGGTTCTAGAGCCTGGACATTATGTAATAGCAGCTGTAGACTCTGCCTGGAAAGGCAATAGTTAAATAGGTGTAATGTGTTATCCAATCAGTTGGCTGTATCGCAAACTGGAGTGTGATTGGAGAGGTGCTAACACATGACCAAGAGGAGTATAAAACCCCTGTGCAGTGGGAGCACACCTTTAGTGCTGTCACAGAAACCAATCCCAGGAACGGATCCAGGAGACTAACCCCAGAGCTGCAGCTTCCACAGTTTGGACACAGCTCCATCTCAGTTATCCCAGCCTCCATCTACTACCAGGCTGGTGCGCTATTCCTGCGGACCACTCTCCAGGACCACTCCGGTACCAGAATCCAAATCTGATGTTTGACCGTTTTGGCCCATTGCCTGCTACCTGTTGTTCAACAAAGAACCGTGAGTTGATTTGTACAACTTTGCCTCTGTCTGATCCCTGGATACGGCTGTTACCATCACAGGCTACCTATCCATTACCCAGGGGCTTATCCTACAGACACTCAGTGATTGCCCCAGGGAAAACCAGTACATCAGTCTCCCCCTCCATATTTCTTGCACACACCACCTGCTGGAGACCTGCCAGGCTGTAGGACAGCTCTCCAATCCCCATACCAAGCACCGTGACATCAGCTTGCCCTAGGCCGCAACCGCCAGCCACTCCAGTATTCTGGGCCCCAGCTGCCTCCAGGCCCTAAGAAAAGGCTAGGCCCCGGTGGGGGATGTTGCACATACCTGTGTAGATAATGCATATTCCAGTAAGGCTATGGTGATGTATGCGGACAATGTGACTTCATCATCTACCCCACCCTACAGGAAAAAAAAAAGTCATCCTTAGATCAAACTATATAATACATTGTATTTCCAGAGCTCTTTATATTCAGTATACAGATGGTATTTTTTAAGATTGACACATAAATGGTAAATATATCATGTACACTTTATAATCGTAACCCCAGTCAAAAAATTTTTTGTGTCTGTGACAATTGGATTTTAAAAATGTTGGATTGTCATTAAAACCAAGATTAGCAATAATGATTAATTAGAGACACCTTTGACAACTTTTAATGCTGATCATTGTATCCTGGGGCTAAAGTACAGTAAATTACCAACATCCAGAGGGCGGGTTGTAACTAGGGGTCAGCTGTAAGACGGGTGTCCTTAAGTAGGGGACCGCCTGTATAAAATATAATGGGGCACATTTACTAAGGGTCTGAATGCCGCATTTTCGTGGGGTTTCGCAATTTGTTTTTCCATTTTGCACTGAATTCCACCGGGTTTTTGGCGCACGCGATCGGATTGTGGCGCATCGGCACCTTGTTGCATGCAACACAAATCGGGGGACGTGGACGTCGGACAACCCGACTGATTCGGACAAACCGCGGAATTTATAAAGCAAATTTTGTCGCAAGTTCAGCACTCACATGCATCGGGAAGAAGAAGGTGAACTCGCACAACGCACGTCAGGGATTGAGACGGGACGGGTAAGTAAATGTGCCCTAATGTGTAAAGTAGTTTAGCTCTAATAGTCATTTTTGTGCTGTGCATTTTGTTTCTTTACCAAAAAAAAACAAACCTCTGATTCCTTTATGTGATTTGTTTGGGATAATGCACATGGCCATAGGATACATGGCCAATGCCAAAAATTCCCCAATAAATGGTCATTATTTCCATGCAACAGTCATTATTGCACACCTCCACAGGATAATTATGGGTAGTCCAATTAACGTTGGTACAAAGCCCTTTTAGGTATGTGAGCGTCTGTTTTTTTTTCTCTAAGCTCTCATAGCTTTTTATTTTTGTTTACAAAGATGTATCAGGGTGTGATGCACTGGGAAGCTGGAAAAAATTCTAAATGTGGTGAAATTAATTTAAAAAACACATTGGCGCCATTTTCATCCGACTTCTGTTTCTATAGATTTTACCATACAGTCCAGCGGCATCTCTCCTTTTTATGCTTACGGGACATCAACCACCAGGATGAAGGATTATAAACCAAGTACACTGACATACTGGTGTGTGCCCCCTCTGTCAGGATCTGCTATTTAAGATTCCTATGCCCTTGGTTTTTTTTTTAAAAAGGTGTGAAAAATTGTGCAAATTAGACTGACTCATGACTAAAAAAAAGGGCATGGTAAGCTTAAAAAAGAGTAGATCCCGCCAGAGGATGCACACACCAGTATGTCAGTGTACTTGGCTTACAATCCTTCATCCTGGTGCTATATGTCCTTTAAGGTCACTACAATCATAGAGATACCATATTCAAATAGTTTTGTTATGTTAATTCCCTACAAAATATTGTGGTCTGCAAACCTTATCTGTAGGTCACCTGTAGGGTCAGGTTTATGAAACTAATCCCTAGACATTGCCCTAAAGAGAAGGCTGACATCTATGGTAGGACTATCGTACATTTCATGTTCTAATGGATAAGACGGCCAAAGTTTTACATAGTTACTCCTGGTATTTTAGCATAATCAATCCTAATAGATACAAGGGATACACCGTTGTGTTTTTATATACCACTCAGATATCACCATCATTTGTTCCCTATATGTCATTTCTTCTCTTGCTCTTTACCTTCATAGCGTTGTTAAAGAGATAACCAAAATTCTCGAAGCAACCATTACTCTTCTGTCTCTGGGTAAGCCAAGTAAGAGCTTGATATATGTGCCCATGATCGATGTAAATGTAAGGTTGGGCCCTGGCAAATGACTTGAAGACAAAGGCCGTCAACCTGTAAAGAGATATAATATCTGAAGAGTAAAGATTTATGGTTCAAAGAGCCATTGAGTGATATGTTATTTCTGACAAAACAACAAGAAGACATCCTGATCCTGTAGATCTGTTTTAAAGAACGTCTGCAGGATCAGAAATGACCCAACATATAAAACCAGCATTGTGTAGGGCACTTCATAAGATTTATTCTCTTTCTATGGGAGCTGCCATTTGATATGTAAATGTTCTGTGGTAGGTTTGCTGGTCCAGCATGGGAAATCTAGCGGTTTGGAGGACCTCAAATTCATAATTTATATTCAGTAGGCATTCTCATATTTTCTTCCAAACCTCCATGTTTTCTCATATAAGAGGCGAAAGAGGCCAAAAGCACCACAAAAGCTCAGGGATCCATTTCTAGTGTTCTTAACATGCATACACCTCCAAAGGCATTGGTGGTTTAGACAAACCTATTGGCATTATTAAAGAATATAAACTTGATAAAGGAGGTGGACTGTCCACCTAAAAGTGAACTGAAAGGACACAACAAGTCTAGAGATCATTGATATAGATGGAAACTTTGTAATACTGCACTACACCTGCGGGGGTGCTGTATGGGAAACTGAGCAATCTCCAGTAAATTACACAACTTGGGGGTTCCAGAAACAGGGAACATTCTACTAATCTCATTTCAAGAGACCCTTCTAATAAACGATGTAGTCATAAGCAGAGATATTCTAGAACTGTGATTGTGTCTCTAGAAATAAATACTGCCTAGGCTAGGTTTATTCCAGTGGTGAAAATGTCTGAAAAATCTGTACTGTATAAAATAGGACGGTATAAACGTTCCTAAAGTCGTGTGTAAGGTAAAGAGACCCTCATGCTGTATCATAGAGTTAACGTAGACCAAAAAACGTAGATAAATGCCTGACTGGGTCCTCAACCAAATTGGACAATCATCACAAAAAAGGCCTAGAGGTGGCCTCACTAAGACCCATTGGTCAAAACGAAGTAAACTATATGCAAAACCAGATAACTTTATTTTTGTATGCTTTAAAAGAAATTGTGAAAATACCTCTACACACAGATATTTAAAAATCTACAGAAAGTAGAGCCAGCAATATGGAATTTTTATATTAGGGTTATATAGGTGTATCCTGGGTGTTGTGGATCGTGCTGGTTAGTTATTAGTTTATAGTTTCTTACTTGGGAAGTGATATGTTATTTCCATCCAGTGTGTCCATTTTACCATATTTATTATTCTCATACGGTGTGTCTCTTCACCGTGATTTGAGTGAGGAACACTAAATGATTTGGACACTAGGTGTCACTGGTGAGTGTTTTTTTTTCGTAGTTTTAGTTGTTTGGGTTTCTGGCGTGTGCCTAGGAACATGAATGAACAATGGAGAGTGACTGAAAAATTGTTGGGAGCTAATTCACCTCTGAATTCAGTCTGCTGAGGACGAATTGTGAATGGACACACTTCTAGTAATATCTGGTTAATTGAATGAATGAAAACAGTTACTTTGTAACAATCTCTACAACTACGAAAAAATAATCACCAGTGACACCTTGGGGGTCATTTACTAAGGGCCCGATTTGCGTTTTCCCGATGTGTTATCCGAATGTTTCCGATTTGCGGCGATTTTTTCCTGAATTGCCCCAGGATTTTGGCGCACGCGATCGGATTTTGGCGCATTGGCACCGGCATGCACGGGACGGAAATCGGGGGTGTGGCCGAACAAAAACCCGACAGATTCGGAAAAAACACCGCATTTTTTTAAAAAAAAATGTGTCACGAAACTTGCACTTACCTTCACTAGGAATAGGCCGGTGAATTTCAGGGCCTCAGTGCAGCAGCGACACCTGGTGGACGGCGGAGGAACTACCTTAGTGAATCCCGGCCGGACCCGAATCCAGCGCAGAGAACACGCCGCTGGATCGCGAATGGGCCGGGTAAGTAAATCTTCCCCCTTGTGTCCAAATCATTTAGTGTTCCTCACTCAAATCACGGTGAAGAGACACACCGTATGACAGTGGTGGCAAACCTATGGCACAGGTGCCAGAGGTGGCACTCAGAGCCATTTCTGTGGGCACTCAGGCCATCACAGAATAGACAGAGGTCACCACACAGGAACAAATCCACCACATCTTCCTGCAGTCCCAGGCAACTTAAGAGATGCTGCTCTTAGCGCTAATTTAAAGCGACACGCTATTTAAAGCAAACATTGGCTGTTTGGAATTGTGGGAAAAGTGAGAAGGTTTGGACAGGGCTGCAGTATTTTTGAAAGTCACCATTCTTCTTCTACAGACCCTGGAGACCCTGGATAGAAGCTACAACGAGAGTCTGAATATGCCCTCCTTCTTTCAACTGTATTGGTGGCCTCAGGGGCTGATACGATTGAAAGATATGGAAGAACATGTAACAATAAGTTACTGCTTAAAATACCATGTTGACACTTTGCGAAATATAAGTTGGTTTTTTGTATTAGTTTGGGCACTCGGTCTGTAAAAGGTTCGCCATCACTGCCGTATGAGAATAATAAATATGGTAAAAGGGCACACTGGATGGAAATAACATATCACTTCCCAAGTAAGAAACTATAAACTAATAACTAACCAGCACGATCCACAACACCCAGGATACACCTATATAACCCTAATATAAAAATTCCATATTACTGGCTCTACTTTCTGTAGATTTTTAAATATCTGTGTGTAGAGGTATTTTCACAATTTCTTTTAAAGCATACAAAAATAAAGTTATCTGGTTTTGTATATAGTTTACTTCGTTTTGACCAATGGGTCTTAGTGAGGCCACCTCTAGGCCTTTTTTGTGATGATAGCGTTAACGTGGATTAGTTGACTGTTGTAAGAGGTTTTGCAACAAGCAATTATTTGAAAAATACTTTCGATATGTCCTTCTTCACTTACACATTCACACAACCAACCATACACAGATGCACATAGGGGGAGATTTGCCACAGCTTCTTGCGCAGGGCAAGAATTTGCAATTAAAGTGGCGACTACTTCTCCCCCAGGCCATGTTGGCGTGGGGGGGTGGAGGGGGGTGTAGAGCGGTGCCGTGGCCGGCCAGCCATTCCAGCCCTGTGCCTGCATTATTTTGAAGAACCTGCAAACTTTTGTCACCTGCGATCTACGCCAGGTCCGGCCAGGAGCCACAACGCTGGCCGGGTACATAAAGAGGTCTAAGCTTCTTTATGTATGATAAATCTCCCCCAGACACTCACTCACACTCACAGCTTCCCACCCTACCATGTGTTTCCTGAATGTTGACTCCTTGGTCCAAATGCACTGTAGGATCCGTCATGGTGTTTATAAGCCAGCTGTCTTTGATACCCTGTATAAAAATATTAACAAGAAGAGGTAACGTACATAACCACAGAAGTTAGACTTGAGGCTTTACTTATTAACAATACTAAAGAGATGGGCATTCAGGTTATGTTTGAAGGTCTGGAAAATGGGGGGACTGTATGACACATCGTGGTAGAGAGTTCCAGAGTATGGAGGAAGCACGGGAGAAGCTCTGGAGGAGGTTGTGAGAAGAGCGGTTAGAAATAGAGTGATGCAGAAGGTCTTGTGAGGATTGGAGATTACATGCGGGACAGGAAAAGGTCAGACATATATAGAATAGAGGAAAAAGAAACCAGAGCTTTTGTGGGGCGCTGACTTTACACTTCCCAAAAAATTCAAATACCTTAGTTTAGCCAAAAAAGTCGGTACCTTTTAATGTACTTGTTAAAATACACAAATAAAAGTAATACACAAGTTAAAAAGCTTAAATGCCCATTCGTGACGCGTTTCGGGTGCTCGACCCTTTCTCAAACATAGGACAATGATCATTGTGAGTTTATTGCAAAGGGGCCTACTGAGGCTCTGTGGCCCGGGGCCTACTGAAACCTTGAGCCGACCCTGTATAGAGGGACGGGTTGTGGACGGCATGGTTAGTATTTCGTTTGTTATAACTTTTTATAATATTAACAATAACTTTTTCCAATATAGTTTCTGTATCAATTCCTCATGGTTTTCTAATTCTCTGCTTCCTGTCATTCAATAGGAAGCTTCTATGTTTACTTCCAGAGGATAAAAATCTGACCATGGTTACTCAGGTGCACAGCTCGTTATAACACCCAGCTCTGATTACTCTGTGTGATACTAACGAGCCGCGCACCTGTGTGACCATGGTCAGATTTGTGTCCACTGGAAGTAAACTTAGAAGCTTACCATAGAATGACAGGAAGCAGAGATGTAGAAAACTGTGAGGAATTTATACAGAAAGTATATTGAAAAACTGTGTAATTTTTTTTATAGTACAAACAATAACATTAATTTGCTGAAATGGGAACAGCCCTTTAAGCGTTAAAGTAACCAATCATATAAGAAGAGTTCTAAAAAGTGAAGGCTGCAGTTCTCTTACCTGTGCTCAGGTAGCTCAGGGCTTTAGCTTCTATCTCCGGTGTAAGCTGATTTGTCTTATTGAGATACTCCAGAATATAGATATTAGGAGTGAACAGCACCATGTTTTGTTCTCCGCATCCAAATGGTAGTTGAAGAAGATTCCCTAAATTCTGCATTGATGTTCCCATGATGTCCCCTATGAAGAAGAAGACCTTTGTCATTTCGAATTAGAATAAAGAAAGGACATACATTCTGTAAAATAGTCACTAGGTTTGGGGCCCTAAACCAGCTGCCCCAGTGCCATAATCAACTTGACTTGGTCAGCCACATGATCAAGTCTAGAGGTAGTAGCCCGTTGGTTCCTTGTAGTGAAACCCAGATCCATTTACAGGGTTAAAGGGCACAAGGGGAGGTGGAGTCCATTCAGTTGCACACTGGGTTCCCACCTGCAGTATTACAGCTGGATTCAAACTTTAGCAACAAGTACCAGGAAGCTGCTACCAAGGCAAATAAAATTATAGGATCATTTTAAATAATAACATTAGTACTTTCTATTCGTTAATAAAATACACCTTATCTATCCTAGTAGCATTGAACTACTGGGGACAACATGGAAACTTACCAATAACAGAGAAGTAAGCATGAGGAGATCCTTCCACTACTTTTCCAGGTAGTTTTACTAAAATTTGCTCAGAAATATCAGCACCTGAGTATAAGATTTTTTGATTGAGTTAATATTATTACATAAGTACAGTATATTTGAGGTACTTAATATTAGCATACATATTATATGATGTAATATCACTTTACACAGTGTTGGACTGGCCCACTGGTGGATCCGTTGATTCTCTGGTGGGCCAGTCTGACACTGTGTAAAATGATACTCTACATGTAAAGTAATATTACAGGTAGTAAGGTCTATTTCTTAGGGGATGATGAATCGTCGGTCTGCAGAATATTTTTATCTGTTGGTCCAAGGAACACTAGTTTGTCACTTATTTTGCATGACAATTGTCAGAACTCACTAATGCTTGTTGCAGTGTTCTGAGTTTTAGCCATAGCCTGGGCTGTTTGCTGGAAGCCTTGATTGACAACTGCCTTGGAGAGTCTTTTGCCTGGGAAAGCTTTCATTTTAGAATTCAATTGTGTATCACCTGTGACTTGAGTGATGGATGGCCAATCCAGTCAACTGCTCGGGGCGGTGTCCTTGAACTCCTTGCTGGTTTTACTAGTTTTCTCTTGCTATTTCTGTCCCATTGCTTTTACTATATTGTGTATTTGACTTCTGCTATGTTAGTTGACCATTCTCATATTTGATTACGTGCTTCGCCGATATATTGAATTTGACCCGGTTCTTTTTAACTTTGCTTGTCTGTCTGTTATCTATTCTTTGTCCCTCTCTGTCTGGGCACCTTTCCTGTGCTCTCAATCAGTGAAGGATTGTCAATCAATAGGGTTGTCCCTAACCAATAGGGTTTTTGACGCCTCTCCTCTATCGTGACAACAAAATTACTTGATGTTACTTTGCAAATATTATTTTTTTTTAATGTCCGTATGAATTTATCTTTATTTACATGCATTTTTATACCACTTGCTATTACTAAAATCTGTATCTGAGAGTTGCAACCAATTCAATGATATACCACTATGTAAAGTCTAACAGAAGTACCTTTCCCACAAATCATAGCATTCTGTATCTCTTCTTTTTCCACACCCTCGGGCTACAAGTGGCAAAAATATAGAAAAGAAAGTAGAGAGATTTTCATAAATTACAAACATATTTATTCTTACGATTACAATATAATAAATACATTCTGCATTATTTGTTTCATCTGACATCTAAGTTTACCCACTGTTGCAAACTTTGGGTATAATTCAACACATTAGGGCACATTTACTAAGGGCCGTGCACCAGTTTTCTGTTGGACTTTGGTCGTTGTTACTGCTTGCACATGAATTTAAGAAGGGCGCGTGCCATATTTGTGTCGCACACAACCGTATTGTGGCACGGCTCCACTATTCTTCACACAACACAAATTTTGTCACTAAAATGGGTGTTCCGGTGCTCAGTCGGTTCATGCGTTACATTTATCAGGAAAACTCTGACAGAAGTGTGTCGCACGCCCCACGTTTAAGGTGCACCAAAAAAAGATGGTGCACCCTGTTAGGGCAGTGCAGGGAGTGCCAAATTCATGAATAACATGCACCACAATTTATGAATCTGGCGCCCTCTGCACAATACACCGGCACATGCACATAGTTCTATATGCACTGTTTTAAGTAAATGTGCACCATTAAGGTATGAGTGTCCATCACCTAGATATGTGCCAGCTCTTGCAGAAATGTATACAAGAACCCTCCCAGGAGCTTTGAAGGTCCTTCAAAGGTCCTTAAACTGCAGAAATGAAAGCTGTCTGAAGGGACACCCCTCATTTTCTGAGAAGCTTTGTTCTCATACTGTATACATGCAGTAAATGTTAAATAATTAAAAGAAAATTAGACTATTGGGGGCAATATATATACAGCCCAGGGGTCAAAAACTGCCCCCATGAGCAAGCTCCACATTTAGACATGTAACCTAATAGTACCACTTTGGATTGTTTGGTACATAGCCTGAAATAGGTAGTCAACTCCATACTAGGTACTTTTCAATCCATTTTATGCAGTGGAAAACCAATCATAGTATGTTATTTCGTGTGCAATATACTCACCTCAACTATGATAGATTTAATCACTGTGTCCTTTCTGCCTTGTGTCAGGGTAACAATCTCATTACCACAATGTCCCTCTCCAGGTACAGTCTGTGCACTCACTGTAAAGGACACTTCACCTGAAATACAATGAGCATGAGCATAACTACCATGGTAGAAGGTATAGCGGCTGGGAAGAGCTTGGAAACTCAGGGGAACCATCTGAATTGTTGACGAAATCTGTAGTGATAGATGTGAGACACTATGAGGGGAATTCAGTGAGTCCAAAGAGGAAAGCAAAAGACTATGGAATCCTCGTACAAGTTTTGCTATGACCTCTCTCTCACTCTGCTCCTCTTTATACCCCACCCTCTCCATAGACTTCTGTGGGGACATGTCATTTGAAACAACTGTTATATGACAGTCCAAGAATCATTTTGTAAAACAAAATTTGAAAAGTTTAGGATGGAAAAAAGGAGAGAAGAAAATAGTAGGATATCTGGATTTTTAGTGGATCCTCTGGACCACCGCGAGCAATGGCGTAAACTGACACCTGGGAACAGAATCTAAGTGGCACCTGGTTTTCACCAGAGCCCGCCGAAAAGCAGGATGGACTTGCTGCGGCAGGGTACCACTAGGTTGCTCCACTGACTTTGCACACAGTGGTGGCCAAGCCATGGTACAAAGTCGTGAGGCAGAATTGTGGTCAGGGACAGGCAGCACACGATCAACGTCAGGGACGAAGCAGGAGGTCAGGACAGGCAGTACGGAGTCAAATTCAGGAACGGAACCGGGGTCACAATGTGAAATGGGACAGGCATTAGGCAACAAAACAAGCTTTTTCTGAGGCATATGGCACAAATATCCAACAGGGAATGCTGGGAGAGGCTGGCTTTTATTCAATTCCTGGAAATGGCCACCACCAATAAGCGGAGCGCTGGGCCTTTAAATCTTCGAGAGCCCAAGCTGTGAGTAGCGGAGCAGGAACGTGGAGGGGTAAGAGAGCATAGCGGGGAGATGGGTGCCGGAGAGAGGCACAGGTGTGCCTGCGACCCGGGACTTGGGACATAGGAGCACCTGTGACAATGCCATATAAGAAAAAGTATAAAAATTGTCACCTATAGTTGATAGTGTCACTTCCCATGTTACAGTCACTCTCCCATTCGCTTCTATACAGTAATCCTCATCACCAGCGGTCATTTTTTTAGCTGTGAATTCATCAGATTTTTCCAAACCAATGTTTATCTAGAAAGAAAAAGGAAAATATAACACAAGACTGGATGACATTGGAGGATTAGGACATAGGGGCACACCGCTGCGTTGTCCGCTTACCCTTATGGTTTGCTTGAGGTAGTTAAAAACTGTGGATTTCAGATTGAAGGTCTCGCCCTGGATTGCTGAGTATGGCACAGATACCTCCAGGAAGAAAGGCTGGAACGTTACCAGTGACACCGGATCTATAAGACCAAAGCCGTTCTCCTCGGATGTGCAGAACACGCCAACCTTCCATGTTGTGATAGTGTCCGGTACGGTCAGCTTCGTATTAGAATGTCCAATGGAGCTACAGATTAAAAATAGAAAAGTTTTAAATGTTTTCAGAAATTTGGGGAAATCCCACTGAACCGTCTACGGGAAAGAACCATAGATAGTTGTGACAGCATAATCAGATGCCAGAGCAGAGTAAGTACATTCTTTTTTTGGCTTTCACATCTTCAGACCCTATATAGCAGTGGTGGCGAACCTATGGCACGGGTGCCAGAGGCGGCACTCAGAGCCCTTTCTGTGGGCACCCGGACCATCGCCCCAGAACACCAGACAGAACTCAAAGAATCTTCCTGCAGTTGCAAGCCACTTAAAAGATGCTGTTTTCATATTTTGATACTTGCTTCTCTACTTCGAACTGTAGGAATAGGGAGAATGAGTAGACAGGGCTGAATTATCTTTGGAGGATTCTCTGTGTACAAAAGGACACTGGAAAGAAGCTAAAATAATGCAAATTTTCCATCTTTTTACTGTGTTGCTGTCCACAGGAGGCCAATCTGATTGAAAATTGTTGAACAGGGAGCAATAAGTTACTGCTTTAATTTTTGGTTGGCAACTCACGATAAATAAGGGGGGTTTGGGTTGAAGTTTGGGCACTCGGTCGCTAGAAGGTTTGCATTCACTGCTATATAGGTTTTCAGGATTGCTAGGGTCCCCCCTTCCCAATCACATGAATGGACCCCCAAAGTTCACGACAAAGGAATAAAATGATATGTTTGAGACTGAAAATCTACTAAATACTTACTCAATCTCAATCAGGTCCCACAGCCAGGTCTCCGGGAACAACTTCCTTACAGTTTCGATAACTTCGGTATCATCACTATATTCACGATGAAACACAAAGCTTTGTGCTTCATCCACATCTAGAATCTCTGGAAACACAAAATGTGACTCTTTACTTGGTTCATTACTCACAAGGTATGTTTTGTTACTAAGACTCAACATAAACTACAACCATCTGCAACAAGGAGATAAAATACAGTGGGGCACATTTACTAAGAACAGTGCAGTGTGTACCATGTGCAGTGACCTGTGTATAACGCAGGGGGCGCCAGATTCAGGATTTGTGGTGCCCGTTCTTCATGAATCTGGTGCCCCCTGCACTGCCCCGACAAAGTGCACCAAATATTTTTGGTGCACCGTTAACATAGGGTTGCAACAGAATTCTGTCTGACTTTGCATAATAAGTGTGTTGCACAATAAGTTGTGTCCAACTGTGCACCGAAATGTCCCTTCCAGTGCCGAAATTTGTGTCTCGTAAAGAATAGTGCAGCCGCGACACAAAAGGGTTGGTGTGTAACACAAATGTGGCGCGGACAGTTCTTAAATACATGTGCAAGCAGGACATGAAAAGTCAGACAAAGAAATGGCACGAGGTCCATAGTAAATCTAAGCCAATGGGGCTTATTTACTTAGGGTCCCATGTCTGCATTTTCGTCGGGTTTCCCGACTTTTCGGGGATTGTGTCACATGCAATCGGATTTTGGCGCATCGGCGCCGGCTTTCACATAACAGAAATGGGGGGGGGCAGCCGTCGGAAAATCCAACGGATTCGGACTAAGCACAGGATTTAACATTTAAATTTGTGTTGCAAGTCAAGCACTTACAAGCACCGGGAACAAGGTGAACTCCAGCGGATCTGAGCAGGGAAGCGACACATGCAGGATATGGGGCGTAGGATCTTCTTGAATCAGGGCAGATGTGCATTCCGGCAGACACTCCGGATCAGTGATCGTGCAGGACCGGGTAAGTAAATGTGCCCCAACACGGGGATGCCGAACATGTTTATGATTTTGTTTGTTTACTTGTGTATTGGGAAACTGAGTTGATTTTAAGTTTTGGTTTTAAGTCTAATCGTTCATGTCATATCCTGCAATATTATGGTAGAAAATGCAAAATGAGAGGTTCCCAGCTGTCATGGCAACTGATCGGGGCCCCTGATGATCTGTGGGGGGTTAATCTGCACCGATAAGGTGACGCCCATATGTTGGTTCTGTAGAGGTGCTGTGGTTGGGTTTGACCTCTGCAGATGTGAATCGAGAAGCTGCCTTTATCGTTGCCTGTACTGTACAGGGCAATTGCCGTAGAGAGAACCTAAGAATTTCAGGGGTGCACTTTCAGGTCATGGGTGAATGTTAAAAAGACGTTGGTAGGACATTGTTTTCCTATAAGAGGTTATCACGGTTTTTCTACATCTTCACAAGCAGCGTGTTTCAGCTAGTTGTCATTTCAATAAACTTCAGGGATCAAGATGTTAGATTTGGGATTTCTGAGCCATACATCTGGATTAAAGATGAGCGAGCACTAAAATGCTCGAGTGCTCGTTACTCGAGTCGAACTTTTTACTAAGCTCGAGTGCTCATTTCGAATAACGAACCCCATTGAAGTCAATGGGAGACTCAAGCATTTTTCAAGGGGACCAAGGCTCTGCACAGGGAAGCTTGGCCAAAAACCTGGAAACCTGTGGAAAACACCACGGAATGGAATGGACAGGAAAACAGCAGGGGCAGCATGCATGGATGCCTCTGAGGCTGCTTAAACGTACCCTTATGCCCAAAATTAAACAGCATGGCCATGACAGAGTGACAGAATGAAGCTAGATAGCATGTAAAACATCCAATAATTGACCCTGACACTATAGGGGACGGCATGCAGAGGCAGCGGCAGCAGTGGCAGGCTAGAGAGTGGCATGGCGACATACCCCAAATGGACTCAGGCTTCAAACCAATTTAAAAAATTCCTTTTGGCGAGAATAACGTATAGCACTGTACGTATCAGTATTTGGCCTGGTTATAGTGGCAGAGGGGAACCAAAGGAAGTGAGAAAGAAATGAAATGATTTCCTATATGAAAAAAGGTTGACCGTATATATTTAGTCGATAACACAGCATAACGTATCTGGTGAAACACCCGAAAAATGTGGAGGCAGCTATGGAGACGACTTTTGGAGGCAGCTATGGAGACAACGTGTGGAGGCAGCTATGGAGACGGCGTGTGGAGGCTGCTATGTAGACGATATGTGGAGGCAACGGGGACGGGTTATGGCACCCGAGGTGAACGTAAGGAGGTGAGAAAAGAAGAGTGAAAAGCTAGATTTTAGAGGTAAAAGGTTATAGTAGTAGATTAAAGGTGCTGCAGTTAAAACAATGTTAGTTGGATCTTGGGATGTAGATGGCTGTCCGCTGCCAGGCGAGCTTTCGCCTGTCCAAGCCCCTGCCTCTCGGCTCCTCCGCACCCAAAATGGACCTGGGGGCCCGAAGCGTTTACATTGAAAAAATTATCATTTTCAATGCAGGCCGGGTCGTTTGAATACTTCATCTACCGATAATGAAATAGCATTGCGGTTCTATTTTTTTTTTCCGGAAATGGTTCCATGATTAAGAGCGACGGTATGGGGCATCCATATTGCGCCGCTATGATTAAAACTTCAGGTTTCCAGCATGGCGGCGACAGATGGGGTGGGTTCCATTACGTATCTGGTGAAACACCCGAAAATTCTGCCTGACACAGCTTGTTTGCTAAAGGGACAATGTATGGAGGCAGCGGCCGCAGCCTCAGGCTGGCGATTGTCCAGGCGACATAACCAGAGTGTACTCCGACTACAAACAGCATTTCTAAAAACCTTTTGTGTAAGATCAAGTGTAGTACTGTTCTTATAAGTATTTGGCCTGGTTATGGCGCAAGAGATGCGCAAGTAGCGCTGAAATAATGTCCTTCATAGATAAAAGTTTGGCTGTATATTTTGTGGATAACACAGCAGGGTGGCGACAAAGTTAACAAGTTTCATGTGGAAGCCATTAAAACAACCCAAAATTTTGCCGGACACAGCTCGTTTGCTAAGGGGGCGACGTGTGGAGGCAGCTATGGAGACGACTTTTGGAGGCAGCTATGGAGATGGCGTGTGGAGGTAGCAATGGAGACAACGTGTTGAGGCAGCAATGGAGACAACGTGTGGAGGCAGCTATAAAGACGACGTGTGGATGTGACGCTCAGTGCAATTTTCTGCAAAAATAGTTTGGTGTCCCCTGGGGATTTAACGTTCCCTTTGCTGTATATTTTGGTGAATATCCACATGTGGGGTATTTTATGATCTCCTCACATCTTGCTGTTTTAGCAAAGTATATTTACTTTATATAAGTATCTGGATTTGTACATATTTTAGAGGAAATTTTGAATGTTAATTGCCAAATGCATCGTCTGGTTGTCTGCTTTCAAAATTCTATAGGTTTTATGGCATCTTTACTTTTTATTCTGTTTTATTGGTCAGGTTTTGACTGTCTTAAAATTTGTAGCTCAAAAGCAGATACCGTATATACTCGTGTATAAGCCGAGTTTTTTTAGCACAAAAAATTTTCTGAAAAAACTCACCTCGGGTTAAACACGTAAAAAATAAAAAACTTAATAGGTAGAATCATGGTGGTAGGTCCCCTTTAAGGTAGAACGGATGGTAGGTGGATGAATGGGATGTGAGGATAGCCCTTTTTTGGGCTAATCCTCACGTCCCGGCTATCCTTTGGTAAACTTTAATAAGTCCGTATGTAAATTTAAGCGGCTACTCCTCGCCCCAGTAGCCTCTTTTCTACGCCTACCATGTAATCTTCGGCGCGCAGCTGCACGCCTTCGTCCGTGTACCGGACAGCGCATGCACAGTAGCGCCGGCCTTGGAGCTATGGCCGATCAACCGTAGGCCCGCGTTCTGCACATGTCCAGTGTCCTCAGTGTCCAAACCAACATGTGCCTGGGTGTTAGGACTCTATGTCCTGTATCCTCTATATCAGTGGTTATCCCCCTCTATAGGGACATTCTAGGTGTGTCGTGTTGCCATAGATAGATATTATAATGTCCCCTTTTCTGTAGCCTCCTTCTTATCAAGACATTAAAAGGAGGCTACAGTAAAAGGGGCACTATAGAGGGGGGGGGGCACAGAAAAGAGGGCAGCTGCGAGTCATGGTGCATTCTAGACCAGGGGCTGCAGAAAATTTTATGGGTTGTGGTTATATAGGGGCTATCTGTGGGGTACACAAGGCCGGTCCTCAGATACAAAAAGGTTGGGGTACACTGCTCTATATAATCTGTATCCTTAGCTCCCAACCGCAAAGCTCTACAACGAATGTAATGTATTGTAGTAGGTTAGTAAATAGTATTGGTGTAGTAGATGAGTGACTAGTAGTATTGTAGTAGTTGTATATTAATGAATAGCAGTGTTGTAGTAGAATAGTAAGTAGTAGTTTTGTATTAGATTATTAGGCAGTAGTATTGTAGATTATTAGAGAGTAGTGTTCCCTGAGTTATCGCTCTAATACAGATGCCGAATTTGCGACTGGGCAGTGCACTGGCTCAGGGGTAAGCACTTCTGCCTTGCAGTGCTGGGATCTTTGATTCAAGTCCAACCCAGGTCAAAACGTAAGAGTTTGCATGTTCTCTCCATGTTTGTGTGGGTTTCCTCCAGGTTCTCCGGTTTCCTCCCACACTCCAGGCACACTGCAGCGCCTCGTAATCTGTGTGCAGTATATAAATAAAGAATTATTATTTAAGTACAAAAAAGTCACTAATCCATACCTGCTCTTGGCTTTAAGGTATTTATTCTACTTTTTGTGAACTGTTGTGCAACACATGAAGGGAGGTTACTCCTGGTAGTATATATGATATATGAGTATGGTATTATGTGCATATGTCTGTGTAGCTAAAATGTGTAGTATCAAGTGTGATGTGCAAGACGGGGGTGACAGAGCGAGTTTCGCTATATGAGGGGTTCGATCCAAAGTTCACATTGTTGCCCACTGAGGTCCTGTTACTCCACTATTGCCCACATACTATGATGATCCTCTAATGCCCTCCATGTGCCTATAATGTTCCTCTCATAAAATAATAGTAGTAACACACCAATCCCTGTAGCAGGCGCTATGGACATCAGTGAGTGATAGACTGGTGAGAGGATCTTAGTTTAGTAACTTTTCCTTTGTTAGGGCACCATCTTCATTTCCCCATGTAATCCCTCATGTCCTATAAGTCATCTACACACACAGCAAATGACTCTCATGTAATGAGATATAAAACCTGATATCACAACATACTATAAATCTGTATACTCCGCACTCTCCTGACATGTCTCTATGAAGTCTCGGTAATTTACTTCTCCGGTCTGGCCTGGGGCTGAGGATAAGGAGCAGATACCGTGATGAATGTGTGACGGGTCTACAGCCGGAAAGACTGGTTCTGACTTCCATGATACATGTAAAACAAAGAGCCCCGGAATATATCTCTATAATGTACTTGTCCCAAAATCCAAGTGTAGAGGAGAAGGTCCATGTCTGTCCAGAAAGTCTTGTAGGATATTATAGATTTATATGTAAGGTGGTTGTGAGTTTTCACACTATAGTTCCAGAATCCATGGCCCAGCACCTCTACATCTCCGGTTATGCATAAAGATGGAGAGAAACCACAATAACAGAACTGAAATTCTTCTTCATAGTCCCAGATAAATCTAAGAGATGCTGTAGATTAAGGCTTCATGCACGTGACCATGATCACCCTCACACAGGACGGGTCAATAGGAAATGACTGACCGCACCGTGAATGTGCCGAATGGAAGGCTACGGGGAGGTGAGTGAATCACAGTTGTGTGTTTGTGTCCATCAGGCCTAAGGGTCGCGAGTAATGGTGCAATCTAGATCAGGGGCTGCAGAAAATTATATGGGTTGTGGTTATATAGGGGCTATCTGTGGGGTACACAAGGCCGGTCCTCAGATACAAAAAGGTTGGGGTACACTGCTCTTTATCATCCGTATCCATAGCTCCCAACCGTAGAGCTCTGCAACGAATGTAATGTATTGTAGTAGGTTAGTGAGTAGTATTGGTGTAGTAGATGAGTGACTAGTAGTATTGTAGTAGTTGAATATTAATGAATAGCAGTGTTGTAGTAGAATAGTGAGTAGTAGTTTTGTATTAGATTATTAGGTAGTAGTATTGTAGATTATTAGAGAGTAGTGTTCCCTGAGTTATCGCTCTAATACAGATGCCGAATTTGCGACTGGGCAGTGCACTGGCTCAGGGGTAAGCACTTCTGCCTTGCAGTGCTGGAATCTTTGATTCAAGTCCAACCCAGGTCAACATCTGCAAAGAGTTTGTATGTTCTCTCCATGTTTGTGTGGGTTTCCTCCAGGTACTCCGTTTTCCTCCCACACTCCAGGCACACTGCCTCGTAATCTGTGTGCAGTATATAAATAAAGAATTATTATTTAAGTACAAAAAAGTCACTAATCCATACCTGTTCTTGGCAGGTGTAGGGAATAGCTTAAAGGTATTTATTCTACTTTTTGGGAACTGTTGTGCAACACATGAGGGGAGGTTACTCCTGGTAGTATATATGATATATGAGTATGGTATTATGTGCATATGTCTGTGTAACTAAAATGTGTAGTATCAAGTGTGATGTGCAAGATGCGGGTGACAGAGCGAGTTTCGCTATATGAGGGGTTCGATCCAAAGTTCACATTGTTGCCCACTGAGGTCCTGTTATTCCACTATTGCCCACATACTATGATGATCCTCTAATGCCCTCCATGTGCCTACAATGTTCCTCTCATAAAATAATAGTAGTAACACACCAATCCCTGTAGCAGGCGCTATGGACATCAGTGAGTGATAGACTGGTGAGAGGATCTTAGTTTAGTAACTTTTCCTTTGTTAGGGCACCATCTTCATTACTCCATGTAATCCCTCATGTCCTATAAGTCATCTACACACACAGCAAATTACTCTCATGTAATGAGATATAAAACCTGATATCACAACATACTATAAATCTGTATACTTCGCGCTCTCCTGACATGTCTCTATGAAGTCTCGGTAATTTACTTCTCCGGTCTGGCCTGGGGCTGAGGATAAGGAGCAGATACCGTGATGAATGTGTGACGGGTCTACAGCCGGAAAGACTGGTTCTTACTTCCATGATACATGTAATACAAAGAGCCCCGGAATATATCTCCATAATGTACTTGTCCCAATATCCAAGTGTAGAGGAGAAGGTCCATGTCTGTCCAGAAAGTCTTGTAGGATATTATAGATTTATATGTAAGGTGGTTGTGAGTTTTCACACTATAGTTCCAGAATCTATGGCCCAGCACCTCTACATGTCCGGTTATGCATAAAGATGGAGAGAAAACACAATAACAGAACTGAAATTCTTCTTCATAGTCCCAGATAAATCTAAGAGATGATGTAGATTAAGGCCTCATGCACATGACCATGATCTCCCTCACATAGGACGGGTCAATAGGAAATGACTGACCGCACCGTGAATGTGCCGAATGGAAGGCTATGGGGCGGTGAGTGAATCACAGTTGTGTGTTTGTGTCCATCAGGCCTAAGGGTTGATATTGTATATTGTGACCTTTGTTTAGGATATTTCACTCCCACCACTGATACCAATCCCCTGTCTATACCACTTCATGCCAGTATATATGACTGCCGTCCCATCACTTCTGTAGGGCTGCCAAAGATTGTGGCCCTGGCAGCCTCATTGAAGTAAATAACACCCCAGGGGTCGCCCACCAACTTATATGTATCCACTAAGCGCTGGAATATGGATGGGGTATGTGGTGGAACAAGCCCTTTCAGGTCTATTTTTACAAATTAGAAAGTAAAAACACAGAAACACTTCATATAATCTGCACATTTATTGGCAGTGAAATATAACTCTAAGGACTCTTTGTGCCAACATCTGGATATCAGGAAATGGCAAGTGATGCCCATAGCTGGTATCATGGTGTCACCCTAGAGTACAAAGGTTTGTGTAGGTGTTCAAGTCTGCCATATCTTCAGAACATCATTCATGGTCTTCATAGTCATAGACGTCCAGTTCTGACACCAAGGGCGGGAGGACACGTCTATTGGCCTAATGAAAGAACAAAGATATATCACTACATACATTCCTCATCAAGTGGCTGCTACATGTCTACAAGACTGGACCCATCCTGGAATGATCCATATCTAAATGTCCGTAGCAGTGATGATGTCCCATGGACATCGGCCTAGATTGTAATATTTTATGGACATTGCTCACTGGTAGAGAAGTGATTCATCTATGAGGCAGAGTATAGTCAGGACTTACAGGTTTGGTAGGTTAAAGGACGTTCTGGTCTAAAATCAGGAAGATCCTTCGTGAATGAAAGCTGCAAAAGAAAAATCTCTGGATTATCTTCATTGTAAAGTCTCACATTAGGTCATATAATCCAACGCTAAAGCCAAAAATCAGTCAGTGTATGTTGTAAATATTTTTTGAGCTCCCATAATGCACTTTTCCAAACTAAGAGGAAAACAGCAGTAGCATCAACTTAGCTCTAGACGTGTAATAGTAAAATAATATGTGATATCGGGACAAGAGAAGTAAATTAAAGAAGTCACTGGACAAGTTCTGAAGACTCCGATCTGCAGAATCTCAGATCTCCTTGATGTTGTCCTTGTCACAATGTACTGATGTGCGTTCCACCTACCTAAGAACTTATGTCATCCTTATCGACCTGGGTTGAAGCGTCAACCATATAGGAATGTTTCATGGGTTTCACATGGATCACGGTGACTTTTGGCCCAAGGCTGAGATCTTCTTCGGTGACTTGGCACCCAAAGTCCTTTGTGCTGGGTCTTCTGAGAGCTGGCGTGAAAGGAGTCACCTTGACTGATTCCCGGCTCTACAGAGGAAACATAAGAGAAAGCTGATGATGATGTGTATATCACGAGTCCAGTCACTTGTGAATGAGATCCTACGACATGTATCACCAGGCTGAGATACATGTCCTAGACTGAGATCTCCTCACCATGCAGAAGATGCTCCTGAGTCTTTGTCTCCATCTTGATCCAGAAGATCTTCTTTTCTCCCCGGGGGTTTCTGGTTCATCCTGTTGAGAATTTGGATACACAGAAATTTAGAGTGATAGAAAGCAAATGAATCCTCCATTCAACTATAAACACGGGTCCAGATTTACTATGGAAAAGCACCAAAAATTGTACACACAGCGGACACCACACACTAAATTTGTAAATCATGTACTTGATAACACGCTCTAGTTTATCTTGCACTTTCTTTTAGAGAATATTAGTAAATCTGCCCCATTGTCTATAAGTCGTGTGTGGATCATAGAGGAGAAGAGACATTACCGTGATGCTGCAGTGCTCGCTGATCTTGTCCCAGTCTAGCGGCGTTGTTTCTGCACTACACTCAGGATCCAGTGGTAGGAAATTCTCCTGTCAATACATTAATTGTCAAATTCGAATCATTTTCCCTCAATTCATCATCACCTCCATCATCATCATCAATAGCATCAGCAGCAGTTATGGGACATGGTGAGTCCATGACTATATAGTAATGGCCTCCTTACCGATCTAACAATCCAGCAGGGCTCAGGTGACTCCGGCATCAGGTCTCCTGGTCCATCATGTGTCGCAGCAGCCAAATTATAGGAGGCAGGGGAACGACCTGGCTGTGGGACATAAAAATAGAAACATTACTTTCAGATCAATGACATCTTATTGATAAGATGTCATGGAGGAGGTGAACCCCAGATAACCCCAATATCACATGTTATGTATAATGTGGTGATGGCTGATGATTACTATATGGGGGTATAGCTGTATCATCCGGTTATATAGATCTGTTGCTATATGGGGGTATAGCTGTATCATCCGGTTATATAGTTCTGTTACTATATGGGGGTATAGCTGTATCATCCGGTTATATATCAGTGACTGGCAGCAGATCATATATCTGAGTATTGAGACCAAAAAAAACAAAATACACATATAAGCTAATTTCACACTTGTTGCAATCCATCTAAACGAGGAATCTTCATACCGATTTCGGTGACAGTTCAGCCTCAGGCTTTAGCAGTGAGACACTGACATCCACAGCTTGCAACGCGCAGAGAGAGTCTGGCTGAGCGAAGAGGGTGAGATCAACTTGTGATCCTGGAAGAACTTCACTGGCAGAGAAGGAAAGCTTCACCTGAATGAAATCAAGGTACCATAGAGATAAACCCAAAGTTTCACAATGACCTCATTACATCACTGCGGACAATAGATGATGTCACAACTTATCTCCTTCCCCTCCCTGTACAATGACTTCTTTATAGATATCACCACTGAACAATCACTAGTCACAATAGATGTCACAACCAATTCTGGATTATGAAAGGGGCTCCCAGGGCGCATGCCCAGGGGCCCCCACCACTTTGCTCCCAAAGGGCCCCCCACTGGCTAATGATGGATTATAGTGTGAGTTGCATGGCTGTCCAAAATCCAGCAGCAGGTTCAGACAACAGGGCTGTAGCTTATATCCTCCGCCTCCCTATACAATGACTGGTGAGACACGATGGTGGGGTGTGGCCTCTATCATACACTGGCGCACAAGCACCTTTATGTGATAAATCTCCCCCATGATGCTTAAAAAGAATAATTACAATATTCAGTAGCATCTCACCTTGTTTGTGAAGCAGTTTTCTACATTGAAGCTGATACTATCGGCAAGGACCTCACCACTTTCCAGAACCAGGTAAACCAGAACTCTTGCCAAAGGTGCGGTGTTTACATTTACAGGAAGAGAGAATGTAAACTGTCCAAGAGATTCTATGGAAAACACATATAATATCAGTTTGTTTTCCCCCATCTATGGGTCAATTGGCATCAGCCTTATGGAGTAGTTTGGACAGATGCGTAAATGGGTCTCCTAGTTGCATCTAATAGGGCACATTTACTTACCCGGTGCCCGCTGTGCGTTTTCCCCCGGAATGCCCATCTGCCGTGATTCATGAAGATTGTGCGCCCAATTTCCTGCATGTGTCACTTCCCTGATCAGGTCCGCCGGAGTTCACCTTCTTCCTCCCAGTGTATGTGAGTGCATTGGATGCGACACAAATTGAATTGTTAAATCCCGCGCTTAGTCCGAATCAGTCGGATCGTCTATCTGCCACGTCCCCCGGTTTGTGTCGCGTGAAAGCCGGGAAACCCGACGGAAATGTGGCCGCAGGACCCTTAGTAAATAAGCCCCAATGGGGCAGATTTACTTACCTGGTCCATTCGCGATCCAGCGGCGCATTCTCTGCGGTGGATTCGGGTCCGGCCGGGATTCACTAAGGTAGTTCCTCCGACGTCCACCAGGTGGTGCTGCTGCGCTGAAGTTCCCCGAGGCCCGCTGAAATGCCCTGAAGTTCACCGGCCTATTCCTGGTGAAGGTAAGTGCAAGTCCCGAGAAACTTTTTTTTTTTTTAAATGCGGCAGTTTTTCCGAATCCGTCAGGTTTTCGTTCGGCCACGCCCCCGATTTCCGGCGCGTGCATGCCGGCGCCGATGAGCCACAATCCGATTGCGTGGGGAAACCCCCAATGTGTACAAACACCATAAGGCAGTTACATCTCTGTGTGCATGATCAGACTGTACCTTCATTTGCGGTTATTTTCACTTCATGCTTCCCCAAGTTGAGGATTCCTCCTTTTGCCATCATCTATAGGATAAGAAAATGACAAATATAAAAGTAAAGTTTGAATGGGTCGGGTTTGCCTTTTGCCTCTTTTTGATATCCAGCTATAAATGCATGACAAATACATAAATCAATGTATGCCTCCCATCTGTATAGCCTGTGCCGTGCACATGGTGGTGCGAGCAAACATAGAATAACTGAGGTTCCTGAGATCTTTTCATGGTGAGGATCTTCTAGAAGCCAAGATATTTCGGCAATATTTGCTGACAATGGGCAACAGCAGCAAAGTGGTTGTCGGCTTTCTTTTAGGAGGTCTTAAAAACAGAACTGGTCAAATATGATACAACGAGGAACTCCATTCTAACAATTCCATAATGGAATGTTGACTTTTTAAAAGAATACTTACAAATATTTTTCTCCCTCGCCTTAATAAAAGATGAAGACAGGTTTTAAGCTTTGTCTGCTCATATAAGGAGTCCAGGAGTTAATAGGTAATAAGGAGTTAATAAGTAAGAGGGACTGCTCACAACATGGCCGTCCCTCTCTGCGTTAGGGATGGTACAGAAAGCCGAGTGCCAGTCCCTTGGAATCAGACACCCTCTGCATGGGGCTGGCAACTAAAATGTAACCAGCTGTGATGTGATTGTGATGATCTGACACTAGCAGGGTGAATAAGTCCCTCCCTATCCATTGGTTAATTTATATGGGGTCATAATATCATAGCAAGTGACCCAGTGATGCTACCACCAGGATGAAGGATTGCAAGGCAAGCACACTGATATACTGGTGTGTGATCCCTTTAGCAGGATCTGCTCTTCTCTTTGCTTCTTATGGCCTGGCTTTTACAAAAAAAAAAAAAGGTCCTTTAAAATTATGCAAATGAGCTTGAGGGGCTCCGGTTTCCATAGCCTCATTTGCAGAATTTGTTAAGGGAAACCTACCACTTGAAGTGGCAGGTTTCTGATGGGAATACCGAGCACCAGCTCAGGGTGAGCTGGTGCCGGAGCTTATTTTTGCTAGTGTTTTAAACCGCGGTATCGCGGTTTAAAACACTTTTTAAACTTTATAGCCGGCGCAGGGAGCTTACCATGCGCGCGCCTCTCATTCACTTCCTATGTAGCCGCGCGCTCCATCAGAAACCTGCCACTTCAAGTGGTAGGTTTCCTTTAAGCCTTTTAATTTAAATAACAGGACATGAGAAGCTAAAAGAAGAGATTATCCTTCATCCTGGTCATAGATGTCCTTTAAACATGGGCAATACTGAATCCTTCATCCTGGTCATAGATGTCCTTTAAACATGGGCAATACTGAAGAAATAAGCAATCAGGGAAACTGGATATATATTAACAAGTTGCTTGTAGTTTTCTTAAATTAAGTAAGCTGAGTTTTATTAATCATTCTTATAGTGTACATTAATGTTTCAGTGGATAACCCCTTCAAAAAGCCCTGAATAGTTATACTTACCAGGTGATAAAACACAACACTCTGAGCTTTGCCAACCCCCTCAGGAGTGAGAGCATAAAACACTGTAAACGTCTCATCATTTCCGCAGGTCAGTGTCCTGTATATGGGTTGGATCTTTACATAGCTCTTTGTTCTCGAGTAGAAAGGTTGAACTCTTTGTGAAGCCTCCTCGTAACGTGGAAACAACGTGAAAGGACTATAACATTGTTCTGACGTCTTGTAAACGGCCTGTGCGAATCCAAGAAATAGCCATCAGGGAACTGTATATTTAACAAGTTCGTGTAGTTTTCTTAAATTAAGTAAGCTGATTTTTTTAGTCATTCTACAGTTACATTAATGTTTTCATGGATAACCCCTTCAAAAAGCCCTGAATATTATACTTACCAGGTGATGAAAACACAACACTCTGAGCTTTCCAACCCCCTCAGGAGTGAAGCATAAAACATGTAACGTCTCATCAATTTCCGCAGGTCAGTGTCCTGTATTGGGCTGGATCTTTACCTATCTCTTTGGTTCTCGAGTAGAAATGTTGAACGCTTGTGAGCCCCTCGTGGTGGGGGGGATACGTGAAAACAACGTGGAACGACTATAACATAAATGTTCTGACGTCTTGGTAACGGCCTGTGCTCAATCCATAAAAAAGATTAAGGATATTTTTGAACCGTTAAGAATTGGGATAGTTGTGGCGAGGAATTTTGGCACTTATATTTCTCACCTGAGATTATGAAAGTGACTCAGAGAAGGGACAAATAAAAATGTGTCCAACAAGGGAAAGGAATATCTGGCGTGGGTTAACCATCAGGTAGTCCGTAAATTGTTGTATCGCGTGAGGAGTTTTGATGGTGGGGGGACATAATAACAGTCGAGTGGTTTTATCTCGGGGTTGGTGATGTTGTGTCGACTATGCGCGCGAGATGCGATCGTATACTAGGACAAATCTGGCGCAAGACAGAAGATGGGAGTGGTGAGGTTAGATGTGCGGGGGCGGACGGGCAGGTGATGGTAAGTATATTTGTGCCGCGATATTGGGTGGTAGCAAAACACAACAAGGCGCGGGTGGCGACTCATGGGACAGCAATGAACACAGAAGAGTCTAAGCCCCAAACAACCGCGGATGCTCGGGAAAGGCGCGGCGGTCTGTCTACCACCGATCCTCTCGTTGTACTGGTAAAGGTCAGTGTGCCTTCCCAACCTGTAAGCTGGGTACAACTCCACCTGGTCGGATGATACTTTTAGCGAGGTCCCTCCTTTATCTTGGATCTCCCTCTCCTGGCATTATTCTCGCATGGTGATAGATCAAAAAATAAACCCTTTAAAGGGGTTTCCCGACAGACAGCTTTTGACACTCACTGTTCCTTCCTGCAGCACAGTCCTGATCAGAAGAAGCTGCAAACTCAAACTAACAAGGAGATAAGTGATTGGGGAGGAAGAGGGGCAGGCACACCTGTGAGATCTAGCAGAGCTAAAAGTGTAAAGTCAACCTCTGTGTAGGTGGCATCTCATCATATCGGATCGTCTCATTTCTCCTTCTATGTGTCAGGTGTTAGCTTACAAGGTCAGCAGCTTGAAAAACGTTTAAAGTGGCCAGTGCACCGCCTGATTGGTGCTGGCCATTCCAGAAAAATAGTTTTAAAGCCGGCTCTCCACAGCTTCCGTATTTGATCTGATCCTGTTACGCCTTCCTTTCACCTTTTACTCTGTTCCCGACACTGCTGAAATGTCTGTTGCTGCCCGTCCTGACCTCCTGCCTGCCCCAACTAGACGATCTGCCTTACTCTTGGCTGCCACCGGACATGGTCGTAGCTGTGGAACAACCCTGTGGTACCACGAGCCGGGTATCATTTAGATGCCAGTACCCCAGTGTCGCTTACGTATCATCCGCGGTGGTCGGTGGGTCCAGCTACAGTACCCTCATATCTAACCACATTGTCACCCAGAGAACTACATGGATCATGAAGTTCTGCTTAGGATTTGCTCTGACCAACTGAGTGAACTAGGAAGCCTTAAAAGGGCAATAGAAAATATAAAAAAAGTTAATTGTAAGTTAAGCGGTAATAAGGAGCTTTATGGGTAGGGATGAAGTGTAGAATTTTCTTTTGTCGGAAAATCCCTTTAAACACTCACACTGTTTATTATTTTCTTTTGTACTCTTCTTTTACCTCACTGTTCCTTCTTCAGTTTTTTCACACTTTGCAGCCATAAGTTTCATCTCTATCCGGAACGTTTCATTGGAGAGTCTAGTCTTTAGCCACATTGTGAAAACATCCATTTTTTCAGCCTGAAAAGGAAATCAATTCTAGTAGGTATGCTTACGCATGAGCCTCTAACTATCAAGGAGACTTGATGGTAGCATCATCCTCACTGGCCTACTGCCCTAATCGTAATTTAATAATCACCTGAACATGATTAAAAACTTATTTTAGCAATATGTAAATACTGCAGGCAGGCACCTGGGGATGGGGGTAAGCCTTAGTTAATTTGCAGTAATTTCATATTGACAAAAAAAATTGTTAAAATAGGTTATGAGGATTATAAATCAGATTATGGTAAAAGCGAGAAAGAAGAGGAATTACTTCCACTCAGACTCCTACTTCTCTAGGTAGATTCCTCATGGTAGGTTCTTAAAGGTTCAGATGACCATTATCATTCCCTCAAAAATTTAAAAGATTGATGGAAAACACCAATTCACAAATCAGTGAGCTCAATTAAGGTGACAAAACTTTGGGGGGAAAAGTCAGACATAAGATGAAAACCCTAGTCATCACCATATCGGTTCTCTCACCGAATGTGTGTGTACAAGTGATTCCCATATCCTCTTTCTTCTAGGGCGAGGAATAGAATAATAGTATTGTCTGCAAAATGCTCTGCAACTTGAAATCGATCTTTGCCCACAACCGGTTTTCCATATTGTAACTGATTGAAAAGGACTTATCATAATTTCTCATCTTGGTATGATAATGGGTTTTCACACCTTTGACATATGACAAAATTATGTAAGGTATAAACTAACAGCTAGGGAAACATATATAGTTGCCAAATGACAATTGACCAAACAGTGCTAAATATTACACTGGTAATAGTTATGTGTTTCACTGATAATATGGGTCCATCCCTCCTCTCCTCAAGCCCCACTCCTTATGACAACTTACACCTAGAGGAGACAGTGAATTCTAACTATGATTTATTATTGCCTCTTATGTACAACACTATGGCGAAACAAGCTACGTGCACTGGAACCTCTTCATGCAAGATGGATGGACTGGTGGCGAGTCACATCACTCAAATTTGGGTAGCACTCAAATAAAGACATAAAATTTATACAAATACTAGAAGTCTGGAATTTATTGTAAACCTCAGTTGGCTATGAACAACCAGGCCACTTTTGTTGGTTGGCCGTATGTTATCCATTAGTATCTTTTCTATGTATCATAACATAAATCGACCATTTGAATTTCATGCATTATGAAGCAACTATATTGAGAATGCTGTATCTTTCACTGATCAGAATCATATCTTGTTTAATCCCCGAGCTGTATTGGTTTTGCTGAAAAAACTATTATAACATTTAGGATTCTTGGGAAGCTGGATTGCCTCCAGCCTGCTTGTTCTACCATGGAGATTCTTGGACTGTCCAGACAGACTAATCAGCCTGAGCTGATGACCATACCCGCAGCCTGTAGGATGGCCATCTAATTGATTACTCTGCTGGGTCTAAGTATATACAGGGACTACATCATTCGCTGGAGCATGTCAATTAGGGTAGTGTCGAGAAGCGTGCTAGAGCAGCTACGGAGCCGACAGAGCCCTCAAATTAAGCATGAATTTTAGAATTGTTTTTTCACGCAACACCCCCTCAGTATCATGATTACAATCAATCATATGCTTGGTCTGCATCGTATGGGAAAGAAAAAGAAAAAGGAACAAAACACGGGGCTACAGAATTCTAAAGGTAAGTTTTCATAATGCATGGTAAGACAAATGGTAGATTTCCTGTAATGTAATCAAAATACCGTAATTCCTCCAACAGTAAACGCCTTCCGTTTGGGGACCCTTTTGTCCTCTGGCCAATAGGATTTTGATAAGTGTTCCCAGTAGAGCTACAGCAGTTGAAGAAGGTAAGGAACATCTTGGCTTATCCCATGCTTCTTTGTCCTCCACATTCAGCCTTGGGCGATGCGAATTTCCATGCGGTGCCTTAACGAAAAATCCCCAGTTCACTAGTCATTTTTATATGCTATCTACGTATCTTCTTCCATCTGTCCTGAATCTCATATCTGTCTATGTCCTAACCTCATTGACACCCTGATGTAAGTGGATAATTAAAACATCCTTACCTCATCAAGAACCACAGAACTAAAACGCACAAAGAAAATATGCATTAACATTGAGAAAACTAATAATGATTTCTACTTTGCTTTTTACTTAATATTTGTCCATTGTGGTACAACGACTCAGTGTGAACCATTTCATGTTAACGCTATATCCTCTACCTCTGCTATCCAACTGCCGCTCCCCAACAGGTTTGAAACCTAAACTCTCTGCGAGCTTTAGAACCGAACCCACCTCTGCCTTATCCAGAAGTAATATATCTGTTTTTTTTAGTACGTGGACTTTCCATTCAAAGAAAAGAAGATATTTTCAATTGGCAGTCGGTCTTCGTTGTGCGGATACCCTGTCGCGCGACTGCTGTTGCTGGCCCCCTAATCTTGCTGCAGATGTGCTGTCCTGGGCATAGAGTCCTCATTCGCCTCCATGGATGTTTTGAACCTCAATCTTCTGCTAGGGTGTGGGTGGGGTGTGGTGGGTAGTCTATATCCTGAAGAATGTCCCAGTGATTTCATTCTCCGTATTGTGACAACACTGAGGAAAACACCTGAACATCAGCAACATCACTACTCCACTCCTTTTAAAGGGGTATTCCCACAAAGACAAGATTCTTAAATATACTCAGGTTAACACAATATAATAACTTCCTCTATTTAGATTCTTGTAATCCTGGCTCTACATAATCTCCATCATACTTTCTCCGTGCTCTTTGTTTTACTGTGTCATATACTAGCGCATTTCAAAAAAGCTAATATTAGAGTGTTATATAAACCCTGTTAACCCATAGAATCTAGCACATTGTCAGCATACGCACCTCATAGCACAGAGGGATTCATAAATGTCTGCGTAGAGAGGTCTCCGTCTACACCCTGGCATCTTACACTGACCACACCAGTTGATAGGACTCATGACAGCACATCTTCATTGTGTAAATACCGAACGTAGGGGGATTCCAATTTGGAAAACGGTTTCATCGCTCAGGAGAACCCTTCTTGGGGGGAGAGGGGCACCGATTTAAAAAAAAAATCTTTCTTACCCCCTTGCTGATAGTGTTGACGACTTCATCTGCTAAATTCTTGGTGAGAAATTCACTCCCTCTGAGGTCAGGGCAATCAGGACTCACAGGGCATTTCTCATGGAGAGCACCAGCCCCTACGGTTGTGGGAGCCCCATGGTGGTCGCTTGGTCTCACAGCAAATCCCTTTCGTGTGTAGATTTCAATGGTCATTGATACTTACCGCACATTGTTTGTAGTAACAAAAAATCTGAAATCATTTATTACTTAATCTGTAGCGGCAATATACAGAACCCTTCTTTCTTCTTGCTCTTCACTTCATATACGAAATTGAATAACAAACTCCCAGCTATCATATCTTACTTTACTCGTTGGTACCCGCATCGTATATGTCGTAACTCATCCAGAGGTATCTGTAACTCTCTCTCCCCTATAGCCTTTTGTTCTCCAGAGCTTTCCCAATGTCTATGTACCAGTTATCTCCTACGTTCTGTGCTCCCTCAATCTTTTTAACTCCCTCACCTTGTTAACCCCCTTTAACCACCCCCATTCTCGGGCTCCTTTGTTCTCTATAGGGTATAAGTGTCTATTTCCCGCAGTTCCTGTTATTGGTTGATCTATCAATGAAGGAACAGCTTTTTCAACCCTCACCGTTGTTTCTTCAAGATCATCCTAGGCTAACGATTCCACTCCACATTCATCGATGACTTAACTTACCTACATTTACAATACCATTTAACATCTATAATCAATTCAATAACTAAGTGTTCTCAAAAATACCATACAGGGGAACAGTATAATGCTCGTGTAGGGGAAGTCGTATTAGCCCATACTGGCGCCGTCACAGCATGAATGGTGGAGTGCCGTAGAGTACATACAGGGTTCCACCAGTAAATCCGTGGTATGGTTGATTTATCCATCCATTGTTCATCATCTATCCGCCTTTGTAATGTTATCTTACCTTCTCCTTTTCATTCATGGTATCGCATTTTTTTCTGTGTTCTCTCGCTGGGCCGCCCTTCCCAGTGTGTATCCTTGCGTCTTATGAGCCGCGCCTGGTGGTGGCAGGGTGTACCGGTTATCTTCCCATCCGTACCTGTCAGGGTGCCTGCTCCTGTTCGGTACACGTATATCCTCTCTGTTAGCTCCTTGCTTTAGGCACCTGGGAATGGCCGGATAACACTCTCCCCTCTGCTATCTCTATTTCTAGTTTTTTCTTATCCATACATAGTCGCACAGCTATTAATTGGTATGTGGTAGATGAATACAGTTTACATATTATAATGGGTTTTGGTATGGCATACGTGGGCACCAGTATAATGGGGAGTGTAAGAGGACATACATGGGCACAGTTCACAATGGTGAGGTAAATTACCTACAGGGCACGCATAATTGTCATTGTATAAAAAAAAAAAAAAAAACAAAAGAATACTACAGGGGCACAGTACAATTGGGAGTGTAAGAGTACTTCAGTTGCGCAATAGTATCATGGTTAGCTTGGAGTACATACGGGCATACAGTAATAATGGTGAGGGTATAAAACATAGAGGGGCACTACTAATGGGGAGGTTAGAGCGTACATACAGCGGCACAGTCATAAGGGGAGGGTAGAGTTACATACAGGCCCAGTTAATGGGGAGGGTGGGTAAACATACGGGGCACGCATAATGGGGAGGTAGAGTACTACATGGCCCCAGTTTAATGGGGAGGTGAGTACATACAGGGGCACAGTATACTGGGGGTTGAGTACATATGGGGGCACGTATATGGAGGGTAGAGTACTACAGGGCCAGTAAAATGGGGGAGGGTATGAGGTACTACAGGGGCACAGTATCATGGGGAGGGTAGATACATACAGTGGGCACAGTATCGTGGGGATGGTAGAGTACCTAGAGGGGCCGCGTATAATTGGGATGGTATAGTCAAAATAGAGGGCCACAGTATAATGGGGAGGTAGAGTATCTACATGGGCCAGTATCATAGGAAGGTTATAGTACCTACAGGGCACAGTATTTGGGAGGGTAGAGTACATACAGGGGCACAGTTAATGTGGAGGGTAGAGTACATACGGGAACGGTCAATGGGGAGGGTAGAGGTACATACATTTCACAGTATAAATGGGAGGTAGAGTAACATACAGCGCAGAGTAATAATGGATGGTGATTAGCATACATGGGGGGGGGGGGGTGTGGGGGCGGGGGGGGGAGTGGGGGGGGGGTGGGGGGGGGGGGGCACAGTATAATGGGTAGGTGGTACGAGTACATACACGGGCACCGTATAATGGGGATGTAGGAAATACTACGCGGCAGAGTATAATGTGGAGGGTGAGTCATACAGGTGGCACGGTACAATGGGAGGTCGAGTACTAAAGGGGCACAGTATACTGGGAGGGTAAGTACATACAGGGGCACAGTAAATGGGGAGGGTATATACATACCGGGGTACCAGCATACCTGGGGAGGGTAGAGACATACAGGGCACAGTATAATGGGGCCGGTATAGAGTAATTACATGGCACATATACAATGGAAGAGGTTGGGTACATACGTGGCGACAGTAATAATGGGAGGGTGTATATACATTCAGGTGCCTCAGTCTAGATGGGGGGGGATAGAGTACACCTACGGGGGCAACAGTATATGGGTAGGGTAGAGTAATACAGGGTGCACAGTATAATGGGGGAGGTGCGTACCATATCATGGCTCAGTATAATGGGGGGGGTAAGTACTCCACTGGGAACAGTATATGGGGAGGAGTAGAGTACATACAGGGACACATTATAATGGGGAGACAAGAGTCCATACAGGGCACAGTATAATGGGGAGGGTTGAGTACATACGAGGGGCGACAGTAGAACTGCGGCGAGGGTAGAATACATACGGGGCACAGTAATAATGTGTAGGGTAAGTCCTAACAGCGCAGAGTATAATGGAGGAGGGTAGAGTACATTACAGGTGGGCACAGCTATAGATGGGAGGGTAAGTCCATAACAGGGTCAGCAGGTATATGGTAGGAGCAGGTGGAAGGGTGCTAGAGTACTCAGGGTTACAGTAAATGTGGCGTGTAGAGTACACACTAGGGGCACAGTATAATGGGTAGGGTGAGTACATACAGGTCGGCCACGTATCAATGGGAAGGGTAGATTACTACAGGGGGGCACTGTAATAATTGGGAGGGTGAGTACATACAGGGCACAAGTAATATTGGAGGTAGAGTACATACAGCTGCAGAAGTATCATGTTGAGGTAGTACATACAGGTGCACGCTACAGTGGGAGGGTATAGTACCTTACAGTGGCACAGTTAATGGGGAGGGTAGAGTACATACGGAGCGACGGTATGAATGGGGGAGGTGTAGTACCTCAGGGTCAGCATAATGGGGAGGGTAAAGTACATACAGGGGCACAGCATAATGGGACGGTAATTATCATATAAGGGCAAAGTATAATGGCAAGGTTTGGGTACATCACAGGGTGGCCGCGTGTATAATGGATAGCGTGGAGTACATAACAGGGGACAACAGTAATAATGGGGATGAAAGTAACATGACAGGGCACAGGTAACATATGAGGAGCTAAGTACCTTACAGGGGCACAGTATAATGGGGAGGCTGTAGAGTACATACAGGGACCCATCATAATGGAGTTAGAGTCCATTACAGGGCACATACCATGGGGAGGGTAAGTACCTACAGGGTCACAGTATCATGGGGAGATTGGAGTACATACAGGGGCCGCAGTATAAATGGGAGGGTAGAGTACATACAGGGGCACAGCATAATGGGGAGGGTCTATGACATACATGGCCCAGTTTTTTAATGGGGCGGTAGAGTACTACAGGGGCACAGTAAATAATGGTGAGGGTAGAGTTACATACAGGGCACGCATAATGTTGAGGGTATTACTACAGGTACACAGTGTAATGGGGATGCGAGTTACATAAGAAAAAAAAAAAAACAGGGGCCCAGTATAATGGGAGGTAGAGTACATACAGGTCACATTAATATGGTTAGGTGATACATCCAGTGCACGTAGATGGGGGAGGGGTAGAGTACCTACGGGAACAGTACATATGGGAGGGAGTTAGTACATACAGGACACAGTATATGGGAGGTAGAGTACATAACAGGGCCACATAATAATGTGGAGGTAGAGTACATACATGGCACATCATATGGACAGGGTGACTACAGAGTACGGGGCCCCAGTATAATGGGGAGGGTAGAGTCATCCAGTGCACAGTAACAATGGGGAGGGCAGAGGTACATACAGGGCCACAGTATATGTGGATGGTTGGGTCATACAGGGGCACAGTATAATGGGGAGGTTGGTACATACAAGTGGGTCCAGTATAATTGTGAGGGTAGAGTACATAGGGCACAGTACCATGGGATGGTAGAGTACTACAGGGCACATTATAATGGTATGGTAGAGTACATACAGGGGCACAGTACAATGGGAGGGTAGAGTACATACAGGGGCACAGTATAATGGGGAGGGTAGAGTACATACAGGGCACATCATAATGCAGAGGGAAGAGTACATACAGGGGCACAGTTTAAGGGAGGGTTGGAGTACATAAAGGGGCACAGCATAATGGTTAGGGTAAGAGTACATACATGGGGCCCAGTTTAAATGGGGAGGGTGGAGACATACAGGGCACGTGTAATGTGGAGGGTAGAGTACATCAGGGCACAGTAGCATGGGGATGGTAGAGTACTCAGAGCACCGTAGAGGTGGGGAGGAGAGTACATACAGGGACACATTATAATGGGGAGGGTAGAGTCCATACAGGGGCACAGCACAATGGGGAGGGTAGAGTACATACAAGGGCACTGTATAATGGGGAGGGTAGAGTATATACAGGGCACAGTATAATGGGAGGGTAGAGTACATACAGGGCACAGCTATCAATGGGGAGGGTAGAGTACTACAGGCACAGTATAATGGGGAAGGGCTAGAGTACATAACAGGTCCCAGCATATGGGGAGGTGAGTACATACAGGGGCACAGTATAATGGGGAGGGTAGAGTACATACAGGGGCACAGTATAATGGGGAGGGTAGAGTATATACAGGGCACAGTATAATGGGAAGGGTTGGGTACATACAGTGGCACAGTATAATGGAGAGGGTGGAGTACATACAGGGGCACAGTAATAAATGGGAGGATAGAGTGCACATACAGGGGAACAGTATATGGGGAGGCTAATAGTACATACAGGGGCACATCACTATGGGGAGGGTCAAGTACACTCTACAGGGACCCACATTATAACGGGGAGGTAATGAGTCCATACAGGCACAGTACGGATGGTGAGGGTACAGTACATACAGGGCACATTCTAATGGGGAGATTTGGAACATACTACAGGCACAGTATAATCGGGGAGGGTAGAGTACATACAGGGCACAGCATAATGGGGAGGTGTAGATTACATACAGGGCCCAGTTTAATGGGGAGGGAGTGAGTTCAGCCTACAAGGGCACAGATACTGGGAGGGTAGAGTACCCAAGGGGCACAGCATAATGGGAGGTAGCGTACATACAGGGACACAGTGTAATGGGGAGGGTAGAAACATACAGTTTGTGCGTCGTGTAAATAGGGAGGGGTAGAGTACATACAGGGTCACAGACATTGGGGGGTAACAGCTACATACAGGGGCACCGTAGAATGGGAGTGTAGAGTACCTACAGGGCACATCATAATGTCTGAGGGGTAGAGTACAACAGGTTAGCCACGTGCTAATGGTGTGGGGGTGAGTATCTTAGCAGGTGGGCAGCATAATGGAGGGTCAGTACATACAGGGGCACAGTTTAATGGGGAGGGTGGAGTACATACAGTGGGGCACATTACATTGGGAGGGAGAGTACATACAGGGGCACAGTATAATGGGGAGGGTAGAGTACATACGGAGCACAGTATAATGGGGAGGGTAGAGTACATACAGGGACACATTATAATGGGGCGGGTAGAGTCCATACAGGGGCACAGCACAATGGGGAGGGTAGAGTCCATACAGGGGCACAGCACAATGGTAGGGTAAGGTACCATAAGGGGCACAGTATCACATGGGAGGGTTGGAGTACATACAGGGCACAGTATAAAGGGGAGGGTAAGAGTACATACAGGGGCACAGTATAATGGGGAGGGTAAGAGTACTACCTGGGCAAGTATAATGTGGGAGGGTAAGTAATAACAGTGCCAGTCTTATGGAGGGTTGGGTACATCAGTGGCACACTATAATGGGGATGTGAGTACCTACAGGGACAGCATAATGGGCAGGTAGAATACAACAGGGGCACAGTACAATGGGGAGGGTAAAGTACATACAGGGGCACGTAGAAGTGGGCGAGGGTCTAGTAATACGGAGCACAGTATAATGTGTGTGAGGGTAGAAGTAACATACAGGACACAGTAATGGAGGTAGAGTCCATACAGGTGCACAGCCAATGGGTGAGGGTAGAGTCATACAGGGGCCACAGTACTAATTGGGAGGGCTAGAGTACCTACAGGGGCACATATAATGTGTGAAGGGTTGGTTACATCAGGGCACAGTATAATGGGAGGGTAGAGTACATACAGGGCACAGTATAATGGGAAGGGTAGAGTACATACAGGGACACAGCATAATGGGGAGGGTAGAGTACATACAGTGGTCACAAGTATAATGGGAGGGTAGATTATTACATGGCACAGAAATGGGAAGGGTTGGGTAACCAACAGTTCACCGTAAAATGGGCTGAGGTGTTGAGTACGTACAGGGGCACAGTAATAATGGGTAGATTAGAGTCATAGCCGGGGTGCACAGTATAATGGGGTCGGGTAGAGCCATAAGGGGCTCAGTATAATGGGGAGGGTAGAGTGAACATACAGGGACACATATATATGTGGGGAGTTAGAAGCTCCAATTAATTTAAATAACAGGACATGAGAAGCTAAAAGAAGAGATTATCCTGATAGAGGGGGCACACACCAGTATGTCTGTGTACTTGGTTTACAATCCTTCATCCTGGTCATAGATGTCCTTTAAACATGGGCAATACTGAAGATTACATGTACAATACTTTGTTTAACTCATTGTATTTGTTGTAGCTAGAAGCAGTTATTACTATCCGGCAACACCGGGAGCTATATATATATATTACACTCACCGGCCACTTTATTAGGTACACCTGTCCAACTGGCTCGTTAACATTTAATTTCTAATCAGCCAATCACATGGCGGCAACTCAGTGCATTAGGCATGTAGACATGGTCAGAACTTCCTGCAGTTCAAGCCGAGCATCAGTATGGGAAGAAGGTGATTTGAGTGCCTTTGAACGTGGCATGGTTGTTGGTGCCAGAAGGGCTGGTCTGAGTATTTCAGAAACTGCTGATCTACTGGGATTTTCACGCACAACCATCTCTAGGGTTTACAGAGAATGGTCTGTTGGCGGAAATGCCTTGTTGATGACAGAGGTCAGAGGAGAATGGGCAGACTAGTTCGGGAGGTAGGCAGAAGAGCATTCTTAACGCATATTACGTCGACTTTGAGGCAGATGGGCTACAGCAGCAGAGACCAACACCGGTGCCACTCCTTTCAGCTAAGAACAGGAAACTGAGGGCTACAATTTGCACAAGCATCGAAATTGGACAGTAGAAGATTGGAAAACGTTGCCTGGTCTGATGAGTCTCGATTTCTGCTGCAACATTCGCGATGGTAGGGTCAGATTTGGGTCAACAACATGAAAGCATGGATCCATGCTGCCTTGTATTATCGGTTCAGGCTGGTGTGGTGGTGGTGTCATGGTGTGGGGATATTTCTTGGCACTCTTGGGCCCTTGGTACCAATTGAGCTTTGTTGCTGACCATGTCCATCCCTTTATGACACACAATGTATCCACATTGATGGCTACTTTCAGCAGGATATAGCACCATGTCATAAAGCGGGAATCACTCAGACTGTTTCTTGAACATGACAATGAGTTCACTGTACCAAATGGCCTCCACAGTCACCAGATCTCAATCCAATAGAGCCATTTTGGATGTGGTGGTGGAACGGGAGATTCGCATCATGGATGTGCAGCCGACAAATCTGCGGCATATGTGTGATGCCATCATGTCAATATGACCAAAAAATCTCTGAGGAATGCTTCAGCACCCTTGTTGAATCCATGCCACGAAGAATGAGGCCGTTCTGAAGGCAACCCGTTACTAGCATGGTGAACTAATAAAGTGGCCGGTGAGTGTATTAATATAAATGTATCTAATATATAAAGCTGAGTGATTTGTAGTTGGTCGCCTGCTTACGAATCTTCACGTTGGGTTTACAGTAACCAAATTATGCACAGCCACTCTCGTGTCTCAGGGATGTCAGACTATGTTTCAAGATGGATTTCACCCCATGCTTTCCAAATCCACTATTATCCATCATATACAGGAGCCATTATCTGCTGATGCTGCTAGGAAGTTGTAAGCTGAGCTGTGATGGTTGCTGTTTCACAAGGTCATTAATATGAGCTCTGAGCTTTGATATGTTACTATGGCAAGAGTATAATACAGCTAAGGCTGTTGATTGCATTTGTTGGCATTAACGAGCATTTTCAAACGCATCAAACAGCTGAGAAGAGGAGATTTGCTTTATTACATTGTTGTCAACATTGTATTTTACAAACACAGCGTTAATGCGATGTTAACATATATGTTAAATAATGGTGTAATAAAACGTTACACATATGTTAGCCTTGCATTATACATGTTACGTAAACCACCGTGTAACAGCCATGTATTAGGCAAATCGGCTTCTTAGCTATTGCATGCATTGAAATGCATGCTTAACATAAACAAATCTCAATGGGGGCAGATTATCAGTTCTGAAAGTCAGAATTTCCAGTTGCCTGACAACCAATCATAGCTCAGCTTTCATTGACACAGTGCTGAATGAATGTTTAAAGGGGAGCTGTGATTGGTTGCCATGGGCAACTAGAAATATTCTGACATTCAGACACTTGATAAATCGCCCCAATGTGTGAACACAGTCGTAGGTGGGAGGTAGATGTGAGTAATATGTAGGTATTATGAGGTAATATAAACACCACCATAAACAGGAACCATTGGTCTGCTGAGGCAATAAGCAACCCATCACAGACCAGACCTTTTTTTGCCACAGGTCCTTAATATGAGTTTGAGCTTTGATTGGTTACAAAAGGCAATGAGTATAATACAGCTAGGCATGGGTAAGATGTGAAGTCATATGTGAGGTATAGTAACCACATATACAAGATCCATTGTCTGCTGTGGTATAACCAACCTATTACAGCTCAGCTTAAGAGCTCTGAGCTTTAATTGGTACTAAAGACAGTGGGGGCTCATTACTAAGGTCGCGGGAGCGCACTTTGTCAGACTTTGCGCCTTTTTTTGAGGATTCAATGGCTTGCACGTATTTACAAGTGTCTGCACTGGATTTTGGCGAGCGAGCTGAGCTGGCCTCCATGACGACACAAATGGACTGAGAGCAGATAGGATTAAGATTCAAATTATGTTGCAAGACAATGCTCTTACATACACCCGGAACAGAAGTTGAACTCTGTCGGACCTGAACGGGGAAGCAGCGCTTGCAGGATATTGGGCGCACAATCTATTGAATTGCGGCAGAGGCATTATCGTCAGGCAATGCACTTTTGTTAATCTGCCCCAATGTGCCCCAACGTGTATAATACAGTTTATGTTGAGGTAAGATGGATGGACATAGACAGTCAGGTACAGAGAATCAGACAGGGAGATTGAGTGACAGAGAGACAGTAGGGAGAGTGAGTGACAGAGAGACAGTGGGAGAGTGAGTGACGGAAGAGAGACGGACAGGAGGGGAGTGAGTGACAGAGAGACAGACAGGGAGAGTGAGTGACAGAGAGACAGACAGGGAGAGCGAGTGAAAAGAGACAGACAGGAGAGTGAGTGACAGATAGACAGACAGGGAGGTAGAGTGACAGAGAAACAGGCAAGGAGAGGAGTGACAGAGAGACAAAACGGGAGAGTGTGACAGAGAGCAGCAGGGGATGTGAGTGACACAGAGACAAACAGGCAGAGGAGTGACAGCGAGACGAATAGGGAGAGTGAGTGACATAGAGAAAAACAGGAGAGTGAGGTGACAGAAAGACAGATGGGGGAGTGTGAGAGACAGGCAGTAAAGTGAGTGACTTGAACAAGAGACACAGGGGGCATGAGTGAGTCTCAGCGAGACAGTCAGTGGTGTTTGTGAGTGAGAGGATAGACAGGGAGAGTACTGAGAGCTGATACCACTGAAAAGGCTTCCGCTTTACCGCGTGAATTCACCTTGGGATGGGAGTGAGAGCACGGATCCTCACTCCACTTTGAGGGTAATCCGGCATGCAAAAGGTATTTTCCAGCTCAATCTATGATTTGGTGAATTTGATTTGGAAAATACCATTTGCATCCAAAGTAACTGAGAGACAGATTTTTTTGCAACCAATTTTTCTATTTTGTAATAGCTAGAGCAGTATTTACTAAACAGGCCACACCGTGTTATATAAAATCTGATCTCGATTGTACTGGCCGATAGTATAAAGGGGATGTGTTTTGCACTGACAGTGAAAGCCATGGTGCCACTGATTTTTTTACAACAATTTGTTGCAGATTCTTAGTTCATTGCACAGAACATTAAATGTGTCACTATGAAGTACATTTTGTTTCCACTGATCATATGGTAGATTCTTAGTGTAAGTTATTCTTTGAAGTTGTGAGTCATTCAGTCACGTACCCGCCTGCTCATGTGACTGGAATCTGACGTTCTGGTGTGAAGAAGAGCCACAGGCAGGATTTATTTAGAGGGCTGAGGAGTAATTAAGGAGACTGAGGAGCCAAGATGTATGGGGTAAATGTGATGAGCCAAGATGGTGGTTGCATGTGATGAGGAGCCGAGGATGATGGGGTAAATATGAGAGCCAAGAGATGATGGGGGTGAGGTACTGAGGAAGTCAGGGGGATGATTGCTGGTGGTGGTGGAGGGTTACTTAGCGGTTGAGGCTGGAAGGGGGATGGGGATCGGGAGCTGTGAGGATGGGGTGCAGGCCAGAAAAAAGGCTATGGGGTGTGGAGCCAAGAGATGGGGTTGGGATTGGAGGACTGAATAATGGGGTGTGGGGGGGGGGGACCAGATAGATGGGTATGGTGGGGAGTAGGTGAGGAGCCGATAGATGATGGGTGCCGTACTCACGCTGGCCACATGAAATAATCAGCTAGTTCTGACGGGTTTGGAGAGGGCTCACGAACGAGCACTCTCATACGTGGTGGGATAGCTGTAACACAGCGACGCTGCTGGGAATGCTCCATGGCACCGATCGCGCAGTCATAAAGAAACCTATCATCAGAAATCTATCATTAATGTAGACCAATGGTGGTTCTTTGTAATCTTCTAAACGCTAATCTATAGTATATAGTTGTGTAAAAAATATTAGGTTAACTTAGAATCTGTCAAGTTTTAGGTAGATAGATTAGGTGTTGAAAATTACAAGGAACCTACATCAGATCTACGCTTAATAGCAGATTTCTGATTATAAGGTTCCGATAACTGTTAGGTGCTGCGGCTGAACCTGACCATGACTCCTAACTAGAGATGAGCGAAACATACTCGTCGAGCTGATGCACGTTCGGCATTAGCGTACTCGAAACTGCTCGTTGCTCGGAAGAATACTTCGCCCGCTCGAGAAAAGGCAGCTCCCGCCGTTTTGCTTTTTGGCGGCCAGAAACAGAGCCAATCAAAGCCAGGAGACTCTGCACTCCACCCAGCATGACGTGGTAACCTTACACGTCGATAGCAGTGGTTGGCTGGCCAGATCAGGGACCCTGGGATAGACTAGCGCTGCCCGCACATGCGGATCACTTCTGTGTCTGGATGCCGCTAGGGGAGAGAGCTGCTCTGGTCAGGGAAAGCGTTAGGGTGTCTCTATTAGAATAGTGTTAGGCAGGGGAGTGATTCAACAAGAACCAACACCTCTTAGGGTACAATAACGTATACTTTTTTTTTTTTATTTGCAGCTAGTACCATATTGTGAGGAATTTGCAGGGGGACTTGCTTACCGTTGTGTTTAGCTCTTAGTAGTACACACATATCCACCTCACACAACAAGTGGGAAAATTTAGGGTTTGATTTCAATTAGGCACAGTCTGGCATTCTGTTTAATTTGACGTTTATTTTTTCAACTAAGCGTCATCTCATCACGGTGCTTCATACTGGATAGAAATAGCAAAGGGGAGAATCAACGGGCTTACTTCGCTACAATAGCGTAGTATATATATTTTATTCTGGTTGATCTGCTGGGGCTGTCCTTGCTGCAGTGCACTATACTAGCATTGTCCGAATTTGGAGTGAGGACTTGCGACCGCGTGTTTAGCGCTTAGTGACGCACCATATCCATCGCAAAGACCAAAGTGGGAAAATATTAGGGGTTGGATTTCAATTAGGCACAGTCTGGCAGTTTTTTATTTTACGTTTATTTTATCATAACTCAGCGTCATCTCATCAGTGTGCTTTCCTACTGGCTAGAAAATAGCCAAAGGAGAATCCAAACGGCTTACTTAGCCTACAATAGCGTTTATATATTTTATTCTGGTTGATCTGCTGGTGGCTGTCCTTGCTGCAGTGCATATACTAGCCAATTGTCAGGAATTTGGAAGTAGTGAGACTTGCGACCCGTGTGTTTAGCGCTTGTGAAGCACATATCCATCGCAAAGACCGAAGTGGGAAAATTTATTAGGGGTTGGATGTCAATTGGCACAGTCTGGCAGTTTCTTTTATTTTCAGTTTTAATTGTATCAAACTCAGCGTCATCTCATCAGTGTGCTTCTCTACTTGGCTAGAAAATAGCCAAGGGAAGAATCAAACGGCTTACTTACGCCTACAATAGCGTTATATATTTTTATGTTCTGGTTGATCTGCTGGTGGCTGTCCTGCTGCAGTGCAATAGACTAGCCAATTGTCAGGAATTTGGGTGAGACTTGCGAACCGCTGTGTTTAGCGCTTAGTGACGCACATATCCATCGAAAGACCGAAGTGGGAAAATTTTAGGGGGTTGATATTCAATAGGCACAGCAGTCTGGAGTTTCTTTTATTTACGTTTATTTTTATAAAACTCAGGTCATCTCATCAGTGGCTTCCTACTTGCTAGAAAATAGCCAAAGGGAATCCAACGGCTTACTTACGCCTACAATAGCGTTTATATATATTTTATTTATGGGTGATCTGCTGGTGCTTGTCCTTGCTGCAGTGCATATACTAGCCAATTGTCAGGAATTTGGAGTGAGACTTGCGACCGCTGTGTTAGCGCTTATGGACGCACATATCCATCGCAAAGACCGAAGTTGGGAAATTATTAGGGGCGTGTGATTTCAATTAGGGCACATCTGCCATTTCCTTTTTATTTACGTTTATTTTTTCAAACTCAGCAGTCATATATCATCTGGCATAGCAGTGTGCTTTCATACTTGGCTAGAAATAGCCAAGCCATAGGATCGCATTGTTTGGCTTTAAAAACTAAAAAACACAAAAAAACCTAAAAAAACACACCAAAAAACGTTATGAACTTTCATTTCAAATGTTTAACCCGAGGGCTCGGGGTAGAGGACGAGGGCGGGGGACGTGGGCGTCCAATACTGCAGGGGGTCAGAGGCGTGGTCCGGCGGGGGTGAGAACACCACCCTGATGATGAGGGAGCAGGGGAACGCCGCAGAGATAACTCCCTAGGTCGTTAGAAGTTACTGGGGACTCGTGGTAGAGCACGTGAGCAGAGCCAGAACAGTGCGAACAGGGGATTGTCGGGATGCCGACAAGGCTTCGAGCAATTTGTCCACCAGTCAGTCTTCCACGCAGTCCACCCATGTCACCGAAATCGGCCACTCCTCCAGCTCCTGACACCTCAGCCTCCTCCCCCCACAGTCTGCCCTCCCAGGAAAATTTGGCATTTGAACCGGCATACTATGAGGGAACTGTTTCTGGAACTTCCCACAGTCACAAACCACTTGTCCGGTTGCTGCTGAGGCAATTTCCGTGCCCAGGTTTTCCACCAGTCGCAGTCTGTGGGGTGAGATGACCTCTTGACGTAGTGGAAGAAGGTGTAAAGAGTGTGCGGACGATGAGGAGACACGGTTGTCAGACAGTGGTGAAGTTGTTGTCAGGGCAGGAAGTCCGAGGGGGGGAGCAGGACTGAGGGATCGGAGGAGGATGAGGGTAGACAGAAGCCAAGCTTGGGTTGAGAGGCCGGGTGAACACAGTGCTTCTGAGAGGAGGAGGTACTCCTCGACCGAACAGGTGGAAAGGCAGGGGGAGGCCAGACGTGGAGAGGCAGGGCCAGAGCAGGTGCAATCAGCGCCAAATGTGTCACGTAGTGAAGCTCACGTTGGCGAGGGCTCCCGCGGCGAGGGCTAGATTTTCAGAAGTCTGGAGGTTCTTTAAGGAAAACACCGGAGACCGAGGACTGTGGTGTGCAACCTTTGCCCAAACCAGGATGAGCAGGGGTTCCACCACCTAGCTTAACTAACATCCAGTATGCGCAGGCATATGAAGCTTAAAAACCCACTCAGTGGCATAAAGCCCGTTCACCTCCGGCCGTGCACACCACTGGCTCTTCCATGTTTCAAGCTGTAGTCAGCCCCCCTGCCCAGGACCCTGGCACAAAAAAACCCCATGTCCGCCTCCACGATCCTTCCACAGCATCACACAGCGTTCAGCTCTCCATACCCCAGAAATGGAGCGGAAACGGAAATATAGTGCAAACCCACCCGCACGCTCAAGCCTTACATGTCCACATTCCCGATTGCTTAGCCTGGAGATGCTGCCCTATAGGCTAGTAGAGACCGAGGCCTTTCGCAACTCATGGCGGCGGCCCCGCCCTCGGTATGTCGGTCCCCAGCCGCCACTACTTTTCCGATGTGCCGTCCCAGCCCTGCACCAGCACGTATCAGACAACATCATCCGTGCCTGACCAACGCCGTTTTCTGCAAGGTCCACTGACCAACAGACACGTGGACGAGTGCTTGCCGGGGCGGGCCACTAATATCGCTGACGGCACATTAGGTTAAACTTGGTGGAGGCTGGACCGGTCTGACCCGTGGCAGTGTCATATACTGACCGGACGCGCGAGGATTGCGGGGCCTACCTCGGTCCAGGTCTTTCAGGCACTATGCCTCCTCCTCCTCCCACCCCTCCTCCACCTCCTCCTCCGAACTATCATACCGGGGGCATGCGCCATCAGTCGTAGCTCTAGGCACAGCAGCCGTGCCGTCGCTAAGCGACAGCAGGCGGTGCTCAACTGCTGAGCCTAGGCGTAAAAGGCACACCAGCCCAAGAGCTATTACCGGGCATCCGGCGCAGAATGGTCTGTGGCTGGCACCGCTGAACCTGAAGCCAGGATGGTTGTGTGTGACAACGGCCGTAACCTGGTGGCGCGGCTCTGCAACGTCGGCAGACTGACACAGTGCCATGCCTGCCCAGTGTTAAATCTCATAGTTCAGCGTTTCCTCAAGGACATACCCCAACGTCTGATTTGCTCACGAAGCTTGCGCCGAATATGTGCGCATTTCAGGAAGTCCAGCACAGATGCTGGCCACTCTCAGGGCAGCGCAGCGCCGCCTCAACCTGCCTCGCTCACCAGCTTGTGGTGCGACGGGCCCACGAGGTTGGAATCAACATAAACAATTTCCAGAGTTTACCAGCAGCGCAGAGCAATGTAGACTGCCAGATGTCAACTCCACCAGAACTGGTAGTAGGTCAGTCAGCGTCCCAAGTCTACAATGAGGAGTGGACGTGGATGTCTGTTATCTGTCAGGTGCTGAGTAACTTCGAGGAGTCAACAAGAGGGTCAAGTGGCGATGCCGCCCTTCATCAGCCTCACCATCCCGCTGCTTGGCTCGTTGAAAAACTACTCTGATCAGCCATGAACGTGGAAGCTTTGCGCTCTCACAAGCGACAGGGGAAGAAGATTCCTGATGATAGCCAAAGCAACCTTAGGTCTGTTTCTCAGCGCATATAGAGGAGGTGGAGGTGAGGAGGATGAGGAGGAAGAGGAGGAGAGGAGGAGAATGTTGGCGAGACACAAGAGGGGACCATTTGTTGAGTCCTCACTTAGAGCGTTTATGGCAGAAGAAGAGGAGTTGGAGGAGTTGGAGGAGGAGGAAATGGACAGGCAGGCCAGTGAGGGGATTGATGATTCTTAGATCGTTGGTTTACCGACGATATGGTCAGATTTCATGCTAGGCTGCCTATGCCCGTGACCCCGCGTTAAAGAATTTATTCCAGCACCGATTACTGGGTATTCACTCTCCTGGACCCACGGTACAAGCAAAATCTTCACGCTCATCCCTGGAGAGGAAAGGAGTGGGAGAATGCATGAATACCAGCAGGCCCTGGGTGCACAAGCTGAAACCGTATTTCCCTTCTGACAGCGCTAGCGGCCAGAGGGCCGTTAGTCTGCGGGACAAGTAGCGAAGGAGAGTAGGCGAGCAGGCAGCTTGTCAGACTGGCAAGGGTACGCTTTACAAGGCTTTTGCCAGCTTTATGTCACCCCAGCAAGGACACTGTCACTGTCCCCAGTCTCGGCAGAGTAGGGCTGATCTTTACAGAAAGATGGTTGAGGGATTACGTAGCTGACCATACCCATTCCTAAATGATCACACAGCTCCCTACAACTACTGGGTTTCAAAGCTGGACATGTGGCAACGAAATGGCGCTGTAACGCTTGGAGGTTTTTGCCTGCCTGCCGTCTAGGTCTTGTACGAGCGAGGGTTTTCAGTGCAGCTGGTGGCATCATCACCGATAAGCGTACAAGTCTGTCGACTGACAGCGTGACAGGCTGACGCTTATTAGAGATGAATAAAAACCTGGATTTCTCATAATTTCCAATCTCCACCAGGTGAAGAAGCTCAACCTGAATCATTATTCACGCCTTCCGTCCCTCTCATTTTTGCCTCCTTCTCCTCTCTTTGTACAAAGCAGAGGAACTGGCATTGTTTTGGACATGGGGCCCACGGCTACGTAGCTATGTACTTGTGATGCGTAAGTTTTCTGGAGGGCCCTGACCCGGACAACCGGTCTCTGTTTTTAACAATTTTTGGGAGTGCCACATACAGGCACTCATCTATTTGCATTTTCGGGAGGCCACCTACCCGCTCTTGGTTGAAACTTTTGTTGGAGCACATACCGCACTCAATCATTCATTTTTCTGGAGGGCCACCTACCTGTCTCTGGTTGAAACTTTTGGACTGCCAATACAGGCACTCAATCTATTTCATTTTTCTGGAGGGCCACTACCTGTCCTCTGGTTGAAAATTTTTGACTGCCACAAAAGGCACCAATATATTTCATTTTTATGGAGGGCAACCTACCTGCTCCTCTGGTTTGAAGACTTTTTTGGACTGCCACATACAGGCACTCAATTCTATTTCATTTTCTGGAGGGCCACTACCTGCTCCTTCTGGTTTGAAAAACTTTTTTGGACGGCCACATACAGGCACTATCCAAAATTAAATTGTCTCCATAGCAGCCTCCACACGTTGTCTCCATTGCTACCCCAAAAGCGTCCATTATAGCTGCCTCCATACATTGTCCCCTTATCAAACGAGGTTGGTCAGGCAGAAAATTTGGGTGTTTTCATGGATTCCACGTCAAAGTTGTAACTTTGTCGCCCCCTGCTTGTGTTATACACAAATATAATGGCAAACTTTTACATTTACACAATATATGTCAGCGCTTCTTGCGCATCTGTACATCCCTCACCCGCCATATCCTAAACTATAAGACCGCTTACTACCACTGGTTTATGACAAAAGTTCCTTCGAAGTGGTTTGGGAGTAGCCTAAAGACGGGGCTGGATGGCGAAGCTGCATGGCAGCGGAGCGCAGCTCCATGCCCGCATCATGCCACTTCTTGCGGCATCTGTTTACATTCCCCTCACCCGCCATATCCCAAACTATAAGAAGATACACTTTAACTTGGTGCAGACTGGGACCGAGTATGACCCTGCGGGAGGTCATATACTTGCCGACGCAGAGGGATTGCGGGGCTACCTCGGTCCAGGTCTCAAAAGGCCTAGTATACCCTCCTCCTTCCTCACAACCCCTCCTCCACCTCCTCATCCTCCGAATTACCATCAGTGGCCATGGCGCCATTAGTCGGTAGCTTAGGCACAAGCAGACGTTGCCGTCGCTAAGCGACAGCGGGCGGTGCTCAAAAACTGCTGAGCCTAGGCGATAAAAAGGCACACCGCACCCCAAGAGGAAGAGCTATACAGGGTCATTCCACATCAAACTTGTTAAACTTTGTCGCCAACCCTGCTGTATAATCCACACAAACTATACTGGCAAACTTTGATCATTTACCGATATATTCAGCGCTTCTTGCGCCATATGTTACATTCCCACTTCAACCCGCCATATCCTAAACTTATAAGAACGCAAACTACCACTTGATCTTATACAAAAAGGTTCTTAGAAGTGCTGTTTGGGGAGTAGCCTAAGAGACGGGGGGGCTTGATGGAGAAAAGCTCGCCTGGCAGCGGAGCGCCGCTCCATGCGCATCATGCGCTTCGACGACTGTTTACATTCCCCTCACCGCCATATCCCAAACTTATAAGAACGCTACTACACTGATCTTATAAAAGGGTTATAGAAGTGCTGTTTGGGGAAGTAGTAGCCTTAGAGACAGGGGCTGGATTGGCGAAAGCTGCCTTGGCAGCGGGAGCGCCAAAGCTCCATGCCAAGATACAATAAAACATAGTTTGAACTGCCAGCACCTTTAATCTACTACTAGTCAGACCTCCATACAGGTCCCCTATCAAACGAGCTGTGTCAGGCAGAATTTGGGGTGTTTCTGGCTTCATGGTAACTTTGTCGCCCACCCTGCGTGATGTAATCCAAAAATATACTGGCAAACTTTATCATGTACGATATTATTTGACGCTTCTGGCTACCTTCCTTTGGTTCTCTCTGCCACCCATGGTTTTGAAGCGCCTGAGTCCATTTAGGGTTATGTCGCCATTGCCACTCTCTAGAATGCGCTGCTGCCGCTTGCCTCTGCATGCCGTCCCCTATAGTGTCAGGGTCAATTATGGATGTTTAGATCTATCTAGCTTCATCGTCACTCTGTCATGGCCAGCTGGTGCCCATAATTGGCATTAATGGTGAGATAAGCAGCATCAGAGGCATCCATGCTGCGGCCCCGCTGTTTCCTGTCCATTTCCGTGGTGTTTCCATCCTTTTCTGAGGTTCCCAGGGGTTTGGCCAAGATTCCCTCTTGCAGAGCCTTGGGTCCCCTGAAACTTGCTCGAGATCCCATTGACTTCAATGGGGCTCGTTATTCGAGACGAGCAACTCGAGCATCGGGAAAAGTTCGTCTCGAATAACGATAGTCCCGAGCATTTTAGTGCTCGATATCTCTACTCAACAGGTCTGCTCTGGGCTCTGTCATTTCAGATGGTTGCATAGAGTCGACTGTAATATAGAAGCAGTATATATCAGTGATCAGCCCCCCTAAGGTTCAAATAACCTGGGGGGAACTGAAAAACAGGTAAAATAAAAAAGTGTCAAAGTTTTAAAAAATATAAAACAGTCTTAAAAATACATAAAAACATTAAAATCATTAAACATGTTGCCATTTCCTAAAATGTTCTGATCTATTGCAATATAAAAGCAATTATTTACAGCAATGATTCTCCATAACTGACAATTTTTGACCATTTGCATTCAATAAAAATTATGGCTATATATAATACAGGGACATGTATGGAGGTCAAGGTTGACTTCAAAAGAACAGTTACATTTGGGATTTCAGAACAGGACTTGCTGGAGTGTAAATTAATCACTGAGATGTAACATTCGAGTAATCTGTACAAGATCTGCAAGATTGTTTGGGGAAAAATTAACATCCTCAAGAAACAAAGTAAAGTCATGTTAAAGGCACCAAAAAAAAAGATGGTTGCACTCTGTCAGGCCAGGGCAGGGAAGAGTGACAGATTCATGATTCTGGCTCATGATCTTAGTGAATCACCCCACGCAGCATTCATTTACAAAGAAATAGCACTTTTCTGGACTTTCTAAGTAAATGGCCCCGCTTGTGTTTGAAAAAACGGGGAGTAAAGGGGAATTGGTGGAAATGCAAAAAAACAAACTGCATCCTTGAACGGTGAAGATTATGATTGACACAAAAAATTGTAGGGTTTGTACAATATAGTGATTTCAGCCGGAAGGAAAAAACATTGTTCATGTAAGAATGTGCCAAAGTGCAAGATTTAATTAAAAAACACAAAACTGGCAGAACTTGAAAGCTTTTGTAGCAAATGATTAAAACTTGTGCCGAATATTCAGGTTTGTATATACATAACTATTGAGTAGATCCCATTGCTAAGGTCCATCTGGTCTGTATGAAGCCTTGCATTTTGTCCAGGAAAAGGACACCTGAAATAACAAGGATTGCAACAATAAATAAATCTTTATTTATATAGTACCATAATATTGCATAGTGCTCCAGGCTCTGTTGGTGCCTAAACATAATAATGGCCCTCTGTTATTTATTTTATTTTCCTATGAGGAACACAATGTTAACATAGACCTAACCTGCGTCGAATAAAATGATAATAATTCCATGCCCCCAAAAGTAATTTGTACAGCCGTTGCGTATTTACGAACATTGGGAGAGGGGGGCTGTTAATCAAGACAGTGCGGTTTTTATTTACTAAGGTCAGTGGATGCATTTCCACGGACTTCCCGATGTTTTGGGGATGTGCGCACGCTTTTGACATGTATTTAGAAGGGGTTTGTGTTGCACGCCGACGGAAATCTGGGGCGGGCGGACGGCAATCCGGACGATTTGGACTGAGCGTGGTGGATTTAATATCAATATAATAATTAACTTATTATTAAGTTACCCGGGAGTCCGGGATAAGCCGACCTGGTGTATAAGAAGACCCCCTACTTGAATGTAAAATATAGAGTTAAGATATATTCGCCGTATAAAGGACTAACCCTGTTCCAACGCATACAAAGAACACCGGTAAAAATTTAAAAAAAAAAACAGATTTGAATTAACATGGTCCTTTTTTTTAATTGAAATTCTATGACATGCAGGGGTATTATACCGGTAAAAACTGTCGCTCATAAACATTAAGGCATACAACAACATTCTTACATCGTCCAGTTTACTGTAAATATTAACCATACTGATACCTTAATTTTTATTTATAAATATTCCATGCCATGTACTCAAATTCCAAATGCAATGAAAATGTGAAAAAAAGCATTGCGCCATTTTCTTGTGTGCTTGGATATTACGTCTTTCACTGAGCGCCCCAAATGATAAGCTAACTTTATTCTTTGGGTCGTACGATTAAGGGGATACCAAATTTTGTATAGGTGTTATAAGTTTTCAACATTACAAACTGAAAACATCCTGTACCAAAATTATTTTTTTGATTTTGCCAATTCTGGCGCTATAACTTTTTTATACTTTGGTTGTACGGAGCTGGTGGGTGGGTAATTTTTTGAGAAATTTGTAATATTTTCAAATGATATAATTTTTAGGACTGTACAAACGTTGATCATTTTTTATAGATTTTTTTAATTTTTCAATGGCAAACAAAGTGCCCATTTTGCCCGGGGGACGCTATTTATGTTACGGGGTTAAACACATTGAAAAAAACGTCTATTATCATAATTTGAGAGATCAGGCATTTCGAACGCACGATACATGATGGTTTATGATTTTTTACTGTTTATTTAATTTATGTCAGTTATAGGGAAAAAAGCGGGGGTAGGTAGGGTTATTTAATTGGAAATTTTAGGTTTTTATTATAATTGTTTTTTAACTTTTTTTTTATTGTTACTATTTTCAGACTCCTAGGGGACTTTAACCCTCGGTGTCTGATCGTCCTTATCATAATATGCCATACTACAGTATGGCAGTATATGGGATTTTCCCATCATTCATTACAATGTGCTATCATCACATGTAAATGAAGGGTTAAAACAACAATATATATACAAAAAGTCCTCCAGCTCACCCTGTGATCATGCGGCCACCTTAGCCGCTAGCCCGGGATCCACCCCGCTGACTGGGGATGTTAGTCCACAAAAAAGAAATTCGGCTCCCGCTAGGTGCAGATTTAAATCGCCTTTATTCGATTTTCAGGGCATGCATCAGCTAAAATACAGGTGGCATGGTTTAATCTTCAACGCGTTTCTAGCACATACAAGCTGCTATAATCATAATCGCAGTAATGATAAGAGAGCTTGTAGGTGCTAGAAACGCGACCCCGAGTTTTCTGTCTCAAAGTCTCTATACGCTGGAATATACGGTACATAAAAATAGGTAATAAAAAATTCCCATAATCCCCAATTAAACACGTAAAATGATAATATGTGAAATAATGTAACAAAATAAACAACAGTAACAACATCCTAACGGACCATAGTACAAAAACAGATTCATCATGGAACCCTAATGAGAACTGATGCAAAGTACAACCGTCCGAAAGAGAAAAACAAGCAATAAAAGTGTTATGTCAACTTGGACGACAGTGTGATGCAAAAAACTATTGATTTTATTATATATGTTTATTTTGTGAATTAGAAAATTGTAAGAAAAATCTCTAAGTAAGGTGTCACAGTAATCACATGACCTAACGAATAACGATAAGATGTTATTGGGCTATATAGTGAACACCAAAAAAATAGTCGAAAATAAAGATATTGATGCCTTTTTTAATCTCGACACCCAAAAAGGTTATATGATTTCAATAATAGGCCATAGTAACCCCAAAATAGTATCACTGGAAAATACATCTCATCCTGCAAATAATTCCCACACACATGGAAAAATAACAGGAAAATAAAATGTATTGCCTACAAGAGGGCGCCAATGAGAGAACTAAAATCCACTGTCAGAATCCCATGGTAGTGGATCCACTGCTCCACCACAGGCGAGAGTGCAAGCTGACATCAGGGATGTATAGGAGTCTATTGGTACCCGGTTTTTTTTTCACCAGAGCCGGCCATGCACCAGAGCTGTTCCAAAGGAGACCAAGAAAAGGGAGGATTGGTGCCCTCCGGGGCAAAAAGAGATAGCAAACGTAAGAGGGAAAGGGGAAGGAGGTGAGCAAATGGCAAGAACGGAAAGAGTCAGGGAAATAGCAGTAGGTCGAGACAGGCAGCACGGGATCAAGAGGCAATAGCGGAACCGGGGGTCACAACTGAAATTCAGAATAAAAGAAAAGGGCATTAGACAAGCTTTGTCTAGGGCTGTGAGGACACAAAAGATCTGGACGAACACATAAAGGAGCTGGAAATTACGCAGAACGTGCGGGAAAGCACAGCACCAATTATCAGCGAGCTGGCCCTTAAATTCAGGAAGCCCAGGAAGCATGCCCTAGGATGGTTGCCGCGAGCATGTGAGGCGGAGGTGGGTAGTGGATCGCCTAAATGTTAGATGGGTTTGCTCTTTTTATCTGTGTGTAATGAAACGGGTTGTTAATAGGTTCTTAAGGATGTATCACTGACAAAATGATCATTCTACAGTTCACTCCAATTTTGTTAACTGTACTATGCAGCGCTTCAACGGGTTAAAAATATTCTTAAAAAGCCTGTTGAGTTGAGGATGTTACTTTTGAATTATCGGGGGATTCTAATAAGTTTATATTTCAAACACAAGGTACGTAGGGAAGAAAAGGTGGTAAGAAGCGCAACGTGACAACAAAAAACGAGTGAGAAGAACGGAGGCGAAAAGAAAAAAAAAAAAAAAATTTCATTTAGGAAAAAAAATTCTAAAGCTTGTGTAAATCGGTCTAATGTCAAATTAGAATTAAAAAGGAATAAAAAGGATGTTATGTCGGTTGATTTGAAAACTAAAGGTGAGCTATATGAAAGGTTAGGACGTAAACTCATTTGGTTTGCAGAAAACATATTCAACCAACATTTTACCACTACTATGAACTACAATGTGTCACGAAAAAAAAAACAATCTCAAGATTAAAATACTAAAATGTCATGAAGGGGTTAAACTTTGAGAATAGTCATAACTTATCATAAATACTTACACTGATTATTAGCATCTATTATAGGTGACATGAAAATGATTGTTTAATCTTTGAAGCCAGTGGTTGGATGGACATGGGCCGTCAAAAACGGCACTAGGAGCTGCTTACTAAAGTAAACAACTCCAAGTGCTAAAACAGAGGCAGCAGTGTTACACTGCTAGAGTTATCGGAAACCTCTGATAACGCTAACAAACACTGCTGTGCCGCTCTCAAAGCGGTCGGGCGTATTCATGAGGGGCGGGTTTAGGGGCGGCAGTCACCGTTGGCCTATGGAGTGAGCGGGGTGTCCCGGGGAAGAGACAGCGCCGGCGTTTGTAGTGTACAGCGCTACAAAGCGTCTGTCTTAGCACTAGGAGCTACTTACTTTAGTAAGCAGCTCCTAATGCTGTTTTTGAGGGTGACAGGTCTTCAGTCACTGAAAGAGACTGCCAGCGACTGAGACGGTCTATAGATACATGTACAATACTTTTTGTTAACCCATTGTATTTTGTTGTAGCTAAGAAGCAGTTACTTACTATCCCGGGCAACACCGGGAGCTATATATATATATATATATATATATATATATATACACTCAGAACAAACCAATGGAACCTATCTTGTACGTAACCTGTTCTGGTATTTTAACAATTACTGTATATACTCGAGTATAAGCCGACCCAAGTATAAGCCGAGGCCCCTAATTTTACCACAAAAACCTGGTAAAACCTATATATTTTTTTACTCGAGTATAAGCCGAGTTTGGGTTTTCAGCACATTTTTTTGTGCTGAAAAACTAGGCTTATACTCGAGTATATAAGGTATGTATATTTTATAATAAACTTATACTATCTATTCCTGTTGCTTCTTATAGAAATTAATATTGTGTACATTGGGACATCAACGGAAATTAATACAAATAAATGATTATTTATGTCTCTAGTTTTCTGGAGAAGCTGCCACAGATCAACGCCTGGCAGAAACTTATGCTGCAGGACCCATTGGTGAAGACCACCTATACTGAACCAGAAGTGACTACCCATACACGCTGAAACAGTGAAGGACTGACAAGGCCCTCCTTTCTGTGCTCGCCCATTCTCCTCCTCTTCCCTCACTCATCCTTCCTCTCACCTCCTACGATATGCGCTGCGAAAACAGACATGGAGGGTGTGCTCTGACATATCACAAGGGAATCTTCTCCACCTGTCTATGTGTGGAGCAGAAGCAAGCTCCGAATTTATGCTGACCAGAGAGTTTTTCAAAGGCAAGCAGCGGAGGATGGTGAGGATGGAGATTGGTGGCATCGCACAATGACCTTCTGTGGTGAACTCCGCAAAAGTTACTCAGCACCTGACCAGATATGCAGACATCACGTCATCTCTTGTAGACTTGAGGGCTAAAGCTGAAGGACACTGACTACCAGTTTGGTGGAAGTGACATGCTGGCAGTATACAATCGCTCTGCGTGTGGTAAACTCTGGATTACCATGGTTACTGTGGATTCCACTCGTGGGCAATCGTCGCACAAACAGTCGGTGAGCGGGCAGCGGGGCGGAGCCGCGAGCCATGAGAGTGGCAGCATCTGTGGTCGACTTTTGAAAATGTGCACAATACGGGCATCGTGAGCAAATCAGACAGATTCTGGGTTATAGTCCTTGAGAGAAACCGCTGAAGATAATGAGATTTAACAAATGTGTCAGTTGCCGAGTTGCAGAGACAGCCACCAGGTTACGCCGTTGTCCATACACACCAAACATGCTGGCTTCAGGTTTCGCGTGTGCCAGCCACAGATCGATCTGTGCCATATGAGTCCTGTCAAGCTCTGTGAGGCGGTGTGCTTTTTATCGCCTGGGTCAGCAGTTTGAGTCACCGTACTGACGTCACTAGCGACGCATGCTGTTGTTGCATAGAGCTCACAGCTAGATGGCGCCATTGCCAGGATAGATTGGGGAATTGGAAGGCGGAAGAGGTGGAGGAGGGGTGGAGGAGGCAATAGTAGGCTGAGAGACCGTGACGAGGTAGGCCCTAATCCTCAGCATCGGTAGAGTATGAGCAGCCCCAGGATCAGACCGAGTCCAGCCTCCAAAAGTTAACCATGTGCGTCAGCGATATATAGTGGCCCTGCCGGCAGCACTTGTCACGTGTGGTGGTTAGATTGGACCTGTCAGAAACGGCGTTGTGTATGGCAGGATGATGTTGTCTGGACACGTGCTGGTGAGGCAGGGTGGGAGGGCACACGGGAAAAGAGAGGGGATGGGGACCGAATCCGAGGGCGGGGGCAGAATCTCCGGCTCATAATTGGAACGATGGGACATTGAGGACCAGGGCCTCTGACCCCTGATAACTTTGGAATTTTGGTGCCTCGTCCTCACCCTTAGCCTTGGGTTCAACATATCACAAAATTAAAGTGTATTTTATATACAAAACAGAATTTTTTATTTTTTTAATAGAACAAAACGTGTCAGCAGAAACTTCAGGGCCAGACAACTCAGAGATGATTGCATGGGCTAGTTTCTAAACCAAACACTGATAGCACACAAAAGAATTTTGTGCTGTGACTGTCATTTACTTTTTGAAAAACGCTATGTAGTCTAACAAAGGGCGTGTTGGGTCTTGGGGAACACTTCTGCATAACAGTAATCTACTATAACACTAATGCTAGCAGCTTCTATCCTAAGGCATCCCATGACAGAGATATGATTTCGAGCAGCGCGGGCAGGGCATAGACAGTGATGGCGAACCTTGGAGGACAGAGTGCCCAAACTACAACCAAAATCCACTTATTTACCGTGAAGTGCCAACAAGGCATTCATTAGCGTAACATTATTGCTCCCTGTTCTTCACATCTTTCATGATATGGCCCCCCTGAGGCGACCAATACAGTTGGAAAGCAGGAGGGCAAATCAGACTTCGTTGATAGATTCACATGGTCTCCTCTGTGAGGAAGGACAAAATGATTGGTCCAGCAGGATGACCTCAAAGATACTTGACCTTCTGTCAAACACCTTCTCCATTTCCTGCAGTGTTCCTAAACAGCCAATGAAAATGTTGCTTTAAAATATCACTGAGAGCAGCATCATCTCTAAGTACTGGAACTTGGTGGATTGGTCCAAATTGGTGAAAACTATCCTGGCGAGTCTTGAGTTGCCCCACAAACAGAGAATGGCTCAGAGTGCACCTCTGGCACCCGTGCCATAGGTACACCACAACTTGGTAGTATATCCCAGGGTCACCTGATTGGCACCAGCCACAACCACTGCTATGAACATGTACATGTACCGCGTGACTGTGGTGTTGTTACGCAGAGGTCTTCTGAATGTGATTGGCTTGTTTCTGGGCCGCCAAACATCTAAAGTCTATGGCTGACCGAAAAACGCTGCTGTGAAATTGGGTTGTAATTGGAAAATATTTGACTTGCTTACACAAACCATATCAATTATTTGCTAAAAGTGGACAACTCCTTTAATCCCATCTGCTTATGCCTTTTTATACTATGGAAGGTATAGTAGATAGCAAGATTTATGACAAACAGGATGAATATTAGAAAAATATGTACCTTGATATGCTATTTCAATTCCAGAAGGGGACACCACGCAGACAACTGGGCTTCTCACCATCGTGTTTGTGGCAACTTTCAGACCCAGTTCTAAACCACAGAATTAAGAGAGCAAATAAATTACAAATTATCAGAGGTTTGTACTTCTCCTGACATTTGTTTTTTGTAAACACTATTCCACCGTATAAATCTAGATTCTTAGAATCCTCCGTATATGTCAAACTATAAGCGCACAAAAATCCTTTGATTTTCTCAGGAAATCAAAGGTGCGCCTTATAGTCCAGTGGCGCCTTATATATGAACGCGTAATCTTATCAGACAACAGTGCCTTGAACGTGCACAGTCTGCCACCTGTGGTCATCATCCTTATTAAGTTGCGCCTTATTATCAGTGCCACACTTATGTATGAACTAGATGTTTTAGCAGCCATTTATGAGGCGTGCCTTATATCGGTGCGGGTATAGTCGTAAAATTAATGTGCGTAATTGGTTTCCCTTTTAGATAATTTTTTACACTACCTAAAACCTAAAAATCTAAGATCCTCTGGACTGATTGGACTGCCCAGAGTTACTGTAATACACCGAAATATGTAACATTAAACAAATTACGAAAGTATGTCCAACAAGAGACAAATCTAATCCTCAAAAAAAGAGAATACTGACCTTTATGATGTTATAGGCATCAGTGTCCAGGACGGGGTGGATGGGTATAATACACTCCATCTAAAAGATGGGTCCAACTTAGAGCAGGCATTTCCCACTCCTCTTCTAGTAATGACCCTCGTGATTGTAACCAGAAAAGTCAGTGACTGGCAGCAGACATATATCTGAGTATTGAGCAAAAAAAAACAAAATAAACATATAAGATAATTTCACACTTGGTTGCAAATCATCTAAACAGGGAATGTCTTCATTACCGAGTTCGGTGACAGTTCAGCCTAGGCTTTAGCAGTGAGACACTGACATCCACAGCTTGCAACGCGCAGAGAGAGTGGTGATGCGAGAAGAGGGTGAGAAACAATTGTGATCCTGGAAGAACTTCACTGGCAGAGAAGGAAAGCTCACCTGATGAAATCCAGGTACCATAGAGAGATAAACCCAAAGTTCACAATGACTATTACAATACTGCGGAATAGATGATGTCACAACTTATTCCTCCCCTCCCTGTACAATGACTTTTTATAGATATCACCACTGAACATCATAGTCACAATAGATGTCACAACCAATCTGGATTATGAAAGGGCTCCCAGGGCGCCATGCCCAGGGCCCCACCAACTTTGCTCCCAAAGGGCCCCCCACTGGCTATAATGGGATTATAGTGTGAGGTGCATGGCTGTCCAAATCCAGCGCAGGTTCAGACAACAGGGCTGTAGCTTATCTATATCCTCCGCCTCCCTATACAATGACTGGTGAGACACGAGGTGGGCTGGGGTGGGCCTCTATCATACACTGGCGCACAAGCACCTTTATGTGATAAACTCTCCACCCATGCTGCTTTAAAAAGAAATAATTACAATATTCAGTAGCATCTCACCTTGTTTGTGAAGCAGTTTTCTACATGAAGCTGATACTATCGGCAAGGACCTCACCACTTTCCAGAACCAGGTAAACCAGAACTCTTGCCAAAGGTGCGGTGTGTTTACATTTACAGGAAGAGAGAATGTAAAACTGTCCAAGAGATTTACTGGAAAACACATATAATATCAGTTGTTTCCCCATCTATGGGTCAATTGGCATCAGCCTTATGGAGTAGTTTGGACAGATGCGTAAATGGGTCTCCTAGTTGCATCTAATAGGCACATTACTTACCCGGTGCGCGTGTGCGTTTTCCCCGGAATGCCATCTGCCGTGATTCATGAAGATTGTGCGCCCAATTTCCTGCATGTGTCACTCCTGATCAGGTCCGTCCGGAGTGTCACTTCTTCCTCCCAGGTATGTGAGTGCATTGGCTGCGACACAATTGAATTGTTAAATCCCGCGAGTTAGTCCGATCAGTCGGATCGTTATCTGCCACGTCCCCCGGTTTGTGTCGCGTGAAAGCCGGGAAACCGACGGAAATGTGGCCGCAGGACCCTTAGTAAATAAGCCCCAATGGGGCAGATTTACTTACCTGGGTCCATTCGCGATCCAGCGGCGCATTCTCTGCGGTGGATTCGGGTCCGGCCGGGATTCACTAAGGTAGTTCCTCCGACGCTCACCACCAGGTGGTGCTGCTGCGCTAGAAGTTCCCCGAGGCCCGCTGAAAGCCCTGAAGTTACCGGCCTATTCCGGTGAAGGTAAGTGCAAGTCCCGAAGAAACTTTTTTTTTTTTTAAAGCGGCAGTTTTCCGAATCCGTCAGGTTTTCGTTCGGCCCACGCCCCGATTTCCGGCGCGTGCATGCCGGCGCCGATGGCCAAATCCGATTGCGTGGGGAACCCCCCAATGTGTACAACACACCATAAGGCAGTTACATCTCTGTGTGCATGATCAGATGTACCTTCATTTGCGGTTATTTTCACTTCATGCTTCCCCAAGTGAGGATTCTCCCTTTTGCCATCATCTATAGGATAAGAAAATGACAAATAAAAAGGAAAGTTTGAATCCGGGTGGGTTTGCCTTTTGCGCTTTTTGATATCCAGCTATAAATGCATGCACAAATACATAAATCAATGTATGCCTCCATCTGTAAGCTGTGCCGCTGCACATGGTGGTGCGAGCAAACATAGAATAACTGAGGTTCCTGGATTTTCATGGTGAGGATCTCTAGAAGAAAGCCAAGATTTCGGCAATATTTGCTCAATGGGCAAAGCAGCAAAGTGGTTGTCGGCTTTCTTTTAGGAGGTCTTAAAACAGAACTGGTCAAATATGATCAACGAGGAATCCATTCTAACATTCATAATGGAATGTTGACTTTTAAAAGAATACTTACAAATATTTTCTCCCTCGCCTTAATAAGATGAGACAGGTTAAGCTTTGTCTGCTCATAAAGGAGTCCAGGAGTAATAGGTAATAAGGAGTTAATAAGTAAGAGGGACTGCTCAAAACATGGCGTCCCTCTCTGCGTTGGGATGGTACAGAAAGCCGAGTGCCAGACCCTTGGAATCAGACACCCTCTGCATGGGGGGGCAACTAAAATGTAACCAGTGTGATGTGATTGTGATGATCTGACACTAGAGGGTGAATAAGTCCATCCCACCATTGGTTAAGTTATATGGGGTCATAATATCATAGCAAGTGACCAGTGTAGCTACCACCAGGATGAAGGATTGCAAGGCAAGCACACTGATATACTGGTGTGTGATCCATTTAGCAGGATCTGCTCTTCTCTTGCTTTATGGCCTGGCTTTTACAAAAAAAAAAAGGTCCTTTAAAATTATGCAAATGAGTTGAGGGGCTCCGGTTCCGAGCTCATTTGCAGAATTTGTTAAGGGAAACCTACCACTTGAAGTGGCAGGTTTGATGGAATACCGAGCACCAGCTCAGGGTGAGCTGGTGCCGGAGCTATTTTTGCTAGGGTTTTAAACGCGGTATCGCGGTTTTTAAAAACACTTTTAAACTTAATAGCCGGCGCAGGGAGCTACCATGCACGCGGTACATAGGAAGTGAAGGAGAGCGCGCGCATGGTAAGCTCCCTGCGCCGGTGTTTAAAGTTTAAAACAGTGTTTTAAACCGCGATACCGCGGTTTAAACACTAACAGAAAAATAAATTTTCCGGCACCAGATCACCAAGCTGGTGCACCGGTATTCATCAAAACCTGCCAATTCAAGTGGTAGGTTTCCTTGTAAGCTTTTAATTTAAATAACAGGAATTGAGACGCTAAAAGAATGAGCTTATCCGCTGAGAGGGGACACACCAGTATGTCTGTGTACTTGGTTTACAATCCTTCATCCTGGTCATAGATGTCCTTTAAACATGGGCAATACTGAAGAAATAAGCAATCAGGGAAACTGGATATATATTAACAAGTTGCTTGTAGTTTTCTTAAATTAAGTAAGCTGAGTTTTATTAATCATTCTTACAGTGTACATTAATGTTTCAATGGATAACCCCTTCAAAAAGCCCTGAATAGTTATACTTACCAGGTGATAAAACACAACACTCTGAGCTTTGCCAACCCCCTCAGGAGTGAGAGCATAAAACACTGTAAACGTCTCATCATTTCCGCAGGTCAGTGTCCTGTATATGGGCTGGATCTTTACATAGCTCTTTGTTCTCGAGTAGAAATGTTGAACGCTTTGTGAAGCCTCCTCGTAACGTGGAAACAACGTGGAACGACTATAACATTGTTCTGACGTCTTGTAAACGGCCTGTGCGAATCCAGAAAAAAGATTAAGGATATTTTTGAACCGTTAAGAATTGGGATAGTTGTGGCGAGGAATTTTGGCACTTATATTTCTCACCTGAGATTATGAAAGTGACTCAGAGAAGGGACAAATAAAAATGTGTCCAACAAGGGAAAGGAATATCTGGCGTGGGTTAACCATCAGGTAGTCCGTAAATTGTTGTATCGCGTGAGGAGTTTTGATGGTGGGGGGACATAATAACAGTCGAGTGGTTTTATCTCGGGGTTGGTGATGTTGTGTCGACTATGCGCGCGAGATGCGATCGTATACTAGGACAAATCTGGCGCAAGACAGAAGATGGGAGTGGTGAGGTTAGATGTGCGGGGGCGGACGGGCAGGTGATGGTAAGTATATTTGTGCCGCGATATTGGGTGGTAGCAAAACACAACAAGGCGCGGGTGGCGACTCATGGGACAGCAATGAACACAGAAGAGTCTAAGCCCCAAACAACCGCGGATGCTCGGGAAAGGCGCGGCGGTCTGTCTACCACCGATCCTCTCGTTGTACTGGTAAAGGTCAGTGTGCCTTCCCAACCTGTAAGCTGGGTACAACTCCACCTGGTCGGATGATACTTTTAGCAGGTCCTCCTTTATCTGTGGATTCTCCCTCTCCTGGTCATTATTCTCGCATGGTGATAGATCAAAAAATAAACGCCTTTAAAGGGGTATTCCCACAAGACCAGTTTTGACACTACTGTTCACTTCCTGCCAGCACATCCTGATCAGAAGAAGCTGCAAACTCAAACTAACAAGGAGATAAGTGATCTGGGGGAAGAGGGAGGCAGGCACATACCTGTGAGATCTAGCAGAGCTAAAAGTGTAAAAGTCAGCCTCTGTGTAGTAGGCATCTCATCATCTCGGATCTGTCTCATTTCTCCTTCTATGTGTCAGTGTGTTAGTACAATGTCAGCAGCTTGAAAAGCTTTAAAGGGCCAGTGCACCGCTGATTGGTGCTGGCCATTCCAGAAAAATAGTTTAAAGCCGGCCTCTCCCAGCATTCCGTATTTGACTCTGATCCTGTTCCGCCTGTCCTTCCCTTTTACTCTGTTCCCGACTCTGATTCTGTGCTGCCCGTCCTGACCTCCTGCCTGCCCCCAACTATGATCCTGCCTTACGTCTTGGCTGCCACCGCGGACATGGTCGTAGCTGTGGAACAACCTGGTGGTACCACGCCGGGTATCATTTAGATGCCAGTCCCAGGTGTCGGCTTACGTCATCATCCGCGGTGGTCCGGTGGGTCCAGCCTGACAGTACCCTGATATTCTAACCACATTGTCACCCCAGAGAACTACATGGATCATGAAGTGTCTGCTTAGGGATTTTGCTCTGACCACACTGAGTGATAGGAGCTAAAAGAGCAATAAAAAATAAAAAAGTTAAATTGTAAAGTAAGCGGTAAAAATGATCTTTATTGTGTAGGGATTGAGATGTGAGAATTTTCTTTTGTCGGAAAATCCCTTTAAACACTCCCACTTTTTATTATTTTCTTTTGTACTCTTCTTTTACCTCACCTGTTCCTTCTTCAGTTATTTTCACCTAGAGACAGGGGCTTGGATTGGCGAAAGCTCGCCTGGCAGCGGAGAGCCAACTCCATGCCAAGATCCAACTAACATAGTTTTAACTGCAGAACCTTTAATCTACTACTAGTTCACTGCCTCCATACATGGTCCCCTTACCCTTGGTCCCCTTGAAAAATGCTCGAGTCTCCCATTGACTTCAATGGGGTTTGTTATTCGAGACGAGCACTCGAGCATCTGGAAAAGTTCGTCTCGAATAACGAGTACCCGAGCATTTTAGTGCTCGCTCATCTCTAGTTTTTATCTAACAACTGACAAGTGTAGGACTCCTCCGTTGTATTTTAGGGTGGGAGCGTTTAGCCAGAGCCCTCTCCATAGCCGGTAAGTCTTTGCTGCATATTGCATATTACCGGTGTTATCACAGCGGTGGCTGCCGGCAGCCTCAAAAGGATAGCGGCGCATGGGCGCCGCCATCTTACCTAGGATCGCCGTTCCCCGTGACGTCATCGGGGAGTGGCGATCCGTCTCTATGGTAGCCTCGGGTCTTCCGAAGATCCGAGGCTATTTTGTTTTAACCCCTTCATTACAATGTGCTATCCCCCCGGACCCCAAAGACCTATATCGATTAAATTTCCCTCCACTATTAAAGGCGATAAAAGCAGACTGCGATTCCTGGGGTAAAAACACATTTACATGGCTAGGACGATGCGCAATTTTCAAAATGAACGTTCTCCCCCGCATTCTCTTTCAAGCGCTTCCCATTTGCCTTCCGTCTGCCTTTTTTCGTGCAATCCAAGCCATCCAGCACTCATTCATATGGGCCGGAAAACCGGCGAGACTGAAAAGGGAGGTCTTATACTGCTATATACACACAGGAAAGCACACGGTGGTGCTATACACACACAAAGGAACATGCATGGCACTGCTAAACACACACAGGAATGCACTGAGCACTGATATAGACACACAAAGGAACACACAGCACTGCTAGACACACACAGGAACGACAACACATTTCGAGGTTGCTGAAAACCCCTTTTTCAAGTGAAAGAGACTGGTGTTGAGGGCTGTTAGGGATTTGCCCAAGATTTGCCGGGGGAGGTGCAGAGGCTCAGCTCTCTTAGCTCCAGGACAGAGTGAGGAGCACATTCCACATTCCCTGGTTTTATTACATAGTTTTCAGGTGGTAATACCAGAAAGAAGTGAATAGCATAAGGTGGGCGGCCTAATGAGAGAAGTAACAAATAATCATTCGCACAGTGTCCTCCAGGGGCATAACTACAGTGGTAGTAGCCCACAGTGTCAGGGCGCCCAGCACACTAAAGAATAGAGGATGTGCGTCTTTATATACATATTATGTTGCACATTTTACAGGTTAATATGTATTTAACAGACCACATCATCCACAGTGCCTGAGCAAGGCACTCCGAAATATTAGGGGAGGGGACATACAAACTACAGGACTAATGGTCTCTCATTTGTACTTCACCCATGTAGTATGCAGCATCTGGGCCCTATGATAAGCAGTAAGTATATACATATGTGTGTATGAGTGTATAAATCTATGGATGTGTAAATGTGATATGTATATGCTCTGCATGTGTGTTTATATGTCATGAGTGTACAAATATGTATATTATGTTTAAGGGGTCTCACTCAGAAGTCTGCCATGGGGCCCTGCATCTCCTAGTTACTTTTAAATGCGGCGGTTTCTCCGAATCCGTCGGGTTTTCGTTTGGCCACGCCCCCCCGATTTCCATCGCGTGCATGCCAGCGCCGATGCGCCACAATCCGATCGCATGCGCCAAAATCCCAGGCTAATACAGGGAAAATCGGCGCAAAACGGAAAAATTTGCGTAACCCGCCGGTAAAACGCGATTTGGGCCCTTAGTAAATGAACCCCAATATGTCTTAAGAACACATTGCAGATGTATGGAAACATCTGCAATGTGTTCTTCACACATATTGTTCTTCACATACTATTGTAAAGAACACCGTTCTGCACGCGTGTCTTCTGATAAGTTAGCAGATGTACGGAAACATCTGCTATGTGTTCTTCAGTGAAGAACACATTGCAGATGTTTCAATACATCTGCGAACTTATCAGAAGACATTATTTCTCAATAAAATGACACATTGAAAAATGCTCGAGTCTCCCATTGACTTCAATGGGGCTCGTTATTCGAGACGAGCACTCGAGCATCGAGAAAAGTTTGTCTCGAATAACGAGCACCTGAGCATTTTAGTGCTCGCTCATCTCTAATTAAAACACATTAAAACCTGTATAAATTTGGTATCACCGCGATCATGCCAAACCAAAGAATAAAGTAGAGGTGTTATTTGGAGCGCACAGTGAAAACTGGGCCCACGAGAACGTGACGCACATGCTGGGTTTTTTTTTCCAATTGCACCACATTTGGAATATTTCCAGTACACGGCATGGAATAATAAATAACGTGACTGAGAAGTAAAATTTGTTACGCAGAAAATAAGCCCTCGCACAGCTCTGTACACGGAAAAATTAAAAAAATTATGGATTTTTAAAGGTGGAGAGCCAAATGAAATAAAAATGCTGCGACATGGAGGGGTTAACAGATCAATAAACAGCCAGAAACTGGTTCCTTATGGAACACTATTTTTCTATTAGAAGGGACATGAGTAAACACTTCTCAATGTCGCCAGCAGATGGCAGCAGAGCTCTAGTACCGGAGTCCTGTTCCCATTACAGAACAATTGCCAGTAGTAGAGCGCTCCTTCCTCTACACATTGGGGCTCATTTGTCGGACTGGGCACCGTTTTTGGGGCTAAAACGGCTTGCACAGGTATATAAGAAGTGTCTGCTCTGGGATTGTGGGGCACGCAACCCTTTTGTGGCGCATCTGCGCTGCTTCAATGCAACACGAATTAGGGGCTTGCCGTCGGTTGGTCCAACTGATTCGGACCAAGCACGGTATTTAACTTTAAAATTGTGCCGCACACTCTATGGGTGCAACACAAAAAAGATGGTGAAGTCTGTCGGACCTGAGCAGGGAAGCAACACATTCATGATTTCAGGCGCACAATCTTATTGAATAGCCGCACGCAGCATTATATACGGACAATGCACTTTCAGTGAACTCTGGTGACCCTGTAAGTAAATGTGCTCCATTGGGTCACATTTACCAGTAATTATGCCTATTTCCCACCTTACTCCCCCTCCACGCAGGAAGGACACAGATGACAAACTATACTTGCCATAGAACTGACCTGCCAGCGCAGCGCTGCCTCCTGCCGAATATCATACATTGGGGTTATTACCGTGTTTCCCCGATTGTAAGACACCCGAATGTAAGATGTACCCCGAAAGTTAGACGTACCGGTAGCAAATTGTACGGTACCTGCTTCAGGACCATGGACAGCAGGGGGGAGCCGGGAACGGAGGGGGGATTGGTGGCGGCAGTTTGATGTCGGCCGGCGGGGGCGGAAGCATGATGCAGGTTCCGGGAGCAGAGGGGTGGAAAGCAGAGGTACTGTATGTGGGGGGCGGGTTGGAGCCGGCCAAAGGGTGGGCGGGAGCTCGATGCCGGCGGACGCTGGAGATCGCGGGGCCGGGGCATACAGAAACACGCAGCCTCCGTGCCCTCATGTGCAGCCTCTGATCGGACCAGTGGCTCCTGCACGAGGGAGAAGAAGCCACACCTCTACCCAGCACCGCAGAGGAATTGATCCCATTGCCATTACGGTACTAGGTGCTGTAACCCTATGGAAGATGTGTGGGATACTGTATGGGGCTGTAACCCTATGGGAGATGTGTGGGATACTGTAAGCCGGGCCTCCTATGGGTAGATGTTGGCCCTCTGCAGGGAGGCCGGACTGTACCCCAGCCGGGGCTAAGGGAGATATAGTATCACTGTGATATAGGCCCTAGGGGCCATGGTACTCACATCAGAGGTCCGGAATCAGAGGAGGCAGCCGCTGTGGAGAATCCGGCATTGGAGACTGCGTGCGGAAGACAGCAGTAAGTGGTGCAGCAGAGGAAGGTGCCCGAGTCACCATATTCTGATGGTAGATGTTCTTTAAATGTAAATGTCCAGTTACTAATACTCCCTTTAAGATCCACTAGTGTAATGCTAGTTACTGTATTATATATATTTTTATATAACATTTCCAATGACCGGCCAATTCTTTAGTCTGTCATTCCTAAAACAGCATTATCACTGAAAACCATGAAGAGCATGTAATTATTATTTTTGCAATGAAGATATTCATCAAAAATAGGGTTTTATTTGGGAGCATTTCAATGAGAACAACATGAAAATAGGTTTCTGCAGACAGATGGAAGTTTAAGTAAAAGATCTAGGGCAGCTTTAGAACTGGTGAGGTAATCTTCTTGTGCAGGAAATAATCGATGTTCACCAAGTAGTGTGGTTTTTAAAGTCACGGCACTTGCATTAACTTCTAAAGCAGTGATGGCGAACCTTTTAGAGACAGAGTGCCCAATCTACAACCAAAACCTACTTTTATGTTTCAAAGTGCCAACATGACAATTTATGCAGTAACCTATTGATCCCAGCTGTATCAATCGTGTTGGCGTCCTGAGGACACCAATACAATAGAAAGAAATTTGGATTGTGGCTTCCCTCCAGGGTCCCCTGAAGAGGAAATATCAGGGTACCCAGAGAGGAGCTCCAACAATAATCTGTCTCTATCCACACCTTCTCGTGTGGTCCTGGCAGCCAAGGAGGTGTCGCTTTAAAATAGCACTGAGAATTGCTTGTCCATGGCTGTCTTGGACCACAGGAGGAAGCCTTAAGTCACATCTAGCAAATTCTGTGCTGGGGTGAAGGCCTGGGTGCCCACAGAAAGGGCTCCGAGTGCCACCTCTGGCACCCGTGCCATAGGTTCGCCACCACTGTTCTAAAGGATGCAGTGTTATGCAGATGCAATTTTTACTTCTGTACATTCCAAAAACCATTACTGTTTATTGTTGTGTAAATATAGCCACATGGTGGCTTACTTTTGGGGTTCCAATTTGTCATTTTTTTCATACCTTTCCCACTCTTAGTTCTATTTGATTACTTGGATAACTACGAGTGGGACAAGTCACTAGTATATGTAAGTGTTGTAATTTACATATAATGTTTGTTAGTGTTATACTGGCAGCAGTGGCATAGCTATGGTTATAGCACAGTGGGGGCGAACATATCTGAGAGGGCCCCCAACAAATGTTTTTAACAGGAAAGACACAGACTACTATTTGAATGCCGCTACCGTGTTTCCCCAATTGTAAGACACCCCCGAAAGTAGGACGTAGCGGGGGTGTAAGGGTGGATGTCTAATGTAAGACGTACCCCGAAAGTTAGACGTAGCAAATTGTACAGTACCTGCTTCAGGACCATGGACAGCAGGGGGAGCCGGGAGCGGAGGGGGGATTGGTGGCTGCTGGCGGCAGTCTGATGTCGGCAGGCAGGGGCGGGAGCACGATACAGGTTCTGGGAGCGGAGGGGTGGAAAGCGGAGGTACTGTATGGGGGAGGTGGATTGGAGCCGGCCTAAGAGTGGGCGGGAGCTTGATGCCGGCATACAGAAACACGCAGCCACCGTGCCCTCATGTGCAGCCTCTGATTGGACCAGTGGCTCCTGCACGAGGAAGAAGAAGCCACACCTCTACCCAGCACCGCAGAGGAATTGATCCGATCGCCATTACGGTACCAGGTGCTGTAACCCTATTGATGGGAGATGTGTGGGATACTGTATGGGGCTGTAACCCTATGGGAGATGTGTGGGATACTGTATGGGGCTGCAACCCTATGGGAGATGTGTGGGATACTGTATGGGGCTGTAACCCTATGGGAGATGTGTGGGATACTGTATGGGGCTGTAACCCTATGGGAGATGTGTGGGATACTGTGGTTTTTATAGTTAAAACAAAAATCAACATTTTTTTTCCAATATAAGACTTACCCCGAAAGTAAGACATAGTGGGACTTTTGAGGGTAAAAAGAATGTAAGACACTGTCTTACTTTCGGGGAAACGCGGTAGCAGTCGGCAGATTCTTGGCTGAAGCAGAAGATTGCTGTGTATGCTGTGAACTCTGCCCTTTTCACATAGCAATTGTGTCATGACCATCACCTGTGTCTCCTGCTAACAGGAGCATTCAACCAGGCATTTAACCAAGGTGTATTAAAAGAGCAATACGTCCTCTGCCCAAAAATGTCCACATGCAGGGGGCCCCTTTAGGAAAGGGAGCCCTAGGCAAATGCCAGTTTGCCACCCCCTAACACCGTCCCTGCCCACACATACCCAGCAGTATATAGTAGACCTCACAAATACCCACCAGTGTATAATCAACCCCACACATACCCAGCAGTATATAGTAGACCCCACAAATGCCCCAGCAGTATATAGTAGACCACACACATACTCAGCAGTGCATAGTAAACCCCATTCATGCCCAGCAGTATATAGTTGCCCCCACAAATGCCCCAGCAGTATGTAGTAGCCTCAAGCAGTGTATTGTAGCCACAGAAGTATATAGTAGCCCCCACACAGGCCCAGCTGTATACAGCAGACCCCACACAAACCCAGCAGTATATAGTAAATTACACATACACAGAAATATATTGTAGACCCCACACATGCCCCAGTAATATAACGGTAGCCCCCCACACATGCTCATCAGTATAAAGTAGACCCCACACATGCCCCAGCAGCATAAAGTAGTCCCCACACATGATTTGAGGTGTGGTGCTTGTATTTGGAAGATTTTGCTGTGAATAAAACATGCAGGAGCAGGTGAAACAAGTCATCCTTAAAGGACATATACCACCAGGATGAAGGATTGTATATCAAGCACATCAACATGCTAGTGTGTGCCCCTTCTGGTAGGTTCTGTTCTTCTTTTAGCCTCTTATTCCCTGGTTTTTACAAAAAGAAGGATTTTAAAAATATGCATATAAGCCTGAGGGCTCCAGGCTCTATAGGTTTTAATGGAGCCTGGAGCCCCTTGGGCTAATTTGCATAAAGCCTTTTCTTCTTAAAAACAAGGGCATAAAAAGTTAAAAGAAGATCAGATCCTGCCAGAGGGGGTACACAAGTATGACAAGTATGTCAGTGTGCTTGGTTTACAATCCTTCATCCTGGTGGTAGTCATTTAAGCTGCAAAAAAAGAAAAAAACATTTGAGATAATTAGCAAAATCTACAATTAATCACATCCTGAGAAAGAAAGAACTGGTGAACACATTATTGGAAGAAGACTTGGACACACAGAAGACAACAGTGGAGGATGATTGCAGACTAAGTAACATAGTGAAGAGTAGAACCCTTCACAGCCAACCAAGTGGACACAACTCTCCAGGATGTAGAGTGTATCAATATCTGAATCTACTACAGAGACTGCATGAAAGTAAATACAGAGGGTTTACTGCATGGTGCAAGTCACGCATAAGCCTCAAGAATAACAAGACTAGATTGGACTTTGCTAAAGAAACATCAAGAAAAGCCAACACTGTTATGGAAGAACATTCTTTAAACCAAGAAACCAAAATCTAACTCTATCAGAATGATGGAAAGAAAAAAGTATGGTGAAGGCACAGTACAGCTCATGATCCAAAGCATACCACATGAGCTGAGGTAGTGTGATGGCTTGGGCATGTATGGCTGTGGCACTGGGATAAAACAGTGTACACTGCACTAGGTGCCTGTGAATTATGCAGGGTGTGCCATAGTTAGAATCTGGCACCCTCTGCACGGCGCCAACAGAGTGTTCCAACTTTTTTTTGCTGTCAGGCCCCAGTAGGATAATGATGCACTTCATTTTCTTTCACTGGTTTCTGACATCCAACAGAAAGGGAATTAACCTGTATTACAGACTTTTAATCAAATTAAAGGAAAGGTGCTAATATATTGGTCCAATATTTTCAATCACTCCCTGCCACATGGTCTGTATGCCACTCACTCTGGTAGCCAAGAAAGAAAACATATACATTTCTGTGCATTTACTTTGTACTTTTACCTCTTCCATTTACTTATGGTTATAGCAGAATGAATAATATGATTAGCAAACTAGTAATGACAGGCATTTCCACATAATCTCATAAACAGTTATCCTGAATCACAGGGCACATCTTTCCAAGCAGAATCACATTATTCATGCAGTATTGGGGGATCCAGGTAAACGCAATACTACATTAATAGCCGATCACTAATATAATGCCATTATCTGAGCCTCAACAACCCCGGTGGAATTAACTATTATCCACACTTGATGTATCAGCAGAATACTCAGAACACAGATGTACAGATTGATGGATATACAACATACTGGGAAATTGATATTTATGCAATGCCTTTCTGTTTCTGAGTGGCTTACATTTTTGGAAAGAGTCCAAAAAAAGGACATACATACAGGGGGAGAGTTATCACAGCTTGTGCTTGTGCTCTGTCTGATAGCGATGTACTATGTACGCTCTGCCTGATAGCGATGTTCTATGTGTGCTCTTCCCTATAGTGATGTAATATATGGGCTCTGTCAGATAGTAATGTAACATATGCGCTCTGCCTCATAGCAATGTACTATGTGGGCTCTGCCTGATAGCGATGTACTATGTGGGCTCTGCCTGATAGCAATGTAATATAGGGGCTCTGCCTGATAGTGATGGAATATATACGTTCTGTCTGATAGCGATGTACTATGTGGGCTCTGCCTGATAGTGATAGAATATAAACGTTCTGTCTGATAGCGATGTACTATATGGGCTCTGCCTGATAGTGATGGAATATATACGTTCTGTCTGATAGCGATGTACTATGTGGGCTCGGCCTGCTATTAATATTATATATGCTCTGTATGGTAGTAATATTATATATGTGCTACATAATACACAACATAGCTGTCGGCTGGGTAAGGAGGCATTATTATGGAGCATATATTTATGGAGGTGGGGGTCGCCAAGGTCTTTTCTGCCTAGGGCACCAGAATATCTTGCCCCAGCCCTAGTGCTGCCGGTTATGGGCAGAGGTGTTCACTTGACGGCACCAATATGGGATGTAAGCACTTAGAGTATCAACACTAAATACCTAACTTGTTTGCTGGAAAACAAATTTAAAGGAACTGAACTACACACGGCTATGTGACTAATGGATGTGACATCAAAAGCCTATGATTTCTTCAAATGGGTGGAGGTTCTAGGTGTCACAAACACATCATTCTGATATTGATAACGTACCAGGAGGATAAGTGATAAAAAAAATGGCCTGAAACCTATAGGGCAGTGGTGGCGAACCTATGGCACGGGTGCCAGAGGTGGCACTCAGAGTCCTCTCTATGGGCACTTGAGCCATCACCCCAACGCAGAGTTTGCGTGGGATACTGTATGGGGCTGTAACCCTATGGGAGATGTGTGGGATATCAACATTTTTTTTTCCAATAAGACATACCCCGAAAGTAAGACATAGTGGGACTTTTGAGGGTAAAAAGAATGTAAGACACTGGGGGTCATTTACTAAGGGCCCGATTCGCGTTTTCCCGACGTGTTACCCGAATATTTCCGATTTGCGTCGCTTGTACATGAATTGCCCCGGGTTTTTGGCGCACGCGATCAGATTGTGGCGCATCGGGGCCGGCATGCGCGCGACAGAAATCGGGGGGCGTGGCCGAACGAAAACCCGACGTATTCGGAAAAACCGCCGCATTTAAAAACCGAAAATGTGTCGCTTGGGGAGCGCTCACCTTCACCTTCTATGGGATGGTGCATTCCGGGGCGTTAAGATTATTTTCGGCGCTGCAGCGCCACCTGGTGGACGGCGGAGGAACTACCATCTTAAATCCCAGCCGGACCCGAATCCTGTGCAGAGAACGCGCCGCTGGATCGCGAATGGGCCGGGTAAGTAAATGTGCCCCACTGTCTTACTTTCGGGGAAACATGATAGCACCAGTGTATGATAAATGTGCCCTTTGTTTTCTACTTATTGAGGATTGCGCCCCCATGCATTTCCTCAAGTACCTACCTCTAGCCTTGAACTTGGTTGAATGGAGACCCCAATCCAGAGACCCTATTGTCAGATAACTTTTTCCTGCACTTGGTAAAGTGCTGAAGTTGTTTTATATACCAGCCCCTTTTCCAAATGTGAGCTACCGAAATAAAACCCTTCTAAATCATTTTATATGTTTGCCTATTACTTTATATGGATGATAGGCTTGATGCTCATTACGTCTCTGATACATGGGGTAGAATAGTTTCCTCCTCCCAGAGATGTAAACAGCTCTATGAAGTAATGCAATGTGCTTGGATGGCTGCCCGAAATTCCTAATGTCATTCACACTCCACATACACTCCACAGCGCTCAACAATAGCAAAACAGGGAGGGGGATTTCTATCATCCCCCTCCCATCAGTGACGCTACTTTTTGGCGTCTGGGTTTTTATCCAGGAAAACAAACCCCTAATTTGATTGGGAGATGGCACAATGTGGGCCATGGCTTCCACCAACGGGCATGTTATTCCTCATACCCCATACCAACTCGCGGGTGTCTTGCCTAAGACAGGGTGTCTCGCTAGTGCTGCCGTTCCATTGCAGCTTAATGTTCGATTTTCAGGACCAGGATGGTGTCTAGACCAAAACGTTCTGCGTGTAACTTGGGACCCCGTATAATTATGACATTATTTCCCGTTCTGGGCAGCTAGTATTACCCGTTTGTCCTGATGTTGAGGGAAAATCATGTAGTCTGTGGGCTTCTTTTTCATCCCCCCTAACTGAACTACTACTGCCGAGATGTGTTTAATTTTACACTTAGAATACCATGTTCTCTGATCAAGCTAGACCTCATGGGAGTTATAAAACGCACCTGGCTTCCCCTTCCCTGGCTGATCTAAACAAATGGAGCCCTTGATTATATCACTGGCAGAATGAACACACAAAGAAAGAATAAAAAAAAATATATATCCAACAAACAAACTGTGGGGAGTAATATTATTGCAGGGCTCATTACTAAGGGTCGTATCGACTTGTCCCGGACTGTTCACCGTTGTTTCAGGGTTGCGCATGCTTGGACAGGTATTTAACAGTGTATGACTAGGGATTTCGGCGTACCTGGAACACAAATTGGGGCGCGAGGCCGTAAGTACGAACTTATTGCGGACATGAGCTAGGAATTAAACAGTTCAAATTTTCGCATAGCCCTAGCAACTTAGATTGACACCACTAAAAAGATTGGTGAACTCTGTCAGACCTGAGAGGGACAGCCACACATTAGTATCGGCACAACTCTTATGAATCGCGGAACAGTGCATTGTCATTGTACAAAGCACTTTCGGTGAACTCCAGCGGCCGGGTAAGTACATGAGCCCCATTATATCAACAAATTGCATTTACAGACATCAAAATTCACCAGACAATTACCAGTTAATATTTGTGTTTACAACACACCTCTTCTCAACTGTTGTATTGCATTTTCAAAGCATTGCTTTAAGGAAACCTACCACTTGTAGTGCAGGTTTCAAAAAAAATACCGAGCACCAGCTCAGGGTAGGCGTGCCGCAGCTTATTTTTGTTAGTGTTTTAAATCCGCTGTATTGCGGTCTGAACAACCTTTTAAACTTTATAGCCGGCGCAGGGAGGTACGTGCTCCGGCGCTTACCATGCGCGCGCTCTCCTTCCATGTCTATGTAGCCGCGCGCACGGTCCGCGCGCATGTAGCGCCAGCGCCGACGCCTCCCTGCGCCGGCTATAATTTAAAAGTGTTTAAACCGCGATACCGCGGTTTAAACACTAAGTGCAGCCTCCGGTAGAGCCCCAAAAGTTCTACTGGTTTGAGATCTTGACATGATGCCAGGCCCCCGTCAACCCCTCCCATACACATGTAGACAGACAGTGCAGGGACCCCTCACCTCCTCGTACAATTGTATACAGACACTGTCACTTCCTCCCATCCACCGTAGTCAGGAAGTCATACAGCTTCTTTGCTTCTCACATAGAGAAGAGCTGTCTCCGCCCCTTTCCCGTACATCACACCCTACAGAAGCAGTTGAACCAAATGTAGGGAAAAGTATGTGGCTGCATCTCGGGATGTCTGCGGTGCCACTGTCCCTGTAAATGACTGTCAGAAGCTGGGGAGCAAATGTGGTGGCGCAGCTGAGCACATTGTCAGCAGAGACAGACAGTCACAATATTTTTACCGGGGACTGGTAAATCTGGATGAGGGGGGGCACGGTGCCTGTGCAGCTGCTGATGTTTGCAAGCTGTTCTCTGCATGCGTGGGAGCGATGCTCTGCAGACCTATTCCACTATGTCGCCATCTTGATCCCGTGCTGCCTGTTCACTACACTCCTGCTTCCCTGATCCTCGTCTATGCCTCAGCGATTCTGCATCATCACCTTGGCCTCCACCGACAGACAAAGTCATGGGCCTGTGGTGACGACATGGTGGTTTCCACCGTTAGCAAATCCAACCCGTCTGCGGCGCAGCTCCCAGGTGTTGGCTTCGGCCATCGGCCACAGTTGTTCAGTGGGTCCTCTACCACTGAATCCTGACGTCATTTTTGTGACGACCGACCCGATTCCTATAACAGTGATGGCGGGCTTTTTGAACGCAATGGAGTGCCCGAAAAAATGAGACCCAAAAAAACAACTAGGCTTTTACCAAAAGTGCAACACGGCAATTAGGCAGAGTAACGAAACTTATTGCGTACCAGAGATTTGGAGCTCCAACATGACGACCCTGGCCAAACCTTTTCACTCATCGGACTAGGACCAACCTAGCACAGGATGGAGTCACTTTAAAAAAGCAGGGCACAATGACTGCTGAGACTGTCGGAGGAAGATGCCATGGGAAGACATGCCACCCCAAACAGAGAGGCACTCCGGAGTGCCATTCTCTGGCACAAGTGCATTAGGTCGCACCACTGCCACTACAACTTGCAGTAAGGTCATTGGGTGCTTGCCTACAGAATATTTAAGATACAATATTGCCTTAGGGGCAATCCATAACGATTCAACAAAGTCAATTTCAAGTACAGATTACAGCAATGCAAAATAATCAAGCTGGAGGTGTGATCTGTGATGCAGGCAAGTCATTGAGCAGCTGTAGCAGGAATCCACTAGCTTTTAGTTCTGTAGGTCATCAACAACAGGTGGGGGGCCGATAGCAGATTATCCCACCCAAGTACGGACGACCAACTCCCAGCGGATGGAGTCTTCTGCTTTCAACATCGGTACAATTGCTATAGTCCCAGGGACAGAGCTCCACTACGGACAGGGTTGAACCAGAACATTTAGTTAACACACCCACCAAGTGGGACACAAATCAGGGCATCGTTCTACCGTTTTTTGGGCCCAAAAAACGGTAGAACGAGTGGCCTGATTTGTGCCCAACGGTGGGTGTGTTAATAAAGTTCGGGTTCAACACAGTCCAGTATGTGGAGCTCTGTCCTGGGACTATACAATGTACAGAGGTGGAAGCAGAAGACTCCATCCGCTTGGAGTGGTCAGTCCGTACTGTGGTGGGGATATCTGCTATCGGACCCCCACCTGTTGTTGATGACCTACAGAACTAAAAGCTAGTGTGATTCCTGCTACAGCCGCTCAATGACTTGCTGCATCACAGAGAGTCAGCACTAGCTGGATTATAAATCAATAAGACATCAAGCCTGCGCCATCAGCCAACTGGAAAGAGGCCAGACCAGGATTTGCTTTTGCTTTCTAATGTCACACTGTGATAATATTACACAAGTCTTGAGCCACATCCTTATATATATATATTGGGGCTTGTCACGAAACCGATCTCCGGATTCACCACGGGGATAACTACATCTATGGAGTCCCAGAAATTTAGGGCGCCCTAACTCCGCCCACTTCCACAAAAAAAGAAAGAAAAAGAAATGGCGTCCTTACGTCCTAAATTTACTCCACAGAATCGCAGCCCCGCCAATCCGCCACTGGCCACCACCACGAGTTACTTAGGCAAAGAGGCCGAGCATCCAACCAACGACAATGCACCACTGATGATAACGCAGCACATGCAACTTCACTATTACGCGAGAGTACAAGTTAATTCAACACACCAACATGGCAATCGCTTACTAACATGACTATGCTCAAATAATGACGCCCCAAAAAACGGTAGAACGAGTGGCCTGATTTGTGCCCAACGGTGGGTGTGTTAATAAAGTTCGGGTTCAACACAGTCCAGTATGTGGAGCTCTGTCCTGGGACTATACAATGTACAGAGGTGGAAGCAGAAGACTCCATCCGCTTGGAGTGGTCAGTCCGTACTGTGGTGGGGATATCTGCTATCGGCCCCCCACCTGTTGTTGATGACCTACAGAACTAAAAGCTAGTGTGATTCCTGCTACAGCTGCTCAATGACTTGCTGCATCACAGAGAGTCAGCACTAGCTGGATTATTTGCATTGCTTATCTGTATCTTGAAATTGACTTTGTTGGAAGCGTGATGGATTGCCAGCTAATGGCAAATATGTATCTTAAATATTCTGTAGTACAACATCCAATGACCTTTACTGCAAGTTATAGGGCAGTGGTGGCGAACCTATGGCACTGGTGCCAGAGATGGCACTCGGAGGCCTCTCTGTGGGCACACGGGTTGTCTCCCATGGCATCTTCCTGCAGTCTCAGGCAGTCCAAGTAGTGCCCTGCTATTTTAAAGTGACCCATCCTGTGCTGGTTGGTCCTGTCCGAAGAGTGAAAAGGTGTGGACAGGGTCGGATTGGAGCTCCAAAATTCTGGTAGCAATAAGTTTGTTACTGCCTAAATTGCCATGTTGGCACTTTGGGAAAAGCCAGTGTTTTTTTGGGTCTCATTTTGGGTACTCAATCGCTAAAAGGCTCGCCATCACTGTTATAGGGAATCGGTCGTCACAAAATGACGTCAGGATTCAGGGGTAGGGGACCCATTGAAACACCGTGGCCGATGGCGTAAGCCAACACCTGGGAGCGGAGTATAAGTGGCACCCGGCTTTCACCAGAGCCCGCCGCAAAGCGGGTTGGATTTGCTACGGTGGGAAACCACCAGGTCGCTCCACAGGTGTGACTTTGTCTGCGGTGGAGGCCAAGATGAGATGCAGAATCGTGAGGCAGAGAAGGAGTCAGGGACAGGCAGGAGGTGAGGACAGGCAGCATGGGATCAGAGACGGGGACATAGTGAAAGATAAGGTTCTGCAGAGCATCGCTCCCAGTCAGGCAGAGACAGGCAGCTTGCAAAATCAGCAAGCTGCACAAGGCACCGTGCCCCCCCCATCCCAGATTACCAGTCCCCGGTGAAAGACAGTTGTGAGCTGTCTGTCTCTGGCTGGAGCAATGTGCTGCAGCTGCTGCAGCACATCGCTCCCAGCTACTGACAGTCAACTTACAGGGACAGGGCAGCGCAGACATCTCCAGAATGCAGCCAGATACTTCTACATTGCACTGGCTTCTGGAGGGTGTGATGTCACGGGAAGGGGCGGAGACAGTCTCTTCTCAATGGAGGAAGCAAAGAAGCTGTAACTTCTGACTACAGATGGATGGGGGAGAAGTGACGGTGTCTGTATACAAGTGTATGGAGGTGAGGGGTCCCTGCAGTGTCTGTATACAAGTGTATGGAGGTGAGGGGGCCCTACACTGTCTATACACGTGTTGGGAGTGAGGGGGGGGGTCCCTGCATCTGTCTATACAGTATATGGAGTGTGGGTGTCCCTACGTGTCTATACACTGTATGGAGGGAGGAGGTCCCTTCAGTGGTCTGTAACAAGTTATGGAGGTGAGGGTCCCTACCTGTCTTTATACAGGTTCGGTTGATGGGAGTGGGGCCTGGCAGTGTTCCTATACAAGTGTATGGAGGTGAGGGGTCCCTGCACTGTCTCTATACAGGTGTATGGAGGTGAGGGGGCCTGGCAGTGTCTATACAAGTATATGGAGGTGAGGGGTCCCTGCACTGTCTATACAAGTATATGGAGGTGTGGGGTCCCGCAGTGTCTGTATACAAGTGTATGGAGTGAGGGGTCCCTGCACTGTCCTGGTATAACAGGTGTATGGAGGTGTGGGGGTCCCTACAGTTGTCTATACATGTGGAGGTGAGGGTCCCCTGCAGTGTCTGTATACAATTGTATGGAGGTGAGGGTCCCTGCACTGTCTGTATACAGTTGTATGGGGGTGAGGTCCCCGCGCTGTCTATCAAGTATATGGAGTGTGGGGTCCCTACAGTGTCTATACAAATTATGGAGGTGTGGGTCCCACATTGTCTAGACAAGGTATGGAGGTGAGGGGTCCTGCAGTGTCTGTATACAGTGTATGGGGGTGAGGTCTGCACGTTTATCAGGTGTATGGGGGTGAGGGGCCCTGCAGTGTCTATACAAGTGTATGGGAGGTGAGGGGGCCCCTGCACTGTCTGTATACAGTGGCGTGTATGGAGGTGAGGGGGCTGGCAGTTGCTATACAAGTAGGAGGTGAGGGGGCCTGGCATTGTCGATCATTACTATGGAGGTGAGGGGTCCCTGCACTGTCTATAAGTATATGGAGGGTGGGGTCCCTACAGTGTCTTATACAAGTGTATGGAGGTGAGGGCTGGTCCCCTGCAGGTGTCCCTGTTATACAATGTTGGAGTGAGAGGGTCCCTGCACTGTCTGTATACAGGTGTATGGGTAGGGGCCTGGCAGTGTCTATACAAGTGTATGGAGGTGAGGGGTCCCTCACTGGTCTGTATACAGTGTTGGGAGGTGAGGGGCCTGGCAGTGTCTATCCAAGTAATTGGAGGTTGAGGGGTCCCTGCACTGTCTATACAAGTATAGGGAGGTGAGGGGTCCCTGCGTGTCTGTATACAAGTGTATGAGGTGAGGGGTCCCGCCACTGTCCTGATACAGTGTATGGATGGTGGGTCCCTACAGTGTCTATACAAGTGTATATGAGGGAGGGGTCCCTGCAGTGTCGTATCACAGTGTATGGAGGGAGGGTCCCGCATGTCTGTATACAGGTGTATGGGGTGAGGGGTCCCTGCACTGTCCTAACAGTATATGGAGGTGTGGTCCCTACAGTGTCTATACAAGTATATGGAGTGTGGGGTCCCACATGTCTATAAGTGTATGGAGGTGGGGTCCCGCAGTGTCTGTATACAAGTGTATGGGGTGGAGGTCCCGCACTGTCTTTACAGGTGTACTGGGGGTGAGGGGCCTGCAGTGTCTATCAAGTTGAGGTGAGGGGGCCCCTGCACTGGCTGTACAGGTGTATGAGGTAGGGGGTGGCGTGTCTTATACAGTGTGGATGGAGGTGAGGAGGGGCCTGGCAGTGTCTATACAATATATGTGAGGTGAGGGGTCCCTTGCACGGTCCATAGACAATATATGAGGTGTGGGGTCCCTACAGTGTCTATAACAGTGTATGGAGGTGAGGGGTCCCTGCAGTGTCTGTAACAAGTGTATGGAGGTGAGGTCCCCTGCACTGTCCTGTATACAGGTAGTATGGGGGAGGGGGCCTGGCAGTGTCTATACAAGTGTATTGAGGTGAGGGGCCCCTGCACTGTCTGTATACAGGTTATAGTGGAGGGGGCCTGGCGCAGTGCTCATACAAGTGTATGGAGGTGAGGGGTCCCGCATTCAACAGTGTATGGAGTTGGGGTCCCTACAGTGTCTATACAAGTGTATGAGGTGAGGGGTCCCTGCAGTGTCCGTGATACATGTGTATGGAGGTGATGGGTCCCTGCAGTGTCCGTATACAGTGTATGGAGTGAGGGGTCCCTGCAGTGTCGTATACATGTGTCTGGAGGTAGGGGTCCCCCTGCAGTGGTCTGTAACATGTGTATGGAGGTGAGGGGTCCTGCAGTGTCTGTAGATACATGTGTATGGAGGTTGGGTCCCTGCCGTGTCCTGTATACATGTGTATGGAGGTTAAGGGTCTCTGCAGATGTCTGTTTACATGTGTATGGAGTGAGGGGTCCCTCTCAGTGTCTGTATACGTGTTGAGGATGTGGGGGTCCCTGCAGTGTCTGTTATACAGTGTTGGAGTGAGGGGCTGGCATGTCTGTATCAGGTGTATGGGGTGAGGGGCTGGCAGTGTCTTATCAGGTGTATGGAGGTGAGGGGTCTGGCAGTGTCTGTTACAGGTGTACTGAGGTGTGGGGGCCCCTGCAGTGTCTGTACCAGGTATGGAGTAGGGGCCCTGCCGTGTCTGTCTACAAGTGTATGGAGGTAGGTGGTCCCTGCAGTGTCTATACAGGTGGTGTGCAGGGGGATGTGTCTGTAGGGGGAGGCCCTGCAGTGTCTATACAAGTGAGATGGAGGATAGGGGCCCTGCAGGTCTATACAAGTGTTGAGGGAGGGATGGGGGCCCTGCAGTGTCTATACAAGTGTAGTGAGGTTGAGGGGCCCTGCAGTCTTACCAGTGATGGAGGGAGGGCCCTACAGTGTCTATACAGTGTATGGAGGTGAGGGCCCTGCGTGTCATACAAGTGTAAGGTGAGGGGCCCGCAGTTGCTGTATGACATTTGTATGGAGGTGAGGGGGGCCCCTGCACGTCTATACAAGTGGATGGAGGTGAGGGGGCCGCATGTCTGTGCAACATCCCCCCAGGGCCTAGCCTCTTTCTACTTGGCCGGATACAGCCGGGCCGGGATAACCGTAGTGGCTGGTTTGCGGCCTAGGCCCCCTAGTGTCACGTCTGGTATGACTCTTCTCAGTCTCTCTCCTCTGACTGACTCTGTCAGACTAAATCTCTGGAACTTCCTCGAACCAGCGGTTTTATTACTCCCACTGTTCAGGTGGTGGGGGCCTGGCAGTGTCGTCTACAGTTATAGGTGAGGGCGGTGGTTGTAACAGGTGTTGGATGAGGCTGGGCGTGTGTCTGTAATGTCTGTGGAGTTGAGGGGTCCTGCAGTGTTGTATACTGTTTGGAGGTTGAGGGGCCTGGGTAGTGCCTGTATACATGTGTATGGAGGTGAGGGGGTCTGGCAGTGTCTGTATACATGTGTATGGAGGTGAGGGGCTGGCAGTGTCTGTACACATGTGTATGGAGGTGAGGGGGCCTGGTAGTGCCTGTAACTGTAGGATGGAGGTGAGGCCTGGCAGTGTTCTGTATACAGGTGTATGGAGGTGAGGGGGTCTGGCAGTGTCTGTATAAATGTGTATGGAGGTGAAGGGCTGGCAGTGTCTGTACACATGTGTATGGAGGTGAGGGGGCCTGGTAGTGCCTGTATACATGTGTATGGAGGTGAGGGCCTGGCAGTGTCTGTATACAGGTGTGTGGAGGTGAGGTGCTGGTGGTGTCTGTATAAATGTGTATGGAGGTGAGGCCGGCGTGTCTGTATAACATGTTGTATGGAGGGGAGCGGGCGTGTCTGTAAACATTTGTATGGAGGTGAGGGGACCCAGCGGTGTCTGTAACAATTTTGTATGGAGGGTTAGGGGACCACACGGGTCTGTATCTATGTTGAGGTGAGGACCCGGCGGTGTCTTTATACATGTATGGAGTGCTGGCCGGTGTTTAATGGTTTGAGGTGAGGGGGCCCGGCGGTGTCGTACACATTGTGTGGAGTGAGGGGCCCGGCGTTCTGTACCATGTGTGTGGAGTGAGGGGGCCCGGCGGTGTTCTGTAACTGTGTGTGGAGGTGAGGGCCCGCGGTGTTCGTGTATACATTGTATGGAGGGTGAGGGCGCCGGGTCGGTCTGTAATATGGAGTGTGGAGTTGCAGGGGGCCCGACGGTGTCCTGTATACAGGGTGTATGTAGGTGAGGGGGCCCCGCTGTGTCTGTAACATGGTGTGGAGTGAGGGGGCCGGTGGTCGGTATACATGTGTATGGAGGTGGAGGGCCGGCGGTGTCGGTATACATGTGTATGAGTGTAGGGGGCCCGGCGGTGTCTGTTATACATGTTATGGAGTGAGGGGGCCCGGCAGTGTCTGTACACATGTGTATGGAGGTGAGGGGCTGGCAGTGTCTGTACACATGTGTATGGAGGTGAGGGGGCCCGGCGGTGTCTGTACACATGTGTAGAGTGAGGGGCGCGTGTTTGTATCAGGTGTTGAAGGTGAGGGGGCCGGCGGTGTCTGTATACACATGTGGTTGAGGTGAGGGGCCCGCGGTTGCTGTCAACATGTGTATGGAGGTGAGGGCTGCATGTCTGTACACATGTGTATGGAGGTGAGGGCTGGCAGTGTCTGTACACATTTGTGGGAGGTGAGGGGCTGGCAGTGTCTTGTACACATGTGTATGAGGTGGAGGGGGCAGTGTGCTTACACATGTGTATGGAGGTGAGGGGGCCGGCGTGTCTGTACACATGTTGGATGGAGGTGAGGGGCCCGCTGTTCTGTATACGTGATGGAGTTGAGGCTTGACAAGAAGAAGGATGTGAAGTAATGTCAGGGGAGCTGAACTGAAATAAGACAGTGTGGTTCAAGGGATTGCATGGCTGGTAGCTGTTGATATACTATATAGATTATTTACTGGGACGAGGCGGCTGTATGTGCGTGTACTGGGGAGCGAGGCGGCTGTATACTGTGGTTACGGGGGCGAGGCGGCTGGATTACTGTGTCCTGGGGCGACGGCGGCTGTATGTAGCTGTGTACTGGGATCCCCCACGAGCGGCTGTATGTAGGGTGGGTGTTACTGGGGATGAGGCAGCTGTAGTGTAGCTGTGTTACTGAGCGAGGCGCTGTATGTAGCTGTGTTACGGGGGGGGGGGGAGCGCTGTATGTAGCTGTGTTATTGGGGGGGAGGCGGCGTGTATGTGGACTGTTACTGGGGGGAGGGGGCTGTATGTAGCTGTTCCTGGGGAGAGGCGCTTTATTAGCTTTTACTGGGATGAGGCGGCTGTTTAGTAGCTGGTGTTACTGGGGATGAGGCGGCTGGTATATACTGGTCTACTGGGAGGAGGCGGACTGTATTAGCTGTGGTACTGGGGATGAGCTGTATGTAGCTGTGTTAACTGGGGATTAGGCGCGTAAGTAGTCTTTGTATTACGGGGGTGAGTGGCTTTCATGTAGCGGTGTTACGTGATTAAGCGGCTGTATGTGGGCGTGTTACTGGGTGCTAGGGCTGTAGTAGCTGTGTACTGAGGCGAGGCGGCTGTATTGTAGCTGTGTTACTGAGGCGAGGCGGCTGTGGCGGTAGCCTGTGTACTGGCGCGAGGCGCTGTATGTACTGTGTTACTGGAGCGAGGCGGCTGTATGTAGCTGTGTACGTAGGCGGTCGGCTGTATGTACGTTGTTTCTGGGGAGGCGGCGCTGTATGTAGCTGTGTACTGGAGCGAGGCGGCTGTATGACTTTATTGGGGCCAGGCGGCTGTACGTACTGTGGTACTGGGGCGAGCAGCTGTACTTAGCTGTTTTACTGGGGGCGAGGCAGCGTACGTAGCTGTGTTTCTGGGGCTAGGTGGCTGTAGGTAGCTTTGTTCTGGGGGGCGAGTCGGCTGTATTTAACTGTTTTACTGGGGTGAGGCGGCTGTATGTAACTGTGTCTACGGGGTGAGGCGGCTGTATGTAGCTGTGTTACTGGGTGGCTAGGTGGCTGTATGTAGCTGTGTTACTGGGGCGGTGAGGCTGTGGATGTAGCTGTGGTTACTGGGCGAGGCGCTGTATGTACTGTTTGACTGGGGGCGAGGCGGCTGTATTTACTTGTGTACTGGGGCGAGGCGGCCTGTATGTAGCTGTGTAACTGGGGGCGAGGCGACTGTATGTAGCTTGTTTGTTACGATGAGACGCTGGGGAGGCGGCTGTAGTAGTAGCGGTGTTACTGGGGCGAGGCGCTGTATGTAGCTGTGTTACTGGGGCGAGGCGTGTGTATATAGCTGTGATTGGGGGGCCAGGCGCGTACGTAGCTGTGTTATCCTGGGGCGAGCAGCTGTTGTGCTGTGTTATCTGGGGCTAGGTGTGATGTAGCTGTGTTACTGGGCGAGTCGGCTGTATGTTAGCTGTGTTACTGGGGGCAAGTCGGCTGTATGTAACTGTGTTACTGGGGTGAGCTCTGTATGTAACTGGTTACGGGGTGAGGCGGCTGTATTTAGCTGGTTACTGGGGGCGAGTCGGCTGTATGTAGCTTTGTTACTGGGGGCGAGCGGCGGTATGTAGCGTGTTACTGGGGGCAGGCGACGGTATGTCGCGGTGTTACTGGGTGCCAATCGGCTGTATGTAGCTGTGTTACTGGTGCCAGGCGGCGTATGTAGCTTGTTTACTGGGGGCGAGTCGCTGTATGTACTGTGTTACTGGGGCGAGTCGGCTGTATGTAGCTTGTTTTGGGGGCGAGGCGGCTGTATGTAGTGTGTTACTGGGGACGTGGCGGGTTATGTAGCTGTGTTACTGGGGCGAGGCTGCTGTATGTAGCTGTGTTACTGGGGGCGAGCTGCTGTATGTAGCTGTTTACTGGGGGCGAGGCTGCTGTATGTATGTGGTTACTGGGGGCGAGGTGGCTGTATGTAGCGTGTTACTGGGGCGAGGCGACGGTATGTAGTCGGTGTTACTGGGGGCGAGGCGCTGTATGTAGCGGTGTTACTGGGATGAGGGCTCGTATGTACTGGTTACTGGGGCGAGTCGGCTGTATGTGCTGTGTACTGGGGGCGAGGCCGCGGTATGTGCTGTGTTACTGGGGGGAGGCGGCTGTATGTAGCTGTGTTACTGGGACGTGGCGCTGTATGAGCTGTGTGTAACTGGGACGTGGCGGCTGTATGTAGCTGTGTAACTGGGACGTGGCGGCTGTATTACTGTGTACTGGACTGGCTGTTGCTGTTAACTGGGGACGTGCGCTGTTATGTAGCGTGGTAACTGGGGACTGTGCGCTGTATGTAGCTGTGTACTGGGACGTGGCGGCTTTATGTAGCTGTGTAACGTGACGGGCGCGTATGTATGTAACTGGGACGGGCGGCTGTAGGTACTGTGTAACTGGGGACCGGCGCCTGTATGTAGCTGTGTAACTGGGGACGCGCGGCTGTATGTAGCTGTGTAACTGGGACCGGCGGCTGCAGTAGCTGTGTAACTGGGGACGCGGCGGCTGTATGTAGCTGTGTAACTGGGGACGCGGCGGCTGCATGTAGCTGTGTAACTGGGGACGCGGCGGCTGCATGTAGCTGTATAACTGGGGACGTGGCGGCTGCATGTAGCTGTATAACTGGGGGCGAGGCGGCTGTATGTAGCTGTGTTTAGCTGTTTGCGAGGCTCTGTGTAGCGGTGCTACTGGGGGCGAGGCGGCTGTATGTAGCTGTGTAACTGGGGACAAGGCGGCTGTATGTAGCTGTATAACTGGGGGCGAGGCTGCTGTATGTAGCTGTGTTACGGGGGGCAAGGGGGCTGTATGTAGCTGTGTTACTGGGGGCGAGGCGTCTGTATTTAGCTGTGTTACTAGGGGGATAGTGAGAAGGAGTATGTGTACCTATGGAACATATGTGGGGGCCCCCACCAGATTTTGCGCCCCGGGGCCCCCACCAACCTTGATCCGGCGCTGGATCCAGTAATTCACTGCACATTGCTCAAAGTTGTACAGTAGGGTGTAAATTGTATTGGCAGCCTCAGATGCCTATATAGTTTATATGGAACCTGTCATGAGAAATAAATAATAAACCACTACCAGTATGTTGTCAAGCAGATGAACATCTTATAGTTCATGTTTCTTTCATGGCCCAGCTTGGTGGCATCATCCAGAAAATCTACTTTAAAGTGAGATGTTAATTGGTTATATAAAGTCACAGAGGCGTAGAACACAAGTCAAGCTCTCCCTGCCTCAGAGCACCTTCACCTATGTGATTGACATCATGCGTCACACTTCAAGAGATCTGATCAATGATGTCCCTGGAAGCAGGACCATAATTAGAGCACAGTGGGCGTTTTAAGGTTGGCAAAGCCTGACTTCAGTGTTAAACTCTCCGCCTTCTTGACTTCATAAAACCGATTTACATCTCACTTCAAAGTTGATTTTCTGGATGATGCCACCAGCGCACGAAAGAAACATCATCTAAAAGCTTCTCAGATTCCTACAACATACCAGTGGTGGTTTATTGAGCCAATTTCTGATAACCAGAGATCACTGTAATGGGCTAAATTTGGTTCACAGCCATCTGGAAAATGCGTAATAAAGGCATTCCCCGGGTTACATACAAGATAGGTTCCATAGGTTTGTTCTTAAGTTGAATTTGTATGCAAGTCGAAACTGTATATTTTATCATTGTAGATCCAGACAAAAAAGTTTTTTGGCCCCAGTGACAATTGGAGTTTCAAAATTTTTTGATCTTACAGCTGATCATTGCAGCCTGGGACTATAGTAACATCCAGAGAGGTCACAGTGGGCAGAGGGGTCTATCTGTAACTATGGGTTGTCTCTAAGTCAGGTGTCCTTAAGTAGGGGACCGCCTGTACAGAAATTATATTCTAGCTTCCTATTATTACTATTACTACCATTATTAATGAAAATCTGTGATATCCTGTACTGTAGGTTGCTAGTCACTGTGACTGCCAGTTCTGGGAGGGGACCAGAAACCTGTGAGTAGTGGGGATGTGTATATACAGTGATAATGCTGAGTCACTGTACAGTAGAAAGAAAACAGAGAGGACGTACTGTATGAATCCTACAGAGTGCAAAATGTATATCCAGCTGTTTTTTCTGGAAAAAAAATGTCTTTTGGGAACCTTCCCACAATTGAGTCTAAAATTGGCAGCAAAAAACTTACATTAAGGCTACATTCACACAATGTGTGCCCGGTGTACCGTAGCAGCACCCACGTCGGCACCCAGGAGAGGAGGAGTTGGCTCAGCCTGTTGCCCCTCTCCATGGTGATGTATGGCGCATGGCGCCGTATTCTGGGGAAAGATAGGACATATAGTAAGAAGGTGAACTCCGGCGGACCTGAGGGCGCGTTCACACGTTCCGCTAGTGCCGCGTTCATAACGTGACGCTAGTGCACAGGGAACGGAGTTTGGGGCGATCGCATATGCGTTTCCAGAGAAACGCATGTGACCGGGTTATTAATTGCATGCGTTTCCCGGGAAACGCATATGCGATCGGCCCGAGCCCCGCCCACTGTGCTCTAGCGGAACGTGTGAACGCGCCCTCAGGGGGGAATCAACACATACAGGATATCGAGCGCACCATCTTAGTGAATTGCGGCAGATTTGCATTCCGGTTGGAACCATGTGGCATCACCCTTAGTCTTAAAGGAGTTGGCCACTTTACCTCATGTTTATTTAATGTTATATATTTTATATTGTATATTAAATGTTGTGCTCCATTTTATTTCTATATAAAGTGGAGCCTCCTGTCTTTTGCCAGGTTGTTGTACAGTGACGCCTGCCATTAAAACAACCCAAAAAACAAGCCTTTTTTGCTCCTTTTTTTTTAGCCCATTTCAAACAATCCCTATGCAGCTCTGTAAAATTAGCCTGATCTATGACAACTTATCTGTGCACGGGCTCTATCAGATGTATGTAAGTACCACAGTGCAACACGTAGGCGAATATATCAGCAATTATCAATGATAATAAGCCACAATTACTAAGCGTTAGCTGCTGGATCTCCATGGCGCTCCCCAGCCCCCTATAGAAATGCAGACAATTGGGCTCTGGTCCCTTATCTCCTAACTGAAAACCAATGAAATGTATACAGTGAATATTTACATTGTGTTACATTTCTAAAAAGGTTTTTGCAGCGTCATTGCCTATAGGATTGTATAACATACATGAAACGCTTATGTACCTACTGTTCATTGGCTGAGAGGGAAGGGGCGGGATCTGCTCCAGACACAGATATAGACTGCAGGGCGAGCGGCTCTTATACACAGGACACACATACAGTATACACAGAGCTCATCCACATATTCTACCTGTTATACAGGAATCTCCAGGGACTGACACTCTGCAGCCATGAGCGGATCACAGAGAAGCTTGGCCAAGGGTAAGTGTCAGACTGCAAATATATAATAAATAAAACCATGCCAATATACACAGAAATAATCATATATACAGTCGCCACGTTGTTTGCGAGGCAGGTGAGATGGATTACATACTGTTTGTTTGTATTTGTATTGGTTCCATATCTTAGACACTTTTATAACATTGAATCACTGTTCCTACACATGTAGCAGAGCCGGTTCTCTGGTTTGGTGCAGCTATTTGCGAATACACAGAATTGTTGACTTGTGTTCACGGCCTACTGTCACAAGCAACGCATATTGGAAGACATCTAAGGCCATGTTCACACAGGGTGCTTGAATTGTGTTTTATAGACACGGTTCATGCTCAGCAACCGCTGTGGATAGGAACTACTCCCAAATTCGGATGCGTTAGGACAAATATATTTCTGCAAATGTTGAGGTCGCAGCCACACAGTCAGTTTTTCAGATGCAGTTTTTGAAGCCAAAAGCAGGTGTGGATCATAATGGGTGAGGAGTGAGGACTTGTCATTAAGAAGCGCTGCTCCTCCTCTATTTTAACTCCATTCCTGGTTTGGGCATCAAAAACTGAACGTGTGGATACGAGTAGTTCCTATCCACAGCGGTTGCCGAGCTTGAACCGTGTTTATAAAATGTGGGTACTGTCACACGGTACGTTCTTGGTGCGTTATTAAACGCACCGAAAACGCATGCGTTGGTGCATGTTCACCATGTTTGCATTTGGCTGGTTTGAATCCGTTTTTCTTCATTTTGTGGAAGGCGCTGTGAAAAATGTTAATACAGCATTCAAACCAACCAAACACCTGGCAAATGTGCAAAGCCGCGTGACTACACCATGAGGGCGCTTTTACACAATGCGTTGCGCCACGTTTTTTGATGCATTTTTGACGCATTCCGCTGGCATCTGCCTTGATCACATGCTGAGGTTACATTGTATTTTAGCAGATGCAGTTGAAACGCAATGTAACTTTAGCATGTGATCAAGGCATGTGATGAAGCCTTTGGAATGCGTCAAAAACGCATTGTGTGAATGCGCCCTGAAGGTGTGTCCACACATTAAGTTTTTCAAATGCAGTTTTTGAAGCCAAGCCCTACCAGGCCCTACAACATAACCAAAGGACCTCAGTTTTTTCTTTAAGCCTTGGGTGGGTCAGGATTAGGCTAGGGAAGACTTAACCCTTTGTTGTTGTAGAAGTGGGTGTGCTTTAAACTTTTGAAAGTCTCTGGTAAAAACCACAATGAAAGCTATTACATGTCACCATCTTATGATCGTGTCCCTATAGAGAATTGTGTATGTACGTGGAGAGGCTACGATGGTGCACGGTTGGAGCATTTGTTTTACTTACATTTTTTTACTGTCCTTTCCAATTACAAAATATGATCTGCACCCTCTTCCTTAGAGTTATCTTTCACACTGTAATGTATATTAGATTGTAAGCTCTTGCGATTAGGGAGCTATTGTTTCATCTAAGACATGTTACTACTCTGTAATGTCTTAGGCCGCTTCACACGTACCGCTAGGCCTCCGTTCATAACACACAGGGGGTGCGGTCCTCGGCCTGAACGCACATGCGTTTCCAGAGAATGTGCGTCCAGGCCAAGGACTGCGCCCTGTGCGGTAGTGTTGTGTTATGAAGGGACGCCGCCTTATAATATTGCAATAGTCCCCTATGATCTGTACATCGTTGTGGAATATGATGGTGCTATACAAATAAAGATTTATTATTATTATCATTACTATTTATTATATTCATTTGTTTCTTGTAGGCTGCCCAGCCCCAGGACCGGTACCAGAAGGTCTGATCCGGGTTTATAGCATGAGATTCTGCCCTTATGCTCAAAGAGCAAGACTTGTCTTGGCTGCCAAAGGAATCAAGTAGGTTCCATATTTTAGAATATTTCTGGAGAAGAAAATGACAAAATTAGTTTATAGAAGCCAAGGGTGCCATGAGGTAATGCATATAACCTCCCAAGGGTCATAACTTTTGGAGGGGTAGACATATTTTAAAAAAATAACCCAAATTAATCTACAGCAGAAATAAAGTGTCTATGTGGTTCTAGGATTCTGTCCTGCTGTCTGAGTAGCCACAGAATGTCCTCTGCCCCCATCTGTGGTGAGGTGCCCACCAGGGCTTAACAGAGTATGGGGCTATGAGAGTAGTCCAGGAGGTCAGTGGCTGGATGGGTATGGGTCTAGCTGGAGGTCACAGAAGCTCTCTCCAGGTATACGGCTTTCTCCAAACCTGTCAGGGCTGACAGGGACAAAGAAAGAAGGGGGACAGCACATTGGTAAGGTTCCGGGGGGCATCTTCTGCTAATGATGGTGAATGTCCATCCAGGGACACATAAGTTTCAGCTCGGCCTGTTTATTGCTGAAAAGCAAACACCAGTAACAGCAGACTGAATATAAGTCTCTGGTGGCAGGCAAGGCTGATAGCAAAGCTGGCTACAGGGTGCAGAGTTTCACTTTTCATGCTGGGGCTGGAAATCTCTTCTTTAGCCCTGCAATGACAGTTTACAGTGAGAGCACTATCACTGCAGGCTGGGTTCTTCTCTGTACCTATCTTGGCTATGTTTTATCACAGCTAATCATCCGCAATGTCTGTATCAGACCAAAGACTAATTGGAGTCTGCCTCTGGAATGTATTAGGCTGCCAGCCAATAGGACAGCCTGCTCACTGCCAGGGGACATGAACAGTAACCACTGGGTTTGAACAATAATAGTAATAAAAAAAAAATTGCAGCATGGCCCATTCTGGCCAATAGATGGCACTTATGTTACATAAGCTCAGAACAGGCATATATTTTATGCAGGAAGCCCTGTAGGACTGGCCCAGTATCGCGTAAGGCCCAACGCAAGAATCTGTAATGACCCCTAATCTGGGTCACTAGAATAGTTGGTTGTCCAATAGGACACTTTGCATTGAGGCCCAGGAAATAAATATGCATCTTATGGATTTGTATTATGCTGTGGACACAATACAGGAGAATATAACGTGGATTTAGAAACCAGATTTCTCTTTCATTAACCGGTTCTCTCTCTGTCCAGACATGAAGTCATCAACATTAACCTAAAGAGTAAGCCGGAGTGGTTTTTTGAGAAAAGTCCTTTTGGAGTGGTCCCATCTCTGGAAACCTCTGATGGTAAAATTATCTATGAATCTCCAATTGTTTGTGATTACCTGGATGAAGCCTATCCTGGGAAAAAGCTTAGCCCCACTGACCCCTATGAGAGAGCACAAGAGAAGATTCTTCTGGTACATTTCTCTCAGGTAAGTACTCGGGGGACTTTGACTGTAGATCTGGAGATCAAAAATATATGAAATTGTATTGGGCACACTTGAGATGTTAGGGTTTTGTCTAGTGTACTGGGACTCCATTTGTTATCTCCTTGCCCAAGAAAACCATTCATTGGCTCACACAGGTCCCATGACCACCCAAAACTTATGTCTGGGCTCCGGTGACATGGGAGCTGGAAAGGGGCAACTATTTTGTAGTTACAAGTTTCAAATATTGATATAGCCAAGTCTTTAATATTAATATTAGGACCGACCATCAGTTTCAGACTGGTGGGCATCTGACACCTGGCACCCCTTTAGTTCTTCTCCAGAAGATGCCTGTTCTGCATTGTGAAAAATGTACGTGAGGAAGATGGGTCTGTACTCCCTGTAGATGCCATACTGTACATGGGATAAGGAACATTCAAGAAAACAGGGACTCCCAGCAATAGCTTGTCGGGACCACTGTACAACAGATGTAGCTGACTGCCTCTGACATCATATACTATGCAGACCCACAGGTTGTGCAACTAATTTTGGGGTGTTGGTTATTTGAGCCCCTCAGATTTGGTATTGATTACCGTATATTTACTCGAGTATAAGTAAACCACAAATAAGTGGGAAAATGTATTGACTCGAGTATAAGCCTAGGGTGGTAAATGCTTTGGTCACAACCTCCCCCTGTAATGTAATGTCCAGCTGCCTCCCCGGTAATGTAATGCCCAGCAGCCTCCCCGGTAATGTAATACCCAGCAGCCTCCCCGGTAATGTAATGCCCAGCAGCCTCCCCCAGTAATGTAACACCCAGCAGCCTCCCCCAGTAATGTAACACCCAGCAGCCTCCCCAAGTAATGTAATAGCCAGCAGCCTCCCCCAGTAATAAAATGCCATTCATCCCTCCCCCTGTAGTGTAATGCCCAGCAGTCTCTCTCATTAATGTAATGCCCAGCAGCCTCCCCCAGTAATGTAATACCCAGCAGCCTTCCCCAGCATTGTAATGCCCAGCAGCCTTCCCCAGCATTGTAATGCCCAGCAGCCTCCCCCAGTAATAAAATGCCCAGCAGCCTCCCCCACTAATAAAATGCCATTCATCCCTCCCCCTGTAATGTAATGCCCAGCAGTCTCTCTCATTAATGTAATGCCCAGCAGCCACCCCCAGTAATGTAATACCCAGCAGCCTTCCCCAGCATTGTAATGCCCAGCAGCCTTCCCCAGCAATAAAATGCCCAGCAGCCTCCCCCAGTAATAAAATACCCTGCAGCAGACCTTTGGTGTATTAAAAAAAAAAAAAACTTACATACTCAGCTTCTGATACATGACCTAGCTCCTCTTCCTTCTCCTCTTCACGTGAAACAGATTGGGAAGAGTCGTGTCCATGCTCTCTGCCCGCGGTGCACACGGTGTCACCACTACTGATGTCATGGTGTGCGCCATAGTCAGAGCGCATTGATGCGTCTCTTTCTGCCCTGTTACACTTGAAGAGGAGCTGCACGGAGCATCGGAAGATGAGTATGTAAATTTAGTTTTTTATACACTCGTGTATAAGATGGTTGGGTTTTCAGCACATTTTTGTGCTAAAATACTTGGCTTATACACAAGTATATACAGTACCTATGCATAGAAATGAAATAAGTGGTCAACCAGTGCAGTGCAATTTATGGTAGTTTTTAGGATAGTTGACTTTTATTGTCAGTATTATTGTTCTTAAGTTGAATTTGTATGTAAGTCGAAACTGTATATTTTATCATTGTAGATCCAGACAAAAAAAATTTTTGGCCCCAGTTTCAAAATTTTTTGATCTTACAAGCTGATCATTGCAGCCTGGGACTATAGTAACATCCAGAGAGGTCACAGTGGGCAGAGGGGTCTATCTGTAACTATGGGTTGTCTGTAAGTCGGGTGTCCTTAAGTAGGGGACCGCCTGTACAGAATTTATATTCTAGCTTCCTATTATTACTATTACTACCGTTATTAATGAAAATCTGTGATATCCTGTACAGTCGGTTGCTAGTCACTGTGACTGCCAGCTCTGGGAGGGGACCAGAAACCTGTGAGTAGTGGGGATGTGTATATACAGTGATAATGCTGAGTCACTGTACAGTAGAAAGAAAACAGAGAGGACGTACTGTATGAATCCTACAGAGTGCAAAATGTATATCCAGCTGTTTTTTCTGGGAAAAAATAATGTTTTTTTCGGGAATCTTCCCACAATTGAGTCTAAAATTGGCAGCAAAAAACTTACATTAAGGCTACATTCACACAATGTGTGCCCGCTGTACCGTAGCAGCACCCACGTCTGCACCCAGGAGAGGAGGAGTTGGCTCAGCCTGTTGCCCCTCTCCATGGTGATGTATGGCGCACGGCGCCGTATTCTGGGGAAAGATAGGACATATAGTAAGAAGGTGAACTCCGGCGGACCTGAGGGCGCGTTCACACGTTACGCTAGCGCCGCGTTCATAACGCGACGCTAGTCCACAGGGGGCGGAGTTTGGGGCGATCGCATATGCGTTTCCAGAGAAACGCATGCGATCGGGTTATTAATCGCATGCGTTACCCGGGAAACGCATATGCGATTGGCCCGAGCCCCGCCCACTGTGCGCTAGCGTCGTGTTATGAACGCGACGATAGCAGAACGTGTGAACGCGCCCTCAGGGGGGAAGCAACACATGCAGGATATCGAGCGCACCATCTTAGTGAATTGCGGCAGATTTGCATTCCGGTTGGAACCATGTGGCATCACCCTTAGTCTTAAAGGAGTTGGCCATGTTTATTTAATGTTATATATTTTATATTGTATATTAAATGTTGTGCTCCATTTTATTTCTATAGAAAGTGGAGCCTCCTGTCTTTTGCCAGGTTGTTGTTACTGTGGACTTTCCACTACAGTGACGCCTGCCATTAAAACAACCCAAAAACAAGCCTTTTTTGCTCCTTTTTTTTTTAGTCCATTTCAAACAATCCCTATGCAGCTCTGTAAAATCAGCCTGATCTATGACAACTTATCTGTGTACGGGCTCTATCAGATGTATGTAAGTATCACAGTGCAACACGTAGGCGAATATATCAGCAATTATCAATGATAATAAGCCACAAGCACTAAGCGTTAGCTGCTGGATCTCCATGGCGCTCCCCAGCCCCCTATAGAAATGCAGACAATGGGGCTCTGGTCCCTTATCTCCTAACTGAAAACCAATGAAATGTATACAATGAATATTTACATTGTGTTACATTTCTGAAAAGGTTTTTGCAGCGTCATTGCCTATAGAATTGTATAACATACATGAAACGCTTATGTACCTACTGTTCATTGGCTTTTATAGAAATGGCTTTTTAGCTTCTCTTCAGCAGACGGCTATTACCCATATTACAGAGCGTTTTCTATTTAATTGCTGTGAAGTGCTTTCCTATAGGTACACGCCGCTCCCCCGGTATAGTACATTACTGCAGCAGCAGCAGCGGAGGTAAATTATTCTGCTATATGATGTAAACATTAACTGGTCACATTGATGCAATTAAATGTTTCCTCTGTAAAATACATAAACATTACCAAATATACACTAGAAGGAGGAAAGTATATGGGGGGAGGGGGAAATGTATTAGTGCCTTATGCAACACCCCTGCCAACACATAGGTAAGGTGGTTGTTGTGAATAGCGCCCTCTCCATACCAGGAGCTGTTAGGGAGACTGATCACCTCTCTAGGAGGTCTCTAAGTACTGGAGAACCTTGTAATTGCAGCTGTAGCCACTGCCTGGTAAGGCAAGAGTTACCAATGCCAAATGTTATTGTCCAATGATCTTTCTTGTGATAATATAAAACAAGCTGGAAGCTGATTGGATGGTGCTACCACCTGACAAAGGGAGTATATAAACCCCTGCTGGGTGAGAGCACGGAGTCTTGGATTCCAGTCTGTAGATAGAGAAGCAGGTGCAGTGTGCAGCTCCTGCCGAGCTGCTGTCCAGACCCACTACCAGGAAGAAGTGGTGTCTCAGGCCGCTGTCCGATACCTGAGGGCAAGTCAGAAGACTTAAGCCCCAGAGCCGAGGTCCACCATCCGGACTTGGCGCCATCTCTATTAATCCAGCCTGAAGCTACTACCAATAACCTTCCTAAGGACCAGCTATCTCCCACCAGCTCACCAGCTTGCTGAATCTACTGCTACCATTTGGCCCATTGCCTGCTGTTGAAAGTTGAATAAAGAACTGTAAGTTGATTTGCACAACATTGCCTCCGTCTGATCCCTGGATACGGCTGCTTACCACCACGGGCTCCCCATCCATCACCCAGGGATTCATCCTACAGACACCTCAGATGTTGCCCCAGGGAGATCCAGTACATCAGCCTCTCCCTCCTTATTTCTTGCACACACCAACTGCTGGAGACCTGCCAGGCTGCAGGACAGGCCTCCGGTTCCCATACCAAGCACCGTGACATCAGCACGCCCTAGGCCGCACTAGCCAGCCCCTCCGGTATTCTGGGCCCTGGCTATCTCCAGGCCCCAAGAAAAGGCTAGGCCCCGGTCAGGGATGTGTGTGGCTGCAGATGGAGGGTCATGTGGTCTTATCTGTCCATGAGCAATCGCCCTGCCAGGACCTTTTGATACTATTCATGGATATAAGATTAAGATCCCACTTCTAAATGGAATAAAGCAGTACATGTGACCACAACCTTAGTGACAGAGTTCCTCTTGGGGTGATTGATTATAGCCATTGAAATCCATGAGGTTTTTTTAAAATTTATATTTAGCGTTTTTAAATTCCAGTAGAATCTGCCTAGATAACACTTTCAATGTGCTGTACATGGGGAGGCGCTTGAAGGGGGAGCTCTAGACAGGGTAGCATAGATGGCCACAGTATAAATGTTATTTTTAAAGTTGTAGATGGTTCTTTTGATACGGTAATATGGCGGTAGCATAGATGGCGGTATTATAGATGGTACTATTAAAGGGTAAAGTATAGATGGTGGTAGTATAGATGGTTTTATTATTGGCAGTAATATAGAACGTGCTGTTCATAGATGGAGGGACTGTACATGGTGCCTCTAATGTGGCCACTCTTAATGACACTGTTATCAGTTATGGTAAAACATATTTGAATACGCTATGGAACCATTTGCTGTGTCCTTTTGCCCTGATACAAGGCTGTGCTACAGGGGTAGGAGCCATAGCAGCTGTCACAGGACCCACAATGTCAGGGGACCCGGGCATCCGACCGGCTACACTAAAGATTGGGGGATGTGCAACATTATATACATATTATGCCGCACCATGTACAGCATAATATGTTATAACAGTGCACATCTTCCACAGTACACACCTGAGCCAGCAACTCAGATAAGAAATGTTGTCGGAGGGGAACGCATAACAGGACAACAGGACCAGGAGTCTCCCATCTCTACTTCATGCCATCTATTTCCCCAATGTGGTCAGCAGCTACTGGTCCACGGCATAAAATGACTGCCTAACAGTGTATACATGTGTGTGTATGAGTTTATATATGTATGTGTGTGTATGGTTTGTACATACTGTGAGAAAGTAAGAGGTGTTGTGTGGGAAAACCGCTATCTGTCTTACAGGTAGATAAAATGCAGGTGGTAAAAGCCCTGGTTTTGTCTGCAGTAACCCAAGGGTTAATGCAGACATGATAAGCAGGAATAGTCTGTTTGGTCCATGTTGGCCTAGCTAGTAATGTCCTTTGTAATGTCCGTACTGGGCCTGCTTATTATGGAGTAGGGGTAGGCTGGTAGTGGGACTCCTACTCCATCCGGGCTTTCTGTATAGCCCACAGGTGTGGTTCCCAGGCCTCGTGGGAGCCTGATTTAGTCTGCAGGCCAGAAGCAGTAGGGGAGGCACTACCTGGAGAGCTGAAGGCTCAGGGTGCGGTCACACGTCGCGTTTACCGCATGCGTTAAAAAACGCATTGGAATAGCTGGAGAGTGATTTGCCTAATTAAACACCTCTTAACACTTGTGTTTACAAAACGCATGCGTTAACCGCGATGTTAACGCATGCGTTAACAATGCGTTAACAACCGCATGCGTTAACCGCGATGTTAACACATGCGTTAACAATGCGTTAACGGTTGCGTTTTGTAAACACAGGTGTTAGCAGCTGTTTAATTAGGCAAATCACTCTCCAGCTATTGCAATGCGTTTTTAAACGCATGCGGTAAACGCGACGTGTGACAGCACCCTTAGGGTGAAGACACACATGCCGTTTTTGGGCCGTTTTTTGGGCCGTTTTTACTAAGTGCGTTTTCAGATCGTTAAAAACGCATGTGTTAAAAACGCATCCGTTTTTTAAAAACGCATCCGTTTTTTGAAAACGCATGCGTTTTTGTCCGTTTTCCCGAAATTGCGCAATGAAAAATGGACAAAAACGGATGCGTTTTTTAACACATGCGTTTTTAACGATCTGAAAACGCACTCAGTAAAAACGGCCCAAAAACGCCATGTGTGTCTTCACCCTAGGGCTACATTCACACTGCCGTATGGGGGACGTATATACGGCCGACGTATATACGGCCGATATACGTCCCCCATAGACGGCAATGGGCGCACGGCGGCACCGTAACGCTCCGTACCCGGAAAAAGATAGGACCTGTCCCGCTCACCTCCTCCTCCTCTCCCTGTACACTGCCATTGTAACGGCATTGTGAATATAGCCTAAGACTGAGTTCACACAGCGAAGGTAACTGAGTGCCTCCTGTACTACTGCTGGCCAAGAGAGTGTGCCAGGCAGCCTGGTACCCGTATAGCTAGGACCTGATATTGTATTAGGCAGTGCCTAGCCGGGCAGGATTTATTTTGTTGCTTTATATGTGCCAAAACCAAGGCTGAATTTATGTTGTTTTTGAAGTATGAATAAAACAATTAATTTGGACTTTAACACTGCATGTGTCCCTGCTTCCTGCACTACTACTACCAGGCATCTACCTGAGCAATTCCCCATAATACTATATGTGTGTGTATGGTTTTTACATACTATATGAGTGTGTATATGCTGTAAGTGTGTGTATATGTGATGTTAATATGCTCTATATGTGCGTATATGGTGTGTGTACATGCTGTGAGTGTGTGTATATTTGATGATTATCTTTATGGGAGTGTATATGGTTTATATACTACTCATTGTATGTACTTGATGTGTATATACCGTATGTGAGCATGTGTGTATAAGATATGCATTTACTCGATGTGTGTATGTGTATATACTGTATTTGTGTATAATATGTAACAAGATGTGAATATACTATATGTATAAGTGTATAAATGTACAAAGTGTGCATGAAAGTGTGTGCATGAGTGTATAAATGTATGTATGTGTATACATGTGTGTACATACCTATATAAATGTGCGTGATTGTATACATGTGTAAGTGTACAAATATGGCCTCTCCTGGTTACACCTCTGGCCAGACATTCGTGTCTCTGCATAGATCCTCATTAATACATTGTTATTATGTACAGGCCTGGCAGACTGGAAAGGGTAAATTCCATTGACACCTGATACACATCCTATTAGTAAAATACCAGTGATGTCCATGTGAAAACAAATGGTTTCTCCCTCCCAGCAGCTGATGGGGGTTAATTTATTAATTAAACAATTATTTTAAATGGTGCTGCATATCTCAAGACTCCACACATCAGGAAAAGCAGGTTTTTGGTTAAGCATAGCGCTTTATGAAAAACATTGATACGCATTTTGGAAAACAAATTCAAGTGATTAATAGTGGGAGTCATTATTACCCCACCCACACACAGCGATTGGCAGTGAGAATCCTGATGACTCCTCCCACATATGGTGATTGGCAGTGATAGTCCTGATTACCCCACCTACACACAGTGACTGACAGTGAAAGTGGTAATGACTCAGCCCACATCCAGTGATTAGCAGTGAGTCTGATAACTCCACCCGTACACAGTGATTGACAGTGAGACGTGATAACCCTGCCCACACACAGTAATTTACAGTGAGAGTCCTAAATACCCAACCCACACACAGTGACTGATAGTGAGAGTCCAGATTACCCCGCCCCCACACACAGTGACTGATAGTGAGAGTCCAGATTACCCCATTGTATAACATACATGAAACGCTTATGTACCTACTGTTCATTGGCTGAGAGGGAAGGGGCGGGATCTGCTCCAGACACAGATATAGACTGCAGGGCGAGCGGCTCTTATACACAGGACACACATACAGTATACACAGAGCTCATCCACATATTCTACCTGTTATACAGGAATCTCCAGGGACTGACACTCTGCAGCCATGAGCGGATCACAGAGAAGCTTGGCCAAGGGTAAGTGTCAGACTGCAAATATATAATAAATAAAACCATGCCAATATACACAGAAATAATCATATATACAGTCGCCACGTTGTTTGCGAGGCAGGTGAGATGGATTACATACTGTTTGTTTGTATTTGTATTGGTTCCATATCTTAGACACTTTTATAACATTGAATCACTGTTCCTACACATGTAGCAGAGCCGGTTCTCTGGTTTGGTGCAGCTATTTGCGAATACACAGAATTGTTGACTTGTGTTCACGGCCTACTGTCACAAGCAACGCATATTGGAAGACATCTAAGGCCATGTTCACACAGGGTGCTTGAATTGTGTTTTATAAACACGGTTCACGCTGGGCAACCGCTGTGGATAGGAACTACTCCCAAATTCGGATGCGTTAAGACATATATATTTACGCAAAAGATGAGGGTGCAGCCACACGGTCAGTTTTTCAGATGCAGTTTTTGAAGACAAAAGCAGGTGTGGATCATAATGGGTGAGGAGTGAGGACTTGTCATTAAGAAGCGCTGCTCCTTCTCTATTTTAACTCCATTCCTGGTTTGGGCATCAAAAATCAGAAAAACTGAACGTTTGGATACACCCTCATCATTTGCGTAAATATATATATCTAAATGCATCCGAATTTGGGAGTAGTTCCTATCCACAGCGGTTGCCGAGCTTGAACCGTGTTTATAAAACGCGGGTACTGTCACGCGGTACGTTCTTGGTGCGTTATTAAACGTACTGAAAACGCATGCATTGGTGCATGTTTACCATGTCGCATTTGGCTGGTTTGAATCCGTTTTTCTTCATTTTGTGGAAGGCGCTGTAAAAAAAATGTGCCCTGAAGGTGTGTCCACACATTAAGTTTTTCAAATGCAGTTTTTGAAGCCAAGCCCTACCAGGCCCTACAACATAACCAGAGGACCTCAGTTTTTTCTTTAAGCCTTGGGTGGGTCAGGATTAGGCTAGGGAAGACTTAACCCTTTGTTGTAGAACTGGGTGTGCTTTAAACTTTTGAAAATCTCTGGTAAAAACCACAATGAAAACTATTACATGACACCATCTTATGATCGTGTCCCTATAGAGAATTGTGTGTGTACGTGGAGGGGCTATGATGGAGCACAGTTGGAGCCTTTGTTTTACTTACATTTTTTTTACTGTCCTTTCCAATTACAAAACATGATCTGCACCCTCTTCCTTAGAGTTATCTTTCACACTGTAATGTATATTAGATTGTAAGCTCTTGCGATTAGGGAGCTATTGTTTCATCTAAGACATATTACTACTCTGTAATGTCTTAGGCCGCGGTCACACGTACCGCTAGGCCTCCGTTCATAACACAAGGCTATCACACAGGGGGGCGGTCCTCGGCCCGTGCGTTTCCAGAGAATGTGCGTCCAGGCCAAGGACTGCGCCCTGTGCGGTAGCGTTGTGTTATGAAGGGACGCCGCCTTATAATATTGCAATAGTCCCCTATGATCTGTACATCGTTGTGGAATATGATGGTGTTATACAAATAAAGATTTATTATTATTATCATTACTATTTATTATATTCATTTTTTCTTGTAGGCTGCCCAGCCCCAGGACCGGTACCAGAAGGTCTGATCCGGGTTTATAGCATGAGATTCTGCCCTTATGCTCAAAGAGCAAGACTTGTCTTGGCTGCCAAAGGAATCAAGTAGGTTCCATATTTTAGACTATTTCTGGAGAAAAGATGACAAAATTAGTTTATAGAAACCAAAGGTCCCATGAGCTAATGCATATAACCTCCCAAGGGTCATAACTTTTGGAGGGGTAGACATATTTTTTTAAAAAATAACCCAAATTAATCTAAGCAGAAATAAAGTGTCTATGTGTTTATAGGATTCTGTCCTGCTGTCTGAGTAGCCACAGAATGTCCTCTGCCCCCATCTGTGGTCAGGTGCCCACCAGGGCCTAACCGAGTATGGGGCAATGATAGTAGTCCAGGAGGTCAGTGGCTGGATGGTTAAGGGTCTAGCTGGAGGTCACAGAAGCTCTCTCCAGGTATAGGGCTTTCTCCAAACCTGTCAGGGCTGACCGGGACAAAGAAAGAAGGGGGACAGCACATTGGTAAGGTTCCGGGGGGCATCTTCTGCTAATGATGGTGAATGTCCAGCCAGGGACACATAAGTTTCAGCTCGGCCTGTTTTATGCTGAACAGCAAACACAAATAACAGCAGACACAAGTCTCTGGTGGCAGGCAAGGCTGATAGCAAAGCTGGCTACAGGGGGCAGAGTTTCACGTTTCATGCTGTGGCTGGAACTCTCTTCTTTAGCCCTGCAATGACAGTTGACAGTGAGAGCACTATCACTGCAGGCTGTGTTCTTCTCTGTACCTTTCTTGGCTATGTTTTATCACAGCTAATCATCCACAATGTCTGTATCAGACCAAAGACTAATTGGAGTCTGCCTCTGGAATGTATTAGGCTGCCAGCCAATAGGACAGCCTGCTCACTGCCAGGTGACATGAACAGTAACCACTGGGTTTGAACAATAATAATAAAAAAAAAAATTGCAGCATGGCCCATTCTGGCCAATAGATGGCACTTATGTCACATAAACTCAGATCAGGCATATATTTTATGCAAGGAAGCTAGATTACCCTGTAAAACTGGCCAAGAGATGGCCAGTATCCCGTAAGGCCCAATGCAAGAATCTGTAATGACCCCTAATCTGGGTCACTAGAATAGTTGGTGGTCCAATAGGACACTTTGCATTGAGGGACAGGAAATAAATATGCATCTTATGGATTTGTATTATGTTATCCTTGTGGACACAATACAGGAGAATATAACTTGGATTTAGAAACCAGATTTTTCTTTCATTAACCGGTTCTCTCTCTGTCCAGACATGAAGTTGTCAACATTAACCTAAAGAGTAAGCCGGAGTGGTTTTTAGAGAAAAGTCCTTTTGGAGTGGTGCCATCTCTGGAAACCTCTGATGGTAAAATCATCTATGAATCTCCAATTGTTTGCGATTACCTGGATGAAGCCTATCCTGGGAAAAAGCTGACCCCCGCAGACCCCTATAAGAAAGCACAAGAGAAGATCCTTCTGGAACATTTCTCTCAGGTAGGAATTTTGTTTTTCAAAAACATTCTAGCGGATCAGATGTTTCTTTGCTCAAAGTGACCTCTGGTTGTTGTGGTTGTATAATTGCCATAGACAACGATTCTGACTGAAGAAAAAGTAAGATAATGAATATATACATTTGCTTTCAGATCCACTCTGCATTGTACAAAGTTTTGTTTGCCAAAAGGGCTAATGAAGATACAACTGAATTAAAGGCCCAGTTTTTTGAGAAATTTAAAAAACTTGAAGAGGTAAGAAATACTTGGCTTGTAAGACCCACGCTAAAAAGTTCCCGATAAATTCTTTGCAGTTGTTTACAACTATTCGGTGGGTTCAAAGCATCATATCCCTTCAATCCCTACTGCGGAAGGAGTAATAGCCCTGCAACCCCACCTGATCTTCCTTCACATGTAACATCACCCTACCCAAGGGTGAAATTTTGTCATTCATCTTCGCTTAATTTACAGGCACTGACCAAGAAGAACACCCCTTACTTTGGTGGAGAATCTTTGTCTATGATTGACTACATGATCTGGCCTTGGTTTGAACGGCTCCATTTATTTGATGTTGAAGAGTAAGTAAGATGAAAGATTTTTTTAATTGCAGTTGCAACATCCCCCACCGGGGCCTAGCCCTTAAGGTGAGGCCTGGAGTCAGCCGGGGCCCGCAGTACCAGAGTGGCTGGCGGTTGCGGCCTAAGCACGCTATTGTCACGGTGCTTGGTACAGGGGAACCGGAGGGCTGTCCTACAGCCTGGCAGGTCTCCAGCAGGGTGGTGTTGGCAAGAAATCATGAGGGAGAGGCTGCTATAGCGGATCTCCCTGGGGCAACCCCTTAATGTCCCGAGTGTGAGTCTCTGTGTGGTGGACAGGGTGCCGGTGATGAAGGCAGCCGTATTAGCAGGGACCAGACGGAGACAGAAGTTGAAGAAAACAACTTACAGTTCTTTATTTGAACCGGCAGGAACCGCAGCAACGTGCCTTTAACAGGTAGATGGAGTGCTGAGATGTGAGTTGGAGGGAGCCTCAGGAGATAGTTCACCAGCCTGGATGTAGAGGGCAGGCTGGGAGGCAGCTGTGTCCTGGTAGGAAGCTTCAGCTTGTCCTGTAGGGCTTCAGGTATCACCTTTAAAGGTAAGATGATACCCCTTTTCCTCACTGCACTAACTCTAGTCTAATACTCCACTCTTCAGAGGCAGGGGCTAGGCTCTTCCTGCTCTGGTATGGGCTAGACAGAGATTACACACTCACTCACTCTAAGTCTACAAGATCTTCTCCTCTTCTCATCTGGGAGAGACTTCTCTCACTAACTCCTTTCTCTTAGAACTCTAGAACATTCCTGGCCAGAGGTTTTATTACCTCCCTTTGGTCAGGTGGTGGCTGCTCCTCCAATCACATCTCAGCTTAAAGAGCACAGGATGTAACACATATCATTGGACAACAGCATCTTGCATCATACAAAATACTTAACCTCTGCCTTGCCAGGCAGGATTCACCACTGCAATACCCCTATGTCCTATCAGGGCCATGTAGTGTAAGGTGATTACATGCAGGTGGGACGTATTCGCAAACCCTTCCTCGCCATTGCATCGGCGAGGGTGTTGCACAGTCATCTATTCAAAAATGATAACATAATGGGCTCCGGCTCCTATGAGTGGTTGAACCCACCAGAGATCCAAATGATCCTCTAATAGTGTGAGAAGTAGACATGTTAGATATAGATTGTAGAGGGCACCACTGCTCTCCAAAAAGTCCCAATAAAGATGTAAATATGGACTGAAGGTGTCTACATTATTTTTAAAAAAATGTCTTATAATTCTTTATTTAATGAAGTCAAAACATGAATACAAAGATGGAGATGGGATTGCAGTCCCACCAACATTATAAAGAAAATCTTTCAGCTCACCAGTAAATCCATGTCAAATGTGAAGGAGGCCTCCCCCGCACTTTATAGAAGAAATGTTGGCTTTCCGCACCAGAAGATGGTAAAAAATGTTGTCTTTATTGATAATCCAAAACTGTAAAAATATAACAGCACATGGACATGACCTGAAACCACTAGGATATTTTTGTTCTCTCCACCGTTCTTTGGTCAATATGTGCTGTTATATTTTTACCATATTGGATTATCAATAACGTCAACATTTTTGACCATCTTTTGACCATTTCTTCTATACAGACAGTCCCCGGGTTACGTACAAGATAGGGTCTGTAGGTTTGTTCTTAAGTTGAATTTGTATGTAAGTCGGAACTGTATATTTTATAATTGTAACCCAAGCCACATTTTTTTTGGTCTCTGTGACAATTGGATTTTAAAAATGTTGGATTGTCATAAGAACCAGGATTAACAATAAAGCTTCATTACAGACAACTGTAATAACTGTTAAGGCTGTTTATTTTGGCCTAGGACTAAAGTACAGAAAATTACCAATTACCAGAGGTCCGTTTGTAACTAGGGGTCGTCTGTAAGTCGGGTGTTCTTAAGTAGGGGACCGCCTGTATACCACCAACATAATGCATGCATGAAATACGATGAAGAAACAGGGAAATTATTGCACAAATAAAAAACATATCAAATGGATCGATGGGAAGTGGCTCCAACCCTCTCCACCCTTTAAGGTTATTTACCCAGTTACATTTGCAAAGTCTACTCCATGTATGTATCTGATCACATGAAATCACAGCATGCTTCCATGAACTTCTTCTCCTCCCCATCCTCCATAGAGGCTGTGATTTCAAATAATCAGATACATACACGAGGTAGATGTTAATGTTACTGGTTAAAGGATCTTGGTCACAAGACATGAAGTGCTCAATAATGTAGCAGAACTCTCACTCAACTTTCCAGCAAGGCACCAGGTCCAACATTTGACACAGCTTTTTCTACCTCCCAATAATAAGTAAACAAAGCTGTATATGTCTGTAGTTGAATATTAGCAGACTGTCCCTAAGTACTCGTTACATACAGAAGCATGCCCTAGCAGTGAGACCTGTCAATTAGAAACAAAGGGACACATTTGCTATGGGTCCGAACAGCGTATTTTCGTCGGGTTTCACAGGTTTTTTTCTGTTGTGTGCTGAATTGCCCCTAGTTTTTGGCGCACACGATCGGATTGTGGGGCAACACCGCTGGCTTTCATGCAACACAAATCGGGGGGCATGGACGTCAGATAACCCGACTGATTCGGACAAACCGTGGAATTTAAAAAGCAAATTGTGTCGCAAGATCAGCACTTACATGCACCGGGAAGAAGATGGTGAACTCCGGTGGACCTCAGCGGGGAAGCAGCACATACAGGAAATTGGACGCACAATCTTAGTAAATCACGGCAGGTCCGAATCCTCGTCGGACATTCCGGATCGGCGGCGTCAACGAGACGGGTAAGTAAATGTGCCCCATTGTTTTAATTTTAAAAAAAATTAAAAACGCATTAAAACGCATTAAAACCTTTATAAACGGCAGTACACGGCATGGAATAATAAATGATGTCACTAAGATGTAAAATTTGTTACGCAGAGAATAAGCCCTCACACAGCTCTGTACACGGAAAAATGAAAAACGTATGGATTTTTGAAGGTGGAGAGCGAGAAAAGAACGAAAAAATGCTGCGCCGCAAAGGAGTTAAAGTGATTGCGATTTTCACTAAGTAATGTAGACAAATTTATTTCCCACATAGAAATTGTTTCTCAGTGCGGAAAATAAAATAATGACCGTGCTGCTTCTCTGGTGCGTCCTAGCAGACTTTTACATGTTTTTTTTTTTTACACTGAAGTCTTTAATTTTATAAACAGCTGTGGGAAAATGAAAGCTGAGCTCTGATTGGTTGTCATAGGTAACTAGAACAGTTCTGCTCGAAGAGACCTATGATAAATCTCCCCCATAATGACTGTGCGTTTTCGATGCAGATAGCTGAAAACTCCTGGGTCTAAGTGCGACCACAACTCGTGGGGACTAGGACTGGACAAGTTTAATCCTAAACCGATAATATTGGAGTGGTCCCATTCGCTGTGTATGTGACTGCTGGAGATACCCGGGCGCTGTGCTCTGCAATTTACTCCACTCCAATACCAATGAATGGAGCTGCAAGACGTGTGTTTGACCTGCCGTTATTATTTTGTGGAGCAGCTATATATATTATATTATTATATATTTTTTCTACATCAATGTAGATTTTTTTTCTCTCATGCGGCAGGCAAACTGTATACATGTCACAGCGATAACAGTACTGAATGCTCTACATCTTTATATGCGGCTACTCATGAGGGATTCTGGCTATTATCCACTTAAAGGACATCTACCACCAGGATGAAGGATTGTAAACCAAGCACACAGACGTACTGGTGCGTGCCCCCACTGGCAGGATCTGCTCTTCATTTAGCTTCCTATTCCCCGTTTTTTTTTTTTTTTTTTTTCAAAGCTTTTAAAATAATGCAAATGAGCCTCAGGAGCTCCTGGAGCCTAAAGCCCATCATAATTAAAAAATAAATAAATAAATAAGCTTTAGGCTCTATTAATACCTATGGAGCCTGGAGCCCCTCAGGCTCATTTGCATAATTTTAAAAGCTTTTTTTTTAAAAAAACCAGGGCATAGGAATCTATAAGAACAGAAGATTCTGCCAGAGCGAGCATACACCAGTATGTCAGTGTGCACGGTTTACAATCCTTCATCCTGGTAGTAAACCTATTTTTAAGGTTTGATTTTTGCAATGATTTGATCAGGTGACGAGTAGGATTAATTAGGTTGCAATTTCAAGGATACCCACAAGGTGGCGCCAGACCTATAAATGATATTCCACGTGTGGTTATGCATCTATATCCTATGTGTGTATATACAGTAATAGTTATATACTATATCTTTTTATAAAGCTTTTTGTGCACTGATCTCCAGGCCTCCATCACATGTCCTGAGACGACCTCCTATAAAGCTTTGGTCTCCATGGAATTGCCTTTATTATTTGAAGATGTTCCTTTATATCCCTGAACCCTGAGATAACAGAGAAGTTATTAGCTGTAATGGGAGAGTGAGCTTCAAAGACGAGGAATAGGCAGGACGGGCCACAGTCCAAGGCGGCACACTCCCTCAGCTGCCATCATAGGAGTTGGTGGATGTCATTTGTACTTGAATATTTTATATATATGTTTTTTAAAATATTTTTAATAAAATCTCTCTCTAAACTGCACATCTCTTGTCGGAACTTTATTATTTTCTTAAAACATATAATAAAATAGTTTAAAATGATTACTAGCATTAAAATACAAATCTATATTAACATACTGAATATCAAACACTACTACTAATCATTATTGCTTATTATTAGTGATTAGAGGGCGGCACGGTGGCTGAGTGAGTAGCACTTCTGCCTTGCAGCGCTGGGGTCCTTGGTTTGAATCCCACCCAGGTGAACATCTGCAAAGAGTTTGTATGTTCTCTCCGTGTTTGTATGGGTTTTCTCTGGGTCCTCCAGTTTCCTCCCACACTCCAAAACATACTGGTAGGTTTATTAGGTTGTGAGCCCCATTGGGCACAGGGACTGATCTGGGAAGCTCTGTGCAGTGCTGCATAATCTGTGTGCGCTATATAAATAAAGGAATAAATACATAATTAGATACATTATGGATAAGTAGTAAGTATAGATTAGTAGATAGATAGATAGATATTATGGATAAGTAGTAAGTATAGATTAGTAGATAGATACATATACATCTATTTTAATATAAAATAAATAAACGGATGGGTTCATGGATAGATGGTAACACAGATACATCGGGGATATTTTACATAGAAAGATAGATATTAGATGGTAGATGATAATGACATTGTTTATATAGCGCACACAGATTACGCAGCGCTGCACACGGCTGCCACATCAGTCCCTTATAGTTGGTAGATATAGATTGATAAATATGAAAGAAAGCACAAGAGAAGATTCTTCTGGAACATTTCTCTCAGGTAGGTGGAATGTTTTTCTGGATGGACTACTGTCCAATACTGTGATCATCTTTTTAGTGTAGGGCAATAGTTCTGCACAAAGAGGAATTCTGAGTAGTGTTTTGTCCAGGAAACATGAACCTCATCAGGAGCATGCCCAGGTGTTGTAGGGAGGTCATACAGGCACGTGGAGGCCACACACACAAGTGGTAGGCGAGGCTTGCGCCCTAAGTCATCGCCTACCTCTTGCCGCGGGTTGAGTGCCCCTGACACATACATGCTGCCCTGTGCTTCCTGAAACGGGACCCATTCTTCTTTTTCGCTTCCCAAAGGTTTTATTTTTGTCTAAAATGTCTCTTACAATTATGCAAAAGAAACCTCAGGGGCTCTTTTGTTACGTTGCAGCAGCTCCTTCTGGTTAGTCGTTAACTATTCACTCTGCCTCCTCCCTCCCCGAATGGTGACACGAATAATTAGCAGGCCTTCAGTGTTTTTGAGCCCCAATGAAAGCCTCACTTGACAAATTTACTCAATTGGTGTGCGTGGATTTCCTCTGGTCAGCCCCATTGCTTTTATATGATGAACAACGTTTCAACATGTTTGCCATAAGTCATTAGTAGGAGAAACTTTGTAACATATCAAAGTGTCTGACCATCCTGGCCACATGCATCATCCTCCTTCAGACAGCGGCTTCAATATTTTCTGGTTATATTGGTGCATATTATGACATTTCTGACGCAATTCTTACTCCACCATAGGACACGTCTTTGGCTTTCCTCCAGGCTTGCAGTAGTAAGTACCTTATATACTCGAGTATAAGCCTAGTTTTTCAACACAAAATTTGTGCTCAAAAACCCTAACTCGGCTTATACTCGAGTCAACTAAAAAAAATAAAGTCAAAACTCACCTTTCTGACATCACCTGTAGGTCCTCTTCTGTCTGGGACAGTCTGAGACAGAAGAGGACCTATGGAGGACGTCGGAAAGATGAGTACAGTGTTATTTTTTTTCCTACTACAGGGGCTGGGCAGACTGTATGCTACAGGGGTTGGGCAGGCTGTATGCTACAGGGGCTGGCAGACTATATACTGGGAGGCTGTAACCAATGCATTTCCCACCCTCGGCTTATACTCGAGTCAATAGGTTTTCCCAGTTTTTTGTGTTGAAATTAGGGGTTTCGGCTTATACTCGGGTCGGCTTATACTCGAGTATATACGGTACATTTCTCCAAGAGCTTGACAGCAATCTGAATAATTGTTCCGAATATCAGTCTGTTTCTCGGCGGCTTAGTAACTAGTTAGTGTAATGACAGCGGTGCTGAGGAATATGTTATTTTCAGGAAGTTTTATGCGTAACTGGAACAGCCAGTCTGATGAGGAAACAGAATGAAAGTTTAAAACCACAGTTAAAAGTTAAAAAAAAGTAAAAAAAAACAAAGGTTTTCTTGAGTTATCTCTGAGGACCCCGGCGCTGTTATCCAGCATGTTCCAGATGTAAGATACCAAAGAATTATTACTACGACTTGTACGTATTACTGGAATTGACTGTTCCATTTCCTTGTCTTGGTGCATATTGTTTCAATATGTTTAAATACAAACACATGTTTTTGTCTTTTCGGGGAGTTGTGTGGTTTTTTAAATTTTTTTTTAAATTTTTTTGTATTTCTTATACTCGAGTCAATAGGTTTTACCAGGTTTTTGTGGTAAAATTTACGGGTCTCGGCTTATACTCGAGTATATGCGGTAATTTACAATTTCAATTTATGAATTTTATTTTCTATACTGAAAATGTTAAATGTCATTTGTAAATTCTGCATCCATTTTCTCCTGCCCCACTACATAATGCACTATTATTTTATTGATTTTCTGTTGATTTCCTTTCCCTAGTTTCCAGATTGTTGTGGTGGATCACATTTTTGGTAACTACTGATCGCCATTTAGATATGGACTACACTACAGTGATGTTCATAGTATCATAGTATCATAGTATATAAGGCTGGAAGGAGACGCAAGTCCATCAAGTCCAACCTTTAAGAATTAAATAAATGTTTTATCCCCATAACCCGTGATATTTTTTCTCTCCAGAAAGGCATCCAGGCCTCTCTTGAACATGTACATAGAGTCCGCCATAACAACCTCCTGCGGCAGAGAGTTCCATAGTCTCACTGCTCTTACAGTAAAGAACCTTTGTCTATGTTGATGGTAAAATCGCCTCTCCTCTAGGTGTAGAGGATGCCCCCTGTCTATAGTGATGGTAGAACCTCCTCTCCTCTAGGTGTAGAGGATGTCCCCTGTCTATGGTGATGGTAGAATCTCCTCTCCTCTAGGTGTAGAGGATGCCCCCTGTCTATGGTGATGGTAGACTCCTCTCTCTAGTGTAGAGGATGCCCCGTTGGTGATGTAGAACCTCCCCCTCTCGGTGTTAGGATGTCCTGTTATGCTGTGGTAGACCCTCATCTCCTCTATGGTGTAGAGATGTCCCCTTTTCTATGGTGATGGTAGAAACGCCTCTCCTCTAGGTGTAGAGGATGCCCCCTGTCTATGGTGATGGTAGAACCACCTAAGTGTAGAGGATGCCCCCTGTCTATGGTGATGATAGAACCGCCTCTCCTCTAGGTGTAGAGGATGCCCCCTGTCTATGGCGATGGTAGAACTCCTTCTTCCTCTAGGTGTTGTAGAGGATGCCCCCCTGTCTATGGGTGATGGTAGCACTCTCTCCTCTAGGGTGTAGAGGTGCCCCTCTCTATGTGATGGTAGAACTCTCTCTTAGGTGTAGAGGATGCCCCCGGTCTATGTGATGGCTAGAACTCCTCGCTCTAGGTGTAGAGGCTGCCACTGTCATGGTGATGTTAGAAACTTCTTCCTCTAGGTGTAGAGGATGCCCTTGTCTATGGGTTGCTGATGGTAGAACCTCCTCTGTCTAGGTGTTCGAGGATGCCCCTGTCTATGGTGATGGTAGAAACCTCCTTCCTCTCGGTGTAGAGGATGCCCCCCTGTCTATGGTGATGGTAGAACCGTCTCTCCTCTAGGTGTAGAGGAGGCACCTGTCTATGGTGATGGAGCGAGAACCTCCTCTCTCAGGTGTAGAGGATGCCCCTGTTCGATGGTCGATGGTTAAAACCACCTCTACTCTAGGTGTAGGTTGTAGAGTATGCCCCTGTCTATGGTGATGGTAGACCCTCTTCCTTAGGTGTAGAGGATCCCCCTTGTATATGGTGATGGTTTCGAACTCCTTCTCTAGGATGTAGGGAGGCCCCTGTCTATGGTGATGGTTAGAACTCCTCTCCTCTAGGGTAGGGATGCCCCCTGTCTATGGTGATGGGTAGAACCTCATCTCTCTCAGGGTTGTAGAGGGATGCCCCTGCTCTGGTGATGGGTAGAACCTCACTCTCCTCTAGGTGTAGAGGCTGCCCCTGTCTATGGTGATGGTAGAAACCCCCCCTCCTCTCCTCTAGGCGTAGAGGATGTACCCGGTATATGGTGGCTGGTAGAACCTCCTTCTTAGCGTGTGTTAGAGGATGCACCCTGTCTATGGTGAATAGGTAGAAATCTCTCATCTAGGTCGCAGGATGTCCTGTATATGGTGATGGTGACCTCCTTTCTCTAGTGTGAGGATGCCCCTGTTATGGTGATGGTAGAACACCTTCCTCTGGCGTAGAGGCTGCCCCACTGTCTGGTATCATGCCTCTTGGTAGTAAAAGATTCTTGGCGAGATTCCTTAGTACCCTACCCCCTGCTTAAATTCCCCCCCCCTCCCCTTCTATTATTCCCTGTACAGTTAGGTATTGTAATTGTAATGAGTCTACATCAGTTTGGGGGCGGGGGGGGGTTTGGGGGTGGGGGGGGGGGGTGGGGGGGGGGGGTGGGGGGGGGGAAAAACCAAGGGGGGGGGGGGGGGGGGGTGTTTTTGTGTATTTTGTAGTCCCCAACTTTTTTTTTTTTTTGTTTTTTCCTTTGTTTTTGGTGTTTTGGTGATACTTTTGTTTTTTTTTGGTTGGTTGAGTTTTTTGTATTTTTGTTTTTTTTTTTTTTGTTTGTTTTTTTCTCCTTGTGTGTTTTCTTTGTTCCTTTTTGGTGTGTGTTGGTTTGTCTTGTGGTGTTTTTTTTTGTTTTGTTTTTTTTTTGTTTTTGTTTTTTTGGTTTGTTTTGTGTTGTTGTTTTTTTTTTTTCCCCTTTTTTTTTTTTTTTTGTGTTTTGTGTTTTTCGGTTATGTTTATTTTTTTTTTTTTTTTTTTTTTTTTTTTGTTTTGTTTTTTTGTGTTTGTTTTTGTTTTTTGTTTTTTTTTTTTGTTTTCGGTTTTTTTTCTTTTTTTTTTTTTTTTTTTTTTTTTTGTTTTTTTTTTTTTTTTTTTTTTGTTTTGAAACTGAATAATCCAAATTTTTTATCTGTCAGGTGTTTCTAGTTCCCCCCCATTCCCTAATAATCCTGGTTGCTCTCCTGCCCCCGTTCCAGTAATATATCCTTTTAGTAACTGGTGCCAAAACGTACACATATTTCCATGTGGGGTATGACCCGGATTGTTAAGGGGAGAACTAGCTTTATCATGAGACTCTATTCCTCTGCTTGATACATCCCAACTTTTTATTGCTTTAGCAGCAGCGCCTGGCTCTTGTCATTAAATTAAGTTTCCATCCACCACTACCCCAAGTCCTTTTCAGCTTCAGTTTACTAAGAATTTGGACCGTTTTTTTTTTAGAACATCAATTATACTTTTGTTCCATGGCCCAAGTGCATAACTTTAATTATTACATAAACCTCCATCAACCATTTCTCTGCCCCATCCTCAGTTCACAAATCCCTTGTCATGCTAAACTATCGACCTCAGTATTTCTCCTTTACACGCTTAGTATATCTGCAAATATTGAAATTGGACGGTTGTCAACCCACTACCAGGATTATAAAAATATTACAAAGAAGTGGCCCCAATACGACCCCGTGGCACTCACCTTGGTAACCCATTCAACCCAGTGCTGAGAATGTGCCATTAATGAACCACCCTCGTTTCTATCACTAGCCAATTACTGACCCAGATACACAGATTTTCTCCTATTCCCAGCAGTCTCATTTTAATACCACCTTTGATGGGCTACGGTGTTTCAAATGCTTTGTGACAGTCCAGCTATACAACATCCACCGGTCCCCAGACCAGTCTCACATTACCTCCTCGTAGAAGCACCACTCCGATTAGTCTGACAGGACGCCGATCTCTCATAAACCATGCTGCCGCGGGTTATAAGGTGTGCCAGTGCGCCTATCCAGGATAGCATCTCTAAAAACCTCAATATTTCCCACCACAGCAGTTAGCCTCACGGGTTGTCGTTTCCCGGAGCGCTATTTGATCTCTTTTTGTAATGGTACCCATTTGCTATGCGCCATTCCGTGGAACAAACAGTCCTCAGTGAATCTTCAAATTTAAAAATACCGGTCTGTCTCTCACCGTACACTTCATGCAGACCTCGGGGGTGTCTGCATCTGGCCCGGTGCTTTCTCTCTCTTCGTGGTTGCGGGCGGCGCCGGGCCCTCTTCCTGGGTTAAACTGTTGCCATTATAACAGGAATTTGTTCTTACGCGCCTCCTGGATATGGCTCTAGCCCTATTGACTGTTCTCTGCTCCCCTCACCTTTCTCGTGCACATGCGCCACTTTAAGTGGGGGGGCAACGGTTTTGGGCTTCCTTCTAGCTGATGTTGCAGTTCATTTGACTCTGCCTTTCCTCTTTGTTTTCTTTTGCGGTGGACACTTTGGTTCCCTGCCCTCTCCTCCGGGATCCGGCTTGTCAATCAAGCACTCAATGGCTATGGTGTGTGCCCCTATGGAGGCTCTGCTTTTTCTTTAAGCTTTTTATACCATGGTTTGTTACCAAACACCGTTTTTAAAATTATGTGGCCCCACGCTCGTCACCCCCTACGGAGCCCTCGGTCCTTGCATAATTCCTAAAAAGCCTTTCTCTTAAAAACGGGCATCAGAAGCTTACAGACGCGCAGCTTTGCCCAGCGGGGGCACAGACACCAGGTCGGTGTGCTTGGTTTAAACCTTCATCCCTGGTGCTTCATGTATTTTCACCAATATAACGTCGTGGAGGGATATTACCATGGAAGGTTACAGCGCCCAGTCTTCCCATGAGCTGAGTGCTGTAGCCTGTCTGATGTCATTGTCCCGAGGATTCCAGGTCTTTTCTGATTGGGAGGCTGCTCTACCCAAGTACTTGGCAGTTGTAGTCACCACTCTTTTGTGATCTCTCCTGAACTCTGGTCCGCCTTTGGGCCCGGATGCTAGATCGGTTGGTCGAACAAAGCATTGAAGAATATTAGGGTAGACGAGGAGTGCGCGCGTTGAGTCGTAATTTTTATTAGAGTCTTTCATACTTATCCCTGTATTTTTGAGAGGTCAAACCTTTGTCATTTGTTTGTGGTGACATATGCTACGCCTACAAGTTATCACTGGGCTTTGTCGGCATTCCTGAATCATTCGTATTTTTTAAAAGTGTAAGTACTTCCTGCTCCTTGTCGCAGTATGCGGTGCGTCCCTGGCAGGGGTAGTCCGCGAAAAGATGGGAAACTACGGCACTGCGCGCCGCGGACCGGTGGTAAATAAGCCCCTTATCTCGTGTAGGTTTCGGTGGCTGTGTGTTCCAAAGATACCTGGTTTGGTTATCCGCAATACAAACGAAGCCTGGCAAATGATTGCCGTTAGCTTGTCCCAACCTATTAGTAGGTGGCCACGGGTTTGGGTTTGCCTAACATTAATCCGCCACATACCTACACGGATGCCCCTGGTGGGGCGCTTGTATTATTCACAGCATTTGCCTTGCAGCGGCTTGGAGTCCTGGGTTCGTGTCCCACCCGGGGTCAAAATCTGCAAAAGAGATTGTATGTTCTCGCGTGTGCTTGGGTTTCCCGGGTCCTCCGGTTCTTTCCACACTCCAAAACATATGTAGGTTGATTAGATGTGAGCCCCCTGGGGGTCGGGACTAATATGTCATGTTTGTGCGGCGTTTGGGGTGCGCTATCTCACTCACACGACTTATTCTTATTCCATAGAGTGTAGCTGGAACAGTCAGGAATTAGGCTGGCTCTGAGCTGTGACGGCCTCCCTACAAATCCATTACTACTTACAACCATTGAAACTTATGTCAAGTTGCCGTAATTAATCATCCGACAAGATGTAGTCTGAAATAAAGGAATGTACACCTGTAACTGATACCTGCTCATTGTGCTACAAAACCTAAAAAGGAGCAGGTGATACTTTTTAGTTTTATCATGCATGTATATTTTGTATGCAATACAGCTATAATTTGAGGCTAGCATACTGTGTGGTGTCGTGATGGTACAGAAATCTGATGTTGCTGGCTACGTCCCTGTAATATGCGAAGACATGAAAACACGAATACTAACAGATGCAGAGGCTTGGTGTCATGGAGAAACAGCATGTTTTATACATCAAAGAATAACAATTCATGCAGCACATTCCACTCGTCGGCGAAGCCCGCTGCATTTGTCATAGTTCGCCTTTTTATTTATGGCACCACTGCAGTATTTAACATAGCATCTCCCGAAGATTCAAGAAATATCTGTATAGCGTTACGCAAATATAGTGCAAGAGCAAAGCCACGAAATAATCCCTGGTGCTTCTCTAAACGTGGGAGATTGTATAAATCGCAACACAAAAAACATTTATTTTATTTGGATACATGTTGTAGTTGGCCGTGTTGTTGAGGATTAAAATAGCAAGACTAAGACTATACCGGCGTCCCCTACTTACGACCAGAAGTACAGAGATCAGTGATGGCGGAACTTTTGAGAAAAAGTGCCCAAAATACAACATTTATACGTACGCACAGTGCCACATTGACAATTTAAGTAGTTACTTATTTTCTCTGCTGTATTTCAGGTTCATGGTATTGGCGCCTGAGTTCACCAATGCAAAGAAAGTAATGGGAAATTTGGCTCCAAAGCCAGCAGGGTCCCCCCTGAGAGGACTGAAGAGGAAGAACGGGAGACCCAGAGCAGGAAGCTCCAACTTTAATCCATCTCTATCCGCCACTTCCGCTCCTCCTGTATTCATGGCAGCACGGAGGGTGTCGCTTTAAAATGGCGCTGAGTATGGCAGGGGTCTTGGACACAGGAGGAAGCTTGGTCCTGTCTGGCAAATCCTGTTGGTGTGAAGGCGGGGTGCACACCAGAAAAGGGATTTGAGTGCCACAGGTCACCACCCTTGCCCTAGTAAAGAAGGACCCCTCTGCCTATGAGTAGAAGCTCTATGGATGTTCATAGTCCCGGCTGCAAGTTAGGGTGTTGATGTCTGTATGAAGCTTTATGGATAATCGTTGGTCCCATACAGCAAACACATTGGAAACCCCAATGTCACGGGGCAAACTACAATAATAAAATTTACAGTTTGACGGTATACAATCAACTTAAGAACAAACCTATGGAAACCATCTTGTACTGTACATATGCTGTTTATAACACATCACCAATAGATACTTGAGTACCTGGGGGTTGATCTGGGTTATGTTGGGTTTGCAGGAAGAGTAGAAATATTGCTACTATATATTATACTGCTCCGACAGTGGTATCAAAAAGGACGAAGACTCTGGTTCTCAGTATATATAGAAACTGCAACAAAAGAGATGTGGAAAACTCAAAGAGTTGATGGGTCTGCCATGTGCTACCTCCCATCTTATTTGGCTGGGAAACAAATAAAAATAAAGGCTGCATGTGTTGCGTTGATTGTGTTGGAATGAATCTATTCGGATGGAACCTGAAGTATTCAACGAAGATCCCGCTTAACCAGACTTGGGCTCTTGCGCCACAAGTGCTCTTTTTTTTTTTGTTGAATGTGTTCGTGTTTGATTTAACACTAACACACGTCTCCATTTTTTATGGCCCTTTTCCATGGAGCTATGTGAGCCGAGTGCCCTGGCTGCAAATTAGAGGGAAACCTACCCCCCAATTCTTAATTATAACAGGTAGAGCGGGAGAAGTAGGTGGATGTATGGGAGTGGGATAGCCCTTTTAGAGGCCAATCCTCACGTCCCCCAGCCATATATTGAAAACTTTAATAACTAAATTTGCTAAGCGGCTACTGCGGGCGTGGAGTAGGGAGTGAGGAGACACGGTGCGGTTATCAACGCCCCCAGTATCCTCTTTCTCCTCCTAATCTGACATCTTTGGCGCGCAGTCCTTGTAGCTGCGTACCTTGTCTGAGAAGCGGGGTTATGTGCAGAGCTGAAGCTTGATTCCCGGACGAGGGAGCGCAGCTACAACGAGCTGTGGCCGAAGAGTAGGGTGGAGGAGAAAGAAAAGAGGCTACTGGGGCGGTGAAGTCGCCGTGACGTGTGCTCCTGACGTACGACACGCCCAGTAGCGCTTATGTGCAAAATGTCGGGTATTAAATTTTAAAATTATAGTGGTTGGTTGGAGGATATTGCTCTAAAAAGGCCCGCTCATCATCACGTCCCGTAAGGCCACCTACCACCGTTTACCTTTTATAATCGTCCCGGGTGGCTCGGTTTCTTTATGGAGTAGAGTAGGATCGTTCTGGCTCACTGCCAATCACCGTCTGGGTGGCACACACTGCCTGGTACCTTTGTTGCAGCTAGTGAAAACGCCACATTGTTATTTGGGGGGGGCACCTGCCACAATAAAGTGGAGGGTTTTTGGAGCACACAACCGGAAAAACCCTGAGCTCAAAAGAATATGTTTAAATACAGGTAGAATCATAACCCCACAAAGCTCTGCATAATGCTGCACCTACCTATGTCTCTTCTTCAATTTTTCTTCAGTTATCACCAACCCCTGGGCTCTTTGAATCTGCCAGTGATTTTAGCTAATTCTACCTTAATTTGAACCTCTCATGCACAGCTACAGGACTTATCCCGAGCTCACAATTTTATGGAATTACTTCCCAGGACTATAAAAACAATACCCACCCTCCAAAGTTTCAACCTAGATCTAAAACCCAAGTCTGTTAGGCAGATCTCTCACACCCCTCACCCACCCCCCCCCACGCCATGCCCCCCCATTTAATTCCTTTTAATATCCCGCCCTATGCCCTCCCCCCCCCCTCCTCAGCTGTTCTCCGGCAATCACCCAGATATATTCTGAGCGCCAGGCCTTCTCTCCCCCACGATATTTCACCATTGAAAGGTATCAAGATGTGACTGAGGGTGGTTCAAGCTTCAAATTGTCTATAAAATATCTTCTACTGTATTACTGTTAAAGAAGGCTGGACAATTATATTATGTGTCACCGCCCCATTTATAGACTGAACTGCTCTTGTGTCCCCCCCTCATATCATAGATGTAAGCTCTGGCTGTACCCTCATCCTCATTAGACGGTAAGCCTCTGTGTCCCCCTCTAGGACTGTAAGCTCTTGTGTCACCCCTATCTATAGACTGTAAGCTTTGTGTTACCCCTCATCGCATAGACTGTACACAGACCCCCTTTTGTGTCCCCCCCCCCACTCCTCACTCGGAGTAAGCTCGTGTGTGTCACCCCCTCATCCTCATAGACTGTAAGCTCTGTTTAACCCCATCCTCATAGACTGTAAGCTTGGGTCACCCCCTATAGACTGTAAGCTCTGGTGTCACCACTCATCTCATCGACTGTAAGCTTTGTGTTACCCCTAATCCTCATAGACTGGAAGCTTTCTTGTGTCCCCTCATCCTCATAGACTGAAGCCTTGGCGTCACCCCCTCACCTCATAGACTGTAGCTTTGTGTCCCCCCTCTTCCTCATGAACTGTAAGCTATTGTGTCATCCCCTCATAAGATGTAAGCTTGTGCAGACCTCATAGACTGAAGCTCTTGTTGTTCCACCCCCTAATGGAAGGTCAGCTTTCTGTCTCCCCCTCATCTCATAGCTGTAAGCTCTTGTGTCAACCTCCCCCCGCATCGACTGTTAAGTCTTGTGTCACCCCCCGCCTAACTGTAAGATCTTGTGTAAACCCATCATAGACTGTAAGCTCTATGGTCACCCTCATAGACGTAAGCTCTTCTGTCTCCCTCATCCCAAGACTGAGTCTTGTGTCACTCCTCATCCTCATAGACTGTAAGCTCGTGTTCACCCCCTCATCCTCATGACGTAAGGATTGTGTCATCACTCATCCTCATAGAATGTAAGCTCTTGTGTCGAACACCCCCGCATTTAGACTGTAAAGCTCGTGTGTCCACCCCCGCATAGACTTGTAAGCTCTTGTGTTACCCCTCATAGAATGTAAAAGATCTTGTGTTACCCCCTCATAGACTTGTAAGCTCTGTGCAACCCTCCATAGACTGTAGCTCTTGTGTCACCCCCCCCTCATAGACTGTAAGCTTTGGGTCACCCCCTCATAGACTGTATTACTCTTGGTCTCCCCCCATCCTCATAGTACTGTAAGTCTTGTGTCAACTCCCTAATCCTCATAGCTGTAGCTCTGTTGTACCACTAATCCTCTTAGATGTAAGTATCTTGTGTCCCCCCTAAGCTCATAGATGTACGCTGTGTCCACCCCTACATCTCATGACTGTAGCTCTTGGTCACCCCCTCATCCTATAGGATGTAAGAGCTTCGTGTCACCCCTAATCCTAAAGACTGTAAAGTCTTGTGTACCCCCTCATAGACTGTAAGCTCTTGTGTCAGCCCCTCATAGACGTAAGCTCTCTGGTGTCACCCCATAATGGAATGGAGTAAAGCTCTTCTGTCTCCCCTCATACATAGACTGTAAGCTCTTGTGTCACCCCGCATAGACGTAAGCTCTGTGTCACCCCCCGATAGACGTAAGCTTTGTGTCACCCCCTCATAGACGTAAGCTTTGTGGTCACCCCTCATAGAATGTAAGATCTTCTGTCTCCCTCATCCTCATAGCTGTAAGCTATTGGAGACTCCCTCATTACTAATAGACCTGGAAGCTCGTGGTCACCCCCTCCTCTTCATAGACTGTAAGCTTTGCGTCCTCCCCTCTCCTCATAGACTGTAAGCTATTGTGTCACCCGCATAGGACTGTAAGCTCTTGTTGTCACCCCCGCACAGACTGTAAGCTCTGTGTACCCCTCATAGACTGGAAGCTCTTGGGTTACCCCCCTACACATAGACTGTAAGCTCTTGTGTCACCCCCTCATAGACGGTAAGCTTTGTGCACCCCTTCTAGACGGTAAGCTCTTCTGTCTCCCCTCAGCCTCATAGACGTACGCTTTGTTCAATCCCTCATCCTATAGGCTGTAACGCTCGTGTCACCCCCCACTCATAGACTTGTAGCATCGTGCCCTCCCTCATCCTCATAGACTGAAGTCTGTGCACCCCCGCATAGAGTAAGCTCTTGCGTCCCACCCCGCTAGACTGTAGTCTGTGTCACCCCGCCATAGAGTAAGCTCTTGTGTACCCCCTCAAGAACTGTAAGCTCTGTGTGACCCCAATAGACGTAGTCTTGTGGGGGGGGTTACCCCCTCATAGACTGTAGCTTTGTGTTCACCCCCTCAAGACTGTAAGCTCTGGTGTCACCCCATCAATTAGAATGGAAGCTCTGGTCATCCTCATCCTCATGATTGTAAGCTCTTGTGTCACACCCTCATAGACGGTAAGCTCTTGGGGGTCAGGGGCCCCCATATATATAATATGTGTACTTGTAACGTAATACTATATTGATGTGTCCCCATGATTGTAAAGCTGCTATGGACTTTGTTGGCGCTGTTATAAATATATATTTTTCCAGTTCCCGGTCACGGCATAAAATAAAAAGTGGGGATTTTTTGAAAGTGGGCAGTAAACAATGGGGAACCACAAATTAAAACGTTGCTAAGGGGGATTTTAAATAAAATATCACTGGTCATGGATGATTTAGAATGTTATTGTCTTTATATGACAATACAGGATATGTTGTTAAGCAGCACAGGCCGCTAAACATGGGTGCGTTGTTAAGTCACTGTAACTGAGAATCTGTCCTAACTGAGAGCTTCAGGTGCTTAATGTCCTCGGGGGACGGGATAAATTATTGTTACAGTTTCCTGAGTAGTTCAGTGTTCTGGGGCAAGGAATCTAATCCTCGCTAACTTGGAGGACTTTGTTCTGTGCTTTTGCCAGCATGTTTTATGTGAAGGTTGAGCTTTCTGTTCTTAATGAGCTGCTGCCCTTGGTTTTCTAAGATCACCCTTTGAAAGAAACTACATGAGGCCGGGATTCTGTGGCAAAATCAAACCCCACAATGTTACCATTTGGCTTCTAAACTTTCTGTAGGAAACTGCCTTAAGACCCTATCTCTCTCTCTCGCTGATCTCTCGCCTGCACAAAGAGGAATTCTGAGTAGTGTTTTGTCCAGGAAACATGAACAACATATGGTTTGTAACTAAACGTTTAAAAGGGGGTTTTCAGGAATGTTTTTAAAACCAGCAGGGGTCAGGGTAGGGGTACCGAAAAAGAGAGATTGTAGTTCTGGTGTTTGGTATCTCAAGTACTTGGTTGCTGTAGAGGACGCCCCCTGTCTATGGTGATGGTAGAACCTCCTCTCCTCTAGGTGTAGAGGATGCCCCCTGTCTATGGTGATGGTAGAACCTCCTCTCCTCTAGGTGTAGAGGATCCCCCCTGTCTATGGTGATGTTAGAACCTCCTCTCCTCTAGGTGTAGAGGATGCCCCCTGTCTATGGTGATGGTAGATCCGCCTCTCCTCTAGGTGTAGAGGACGCCCCCTGTCTATGGTGATGGTAGTGCCACCTCTCCTCTAGGTGTAGAGGATGTCCCCTATGGTGATGGTAGAACCTCCTCTCCTCTAGTTGTAGAGCATGTCTCCTGTGTATGGCGATGGTATGCCTCTAGGCATAGAGGATGCCCCCTTGTCTTGGCCTAGGTATAAAAAGACTAACTTGACAAACTTAACAAAAGATTTCTCTGTTGTGTTTTCAGGTCACCACCGCAATGTATAAGATTATGTTTGCCAAAAAAGATAATCAAGATACAACTGAATTAAAGGCACAGTTTTTTGAGAAGTTTAAAAAACTTGAAGAGGTAAGATACATTTATCTTATAAGATGCAAGTTAAAAAGTTCCTGGTGATGTGTTATAATATTCTCTATCCTGGTATAAATTCACCAGTAAGGCTACATTCACACAAACATGTGACTGCCTGGCCGTAGGTGGGGCATAGCTGGGCGGGCTGGGTGACCCCTCTCCTCTCCATAGAGATGCACGGCGCCCGGCCATGCACACGGGGAAAGATAGAACATGTTCTATCTTTTCCCTGTGTATGGAGTGGCGCAGCACCACCGTATTGCTCCCTGCGCCCATTACTGCCCAAACATTAGCCTGAATGGGGCCTAAGTGTCCACTTTTACTTGCACTATTTTAACATCATGCAAATTGGCTTTAGTAAAATCTGGGCCTTTAGAGCCATCTGTTGCAAAGTAACTTATAATTCAGTAGCTGATCATTTAATACATCTTACAACATGACTATAATGTAACCCCATGAGAAAGAAAACCAAAACCAGGAAATCATCTATCTTGGGGCATCATCAGTGCTAATCTGTGTATCAGGTGAGAGGCGCTCGCCTAATAGAGAAATTGTAGCCTTCAGATAATTATACTGTATACATTATCTTTTGATCTCCTGCACATTGCACCATATACAGGAATCCATACAGATGGGCATATAGAGCACATAATACATAGGGACTCCTATTGGTTGGTTCATAGCACCATATCCTTTTCTTCTCCACTGGAGGGGAAGTCAGTGCACAAGTCATACACTCCTACTACTAACAAAACTTAACTACTCTTCACTTAATTTGCAGCTACTGACCAAGAAGAACACTCCATATTTTGGTGGAGAATCTTTGTCCATGATTGACTACATGATCTGGCCCTGGATTGAACGGTTCAATATTTTTGATGTTCTAGAGTAAGTAAAGGGAAAAATATAAAAATGACGGGTCCAAGTACCCTGTGTGATGTAGTTTCCGTCTTTTTCCCTGCCGTCTGCTTATCACAGGTTTCTCTCTAACAGATCTTACAAGCAGTAGGCAAAAAAGCTGAGTTGAGCGGAGTCTCACTGGATATTCTACACACTCCACTCAGAAGTCATGCGTTTTATAACTCCATAGTTAATTCTTGTATAAACTTGCCAACTATATGACTGATCTGTCCATTAGAATATAATAAATGCTGATGTCCTGTGAATCAGAAGGAGCCCTCACACAGGGGGAGACCCATAGTTGATATTGGGGCTGTAGCCTGCACATGGAACATATAGAAACAAATGGTTGTACAGTTGTAGCTGTAGAACATTTCATGTATAGAGCAAATTAGTTATTTTAAATGGTTTTGCTTTTGGGTTTCAAGGTAATTCTGTTTTTCTCTAATCACTTAGGTATTTGGAGAAGGCACCACGTATCAATGCCTGGCGCAGTCTGATGCTGCAGGACCCGGTGGTTAAAGACACCTTCACAGATCCAGAGGTTCTCAGTAACTTTATCAAACTGTATTTTCAGGACAGTGTGGATGCAGTGGATTATGGCCTTGACTAGTGTCACCAATAGCTGTGATCTTGTGCCTTTTAATATATTCAAACACTTCTTATGTAAACCTCAAAGACCTTAAAGCTGTAATTAATAAAAAGAACTTTTCAGCTATCAAACTGTCATTGTGTGTTAAGATACAACCTGAGGACCTTCTATCAGTGTTGTATCCTAAATAAAACCTCTGAAAATAGTTGGTACAAAGCTAAAGAAACCAGAGACTTTTATTACATATAACCCGGGAATGTGCTGCCGATTGAGGGCCTATGGTACATCTACATGGGTTTGGACTGTCTATACCTGAATTTAAATCTAGACTAAAAGCATGCAAATTTACAGTGAATTTCCATCATGATTTATCTCTGGATTCCACAGAGGATCCCCTTTATGACTAAGTAATACAGTAGGTTTTGTTATGGATTTTCCTAAATCCCTCCCTTTCTGAAATGAACAGGGAGCCACTAAGACTTTTTGTAGGCAGCATTGCCTTACAGAAAAACAAAACCACGTGCCCTAAGTTCAGTAAGAATCAAAACTGCACACACAGTACACTGTAGGAAACTAATGTTTGGACAAATGTGAACAGATGTGGATAAAGGAAGGTTCTGACCTTGAATAACCCCTACAACTTATTCTCACTTGCCCCAATTAAACAAACCCCAGCCTCACACCAGAAAAGAACACTTCAAATCATTAGATGGAAAAATGTCTGGATTTTCAAACTCGACAACACCCGCACCCCCAGTGGGCTCAACAAATTAATTGAAAGATTCTAAGAATACCAACTCATCCAGACCCTTACATTCCGTTTCTATACACTAGATCAGTGGTGGCGAACCTATGGCACGGGTGCCAGAGGAGGCACTCGGAGCCCTTTCTGTGGGCACTCAGGCCTTCACCCCAACACAGAGTTTGCCAGCAAGGACTAAAGGCTTTCTCCTGTGATCCAATACAGCCCAGGACGTGCCATGCTCAGCGCTATTTGGCTGCCAGAACTAAAGGAGGAGCAAGAAGGTGTGGATAGAGATGTATTGTTATTGGACCTCCTGTTCTGGGTCCCCTGATCCTTCCTCTTCAGGGACCCTGGTAGGAAGCCACAATCCAAATTTCTCCATCATCTTTCTATTGTATTGGTGAACTAAGGACGCCAATACGATTAAAACCTGTGATACAGCAGGGATCAATCAGTTACTGCTTTAATTGTCATGTTGGCACTTTGTGACATATAAGTGGGTTTTGGTAGTAGCTTGGGCACTCGGTCTCCAAAAGGTTCGCCATCACTGCACTAGATCATGAACAAGGCTCAGGCCAAAACACATTGATCATGTTGTGTGTTTTTAATCCAATGTACTGAAAATGATTGTTGAATAAAAGGATCACAAAAAAAATTTCAACTGACGTGCTGGGTCTTCTCAGGTCCCGTACCATCAGCCAATCGATTGTCTACCATATAATTTTCTTGTAACATCCGTTCACACCATTCACCACCAACTATTACATTAATGTCCTTATTATTCTTTCATCACAAGGGTTTAACGAAGTTCCTTCTGGAATTATAAGCATTGATTACAAAGTAACAGTAATTCATAGTGTATTTTCCTAATGGTTCAAAGAAATGTTGAGCCAAGATATAGAAGGATAATTGGAGTAACCACTGAAGGAATCACACGTTCAACAACTTCAACTATTTGGAAGTGTTACATTTTCCACACTTTTAAGCAAATTCGGTCTCTGCCACACTTTGCAGAGAAGTAGCCTGACCTCACAGTGTTTTTTTTTTTTTTTTTCCTTTTTACCTGTTTTCTCCTAAATTTGATAAAAATTCAACTTAAATGACTGTATCTAATCTCTTTAGCCAACTGTCAGATGGCTTCTCTGATGAATCTCTCTGAAAGGAGAAAAAAAAACCCTGCAATAAGTGCACAGAAAAGCTTCTATAGAGAACTGAGCAAAAGTTCTCATTAAAAACTTTTATGGAAAAAATATTTAAATCCTGATAGTTGTACCGTATGTTTCGGACTATAAGGCGCACTAGAAATCCTTTGATTTTTCTCAGAAATCAAAGGTGCGCCTTATAGTCCAGTGCGCCTTATATATGAACCATACTTAGACAACAGCTGCCTTGAACTGTGCACAGGTCTGCCACCTGGTGGTCATTCATCCTTATAATCAGGTGCGCCTTATACTCCAGTGCACCTTATATATGAACCTAGACGTTTTAGCAGGCATTTATTGATGGTGCGCCTTATACTCGGGTGCGCCTTATAGTCCGAAAAATACAGTAGTAATTTAAAATAAATAGTCCCCAAAGGTGCATCTAGACTTCATCTAGGCCAGTGGTGGTGAACCTCTGGCAGAGGTGGCACTCAGAGCCTTTGACCCCAGGACAGAGTTCACCAAACAGGACCAAATCCACCGAATCTTCCCAGGCAACTTAAGAGATGCTGCGCTATTTTAAAGCGACACTTCATTTGGCTGTTTGGAACTGCGGGAAAAGTGAGAAAGTGTTGATAGAACTGCATTATCTTTGTAGGTCATCCTGCTGGACCCACCATTCTTCCTGTTCAGAGAGACCCTGCAGAGAAGATACAATGATAGTTTGAATATGCCCTCCTTCTTTCAACTGTATTGGTGGCCTCAGGGGGCCGATACGATTGAAAGATGTGGAAGAACAGATAGCAATAAGTTACTGCTTAAAATACAATGTTGGCACTTCACGGTAAAAATATATGGATTTTGATTATAGTTTTGGCACTCTGTCTCCGAAAGTTTTACCATCACTGATCTAGGCCTATCACTAGTATCTGCATGTAGAAAGAGATGATGTAGTTGTCCGCACCATGGAGGCACAATAAGAAGAGGATGAGGAAATACTGCCCCATTGTGACCACCAAGTACATTTCTGATATAACCTATGCTGTCATTTCTTTACTTTTTCCCTTGTTTCCCCATTTCATAGATTTTATTGTTGTAAGTTTTCCGCAGGTGAGAAACTGGCAAAAGAATCGTGGAAAGAAAGACCAGGCCATCCTAATGACAACGTAGCCAAAATAAAGAGCCTTTCTTTTCTGTATTTATCTTTAAAAACACCTGAACATGTCTTAAAGGGGTTGTTGAGCTGTGGAAATAGGTTTCTAATCTAAGAGGGGGTTCCCATCTCTTATCCAGAGTGCGAAATGTGTTTCTTTTTTTACAGAACTCTAAAAAGTAGCCATTGTCCAAAGTGAAAAGCCCCTTTGCAGACAAGGGTCTATGCACTGAGGAAGCTCCCTTTGCTTATCTATTCCTATGTAGGAATCTGTGAAGGACATACAGCTTGACAATTCTAAGTCTCTAATGAGTTTACTGCTTCAGTTATAGCTGAGGCTCAAGTTTTGGTAGTCTTGGTGATTATTAGGTTTTTGAACAAAACTCCTGGTATATAGTGGGAACCAGGTCTCTGTAGCACTGTCCTAGTCTCTGGCCACACTTAAACATGAGAACCAGGGCTTTATCCTCCGTACAAGAACTTGCAGAAGCTACTGGGGCGTGGAGTAGCCTTAGCCCCCAGTCCCCGGCAAGGCTACTCCACGCCCCAGTAGCCTCTGCAGTTAATTTACATATTACTAAGATTATTCCAAGATTATTAAATTACACATTATGGCGGAAGCAGGCAGGAGTAATCGTCCATTAGATCTACTTCTGATAGTAGATTCCTCATGGTAGGTTTCCTTTAAAAATTGCATTTTGCAGCCATAAACAAGAGTATTTAGCATTACATTTGGCATAACACATAAACACTGTGTATCATACAATGCAATGCACAGCACTCTAAACATCTGACTAAATAATTGTGCCTTTAGTAGAAGTCAGTGGGGACCATGCAAGTTTTTTGACATCGAGGGCATGAAAAGTCTCAATTCCTGGAATGCGACTAAAGCAAAATTTTGATCCAAGGAATCCTCTAATTCACACCTCTGCTCTGTCAGAAGGGCAGAGCGCAGAGTCTATAGCTCCTCACCCTGCAGTACTTGTAAACTGTATTAGCAACTAGATGCCTATACAGTTTAAAGCACACAGGGCAAATACAGTCTAGGGTCCCCAGTTTCACGGATTCCACAAACCAGCTAAGTCTAACTCTGTCTGTACAGATGAATATATTGTGCAATGAAAACCTCAAATAGATGATTACAATGTGGACACACTTTAACATCTGTGTTACAGCTGGATCCCCTGTGGTTCAAGATAATCAAACCCAGATTACCAAAGCAATCTGTGATGAGCTAAAGTCAAGTCACAGTCTTCTGGCTTTTTATTAATGTTATTCATCATGAAAATCTATGATATACTGCACTATAATTGCTGGTCACTGTGACTACCTGCCCTTGGACAGGACTGGATAGCTATGAGTAATATATATGTATATATGTAATGGATCAGTTAGTGTAACCATCATGAAATATTGCACTCATATTAGATAGCAAATGTCCGTAGACCCTGATCACTGCTGTGTGCCATCTTCTGTCTATATTGCAGCTGCATAACCCCATGTCTGGGAAGGAACAGTCCTATAAGCTTGTAACAAGGTCCCTGGTTGGACACCTGAACTCTCCGACTCCCCAAGGGAAGTTCATAAAACCCATTGGCTGGAAAGTTCTAGAGACTTGAGACTAGACAAGTGTGAGATGGATTCCTGAGAGAGAGTGTGTCTGTGAATGTAATCCAGAAACACGCCTGCAGATATAAGGCCTACAGCGACCTCATCCCTAATGGGGGCTGCCTACACCATCTCACTAGAGGAGCCCCTGACCTCTCCAGCCTAAAGCTACAGAAACTAGGCTGTGAGCATCCTTTGCCCGACATAATCCAACCAGCTACCGTGAACCTGAACAGATTGGCCTGTTACCTTTGCTGTTCAGGAATAAAGGAATTGTGAGCTGATGTTATACATCTCTTGTCTATGTGTGATCCCTCAAGCCCACTAACATCAAGGGCCTCCCCTCCACTATCTACCAGGGATCCCTTATACATGCATGTACCGAGAGTGCCCCAGAGGGAATTACCATCTCCCTCTTTCCTGTAACCCACCAGCCGGATACCTACTTAGAGTAGACGAGGCATGTTCCACCTGGATCAAGAGATCGTGACTCAGTCAAGTGCTAGGCTGCAAACAAGCCAGCCACTCCGGTACCAAGGGAATAAGGTGCTTCTAAGGCTCATTTGCATAATTTTTAAAGCCTTGTTTTTTTAAAAACAAGGGCATAGTTAGCGTAAAAAAGAGCAGATCCTGCCAGAGGGGGCGCACACCAGTATGTCAGTGTGCTTAGTTTATAATCCTTCATCCTGGTGGTAGATTTCCTTTGCCCTTATTAATATATATTATATAACAATCATTACATTATATAAATATAATAAAAATACAATCACACAGGCCAAGACTTGTATCTTGGCTGTCACAGATGGTCCCGCGAACCATATCGCGGGTTGCGGGCTCACCTCTCCCTGTTCCTGATTCTCTGCCGAGCACCTTCAGGAAATATAAAAGTCCAGCGCCTTCCTTACTGCCTTGCCTCACAGCCTGAGAGAAAGCTCTACTGTGATTTACCTGCCTGTGTCTCCTGCGTTCCTGTGTCTCCTGCGTTCCTGTGTCTGATGCGTTCCTGAGTCCCTCCGTGTTCATGTGTTTACATGAGCTCCTCCGTGTTCCTGTGTACCAGTGTTCCTTCGTGCTGCTGTTCCTGTGTACCAGTGTTCCTCCGTGCTGCTGTTCCTGTGTACCAGTGTTCCTCCGTGCTGCTGTTCCTGTGTACCAGTGTTCCTCCGTGCTGCTGTTCCTGTGTACCAGTGTTCCTCCGTGCTGCTGTCCTGTGTACCAGTGTTCCTCCATGCTGCTGTCCTGTGTACCAGTGTTCCCCCATGCTGCTGTTCCT